>CM055912.1:29894251-30494251 GCA_029582155.1 Panopea generosa | reverse complement strand
GATAATGCGGCTTTGAAATTCACCCAACGTTTATTTAACCTTTCAGTAAATATAAAAAAGTATAAACTATTATAACCTAAGATCTTTATTTTACTTTTTAGTGTTACATGTACTGTTGTTGTTGTTGATGTGTTTCTATAAAAAAAGCTTCTAAATTGCCCTAACGATGACACGAATGAAACTTGTTTTTTATGTTTGGACGAATTTTGAAATCGGAATCGGAGCATATAGCCAACCGATCAAAGCATATTTGATAAAGGGAGCCTCAGGGTCATAACTCAGATACAAAGTATCCCATACGCTCTTTTCAACATTTTGTCTGTCAATGCGATATCATAGGTATAAAATACTGTATCTGAGGCATATATATTTCTGAGGCATAGTTAAACATCTACTTAAAACATTAACTGAAAATCAAATGAAATTTCGGGCCATAATACGCACATAAATTAGTAGATGTGCACAGTTCAAGAACTAGTCTGAGGTTCTGTAGTATTTATTGTAAGTTTAGGAAAGATCCGTTGGAAATATTGGTACATAGAACATAAACTTTGAATTTACGGACGATAAGCGACGAAAATTAATCATTTGACTCTAATGAATTACAAACCATATTGATAACGTTGTAAATTAAAAAGATACAAAACAATTACCCGCATACTTGCACACTATTTAACATGATTACTCGAACTTTGTATTAAAAGGTACCATATATATAGAAATTGTCAAAATATTCTATGAAAAACGATCCATATATAACAATTTGCCATTCCATTTCATTTGTTCTTCTTCCAGTATCGATGCAGAACAACTATTGTATCATTGTCACACCATTAAATGAGTATAAAAAATCAAAATCTCTAAAATTTAAAATTCATGTGGATCACAGGGTCGTGAGTTCGATCCTCCATCATAGCTATGTGTGGTGTCCTTTAGACACATTTTCTGCATATGCGTAATTAGCACCGGTTTTACCCAGAAATACATGTACTTTGAGCGAGACTTGTATAAGTTGTAGCAGTTTATTTCGCAATCGAAGTAAAATAAATGTCTAAACTAAATATCGATATAGACAGTTTTGTTACATATATATATATATATATATATCGGCAATCAAGAATAAATATTCTAATCTGATCGAATCAATAACATACTCTGATTAGGTAATATTTCCAATATAAACATGTCCAGTATACAGTATCACGATAAACACGTTAAAGAATACACAGATATTTAAATAAACTAACCCAAGAGCACTGTACGTATTACACAGGTGTAACACCCAATATTGTCACTCACTTAGAACGCAGAGTTAAACAACACCTTCCTTTAATTCCTGAACATTGTCTCGAAAGTAATCGACGAAAATGCACACTAACTATAGATTTCCACTAATCTTTGACAATTTAAGTGAAGGCGGAAGTAGAAGTATAATACACAAGTGAATAAAACCAACACAAACACACATGAACTGGTCTGTTGAACATGATTTTAGACTACAAGCAAAATATTAAGATATTGTCAGCAGATTATGTAGTAGTATTTTACAATCTAGATCTCCGCATCGTATTTCGTATAGAATATTGGGCTTCGATATCGCGTGTATCCTTCATTTTTTTACATCTTTATAAACTTCATTTATGATAATAAATATACCGAGTTTTGGTAAATGGGGTTCATTTTTATTTTTGTGGTTAAACGCCATATTCAACAAATTTCAGGTTATATATGGCTTATGCAGTTTTATTGGTGGAGGAAGACCTCAGAATCTGAATAGAACCACCGTCCTTTCGCAAGTAACAGGTAAAAGGTTCTCACATACCTATTTTGGAGCGAGCGGGACTTGAACCATCGACCTTAGCGGTAAGAGGTACATGCCTAAGACAACTTGGTCGCGGAGAACTCGCTTATGGGGCTTATAGCCATTTCAACACATCAAGTAAATAACATTAAAATGTGTTCGTGAAGGGAGATTCCAAAGTGAAGTCAAGTAGAACCACCGTCCTACTATAAGGTATTTAGCATAAAGTACCATGCCGAACTCGAACATAGGGCCTCATCAGTGTGTTGTAATTAATCTGGAGTCAAAGCCTTTGACCATTCGACGCTGGAGGACCCCGTTTATATATGGAATACGTACATTTATGCGTTTTTATACAGTAAGCAAATAATAACACGGAGTGTAATGCCTTCATTTGTTATGCGGTTGTTATTTTAGTTTTATATGATCCTCTGTCAAAAAGCTATTTTTGAAAAAAAAAACACATTTAAACATTAAAGTATATACCGGTAAAATAAGTGTTAGCACAGTTTTAAAGTAATAACGCAAACTTTTTTGTTGACAAGTACTTCTTGAGAAGTTGTCGGAGCCGCTCTTGTTTAATGCCCACTGACAACTCACCGCTGAGGTAGGGGGTTCGGTCCAGTTGAGTCGACCAGCTCTATCAACAAAACATTTTTGAGAAAAACTTTGCAAAATGAAGAACGGTGATTCTTCTTAGATTTCTTCCTCCCCCAATAAAACTGCATATGTCATATTTATAACCTACCGTATGTTTAAACTGGCATTCAGTCCCATTAAAGTGTAAATACAACATCTCCTAATGTCAATATTTATTTTTGGTTCCTTGTTATACCATGAATAAACGAAGGCATATGAAACAAAATCAGAATGATCTCAATCAAAATCTCGTTTTAAAGAAATAAAAGATATAACAGTATTTTATAGCGCTAAAACCGTTTGTGCTGTGATGCTATACACATATGGTTGCAATTTCATCAATGCCCAACAGTTGTCGCAGTCTAAAGTTGTAAATATGTTAACACACCCGTAAACAATTAAACACGGACTATACACATGCCTAAAAATAACCCCATCTACAGTAAGTGTGATCTTATACAGACAATAAATGAGATT
This sequence comes from Panopea generosa, assembly GCA_029582155.1. NCBI lineage: Eukaryota > Metazoa > Mollusca > Bivalvia > Adapedonta > Hiatellidae > Panopea > Panopea generosa. The sequence continues at coordinate 30,491,334 of CM055912.1, read as the reverse complement.
CGTCTTTTGTTCAAAGCCTGTCATTTATTTGTTAAAAACGGTTTATACAAACTTCAATACACACATTCACAGTGTTTTGTTATCAGTCGGTTAAAAAGTACATGCACATTGTATCTATAACGTACAGTGACATGCAAAACAATCTCAGTCAGACCTAAACAGTTAAAAGGTGATATGTAAATCGCTTTAAAATTTGTCGACTTACGGTGATATTCAAGTTATTAACTCTTGAATAAAAAAATGTAACTACGGCTAGGATTAAGATAGGTTTCAATTCGAATACTGAAAGACGATTAAAGAAATACGAAAAACCAACAAACATAAATCTGCTTTATCCATGTATACACTCAATAAAAGTTATTATCGGTCACCTGGATTAACTAATATTTCGTCAACACATGTTTGTAAATTTCGCTTATTAACCTACACTATCATAAAAAATCGTTGGGCATGATTTCAGATTTTTTACTTTTAATTTAGACAGGAATGAAAGTTGATTTGGCTGGCGGGTGGTGCATTTCAAAAGGTTGGTACATAATCATTATTTTTTTTTTTTTTTTAATTTTTTTATTATTTCATAATACGCTGACAGACCCAGAAGAAACGTGGGATCTAAAATTCCGTAGCGTTTCCACAAATAGACTCAACAGTTGACGACCAAAATTTAGAATTTTAGAAAAGTTGTTTCCTTGGACCCTACCCAACGTCCCCTTATCTCAATTTCTGAATATAATGAACCTCACAGGACCACATGAATTAATACTAGGTCCGCCATAAAATACTAGCTGATTAAAGAATCAACGGAATTAAAGAACGTGTTCATAAAAACTTGAGAAATCGATTTAGTTGATTGTGCTCATTAAGGGTAATGAATTATGCATTACCACAAAGTCTTTTTCAACAATCTTTGAAACGTCAATGTATCAAGCCTGAAGACATGCATATGAGTAATTCCATAAATAACTGCAATTTTTTCCTTGGTTCGATCCCAAAACATCAGCATTGATAAGAGAGGTAATTGATCTTGAGACGGACGTTGTTTTAGGCAATTAGGTCACAGAGGGCTCCAGTCGGACAGGGACTATTTTTAACAGGACCGTGGATCAACCCGTCAATATTCCATGTCGAAGATGTACGCTTTGTGTCCGGTCTCTCTTTAAATGGTCAGACTTATAACTTATTTTGGTAAGTTTCTTTTTTTAATTCACGTTAAAAGGAACGGATGTGACAGCTTCTTACACTTTTCTGATATAGCAATATCATGTTACACCAGACTTTAACTTACGAACGGTTGCGTGCTGGTTGAAAACTGTTGATGAATGATAACTTACAGTATTAAGTATTTAAGCAGGGCTGTAGTCTAATGGATAGAGTGTTGTCCGCTCACGCCAGAGGTTGCGGGTTCGATCCCCATCTCGACCCGATGCTTCTCATAAAACAACACTCAGTACTGGTTCTACCCAGGAAGCGGACTCGAGAGCGGTTCATATAAGCTCTGAGCCTTCATCGTAATCGAGCTAAATTATATTATTATAAACTAAAACTAACTTACATCTACATGCAAACTAAATTTTGTTAAGGTAGGGAGAACATAATTCGGGGGTTTACGACTAAAGTGTATGTTGCGTATGCTTGAAGTTGCGGGTTTGAACGTTTGACGTGTCATTTCAAATATTTAAAACTTGTACTTTGACTTTCATTTATATATACATGATGTATTTATAGATACCGAATATGAACTGTTACATTAAATCGAGAAAAAACTGTCTCGCTTAATATAAATAATGTAGTAAATGATTAGAATATACACCCGAGAGATCTGGAAACGTAAAACTGGTATGAAATGGCAACATATTCAGCACGAATCTATGTATCCACCTGTATTGGCGTCATTTCTTTCATTTCCTAGTAAGTCCCTCTAAACCATGTGCTGAATTTTCACACTTCTTACATGTTGCGTTTTCACACATTTTCAAGTGTTGCGTTTTTACACCTCTTCCTGTATTGCGTTTTCACATCTCTTTATATGTTGCGTTTACACGCCTCTTCCTGTATTGCGTTTACAAACCTCTTCATGTGTTGCGTTTTCACGCCTCTTCATGTGTTGCATTTACACATCACTTCATGTATTGCGTTTTCACACCTTTTTATGTATTGTGTTTTAACAACTCTTCATGTATTGCGTTTTCACACCTCTTCCTGTATTGCGTTTTCACACATCTTTATGTGTTGCGTTTTCACACATCTTCTTGTAATGCGTTTTCACACCTCTTCATGTGTTGCGTTTTTACACCTCTTCCTGATTTGCGTTTCACACCTCTTCATGTGTTGCATTTTCACACCTATTCATGTGTTGTATTTTTACATCTCTTCCTGTTTTGCATTTTTACACCTCTTTATGTATTTTTTCACAACACTTCCTGTATTGCGTTTTCATATCTCCCGAGTGTATTCATGTGTGTTTTCATATCTCACGAGTGTATTCATATGCGTTTTCATATCTCACGAGTGAATGCATGTTAATTTTAGATAATTTGTGTGTATGACATATAACAACCTAGTCCGATTTCTTCTAAATAAAAGCACATCACCATCTAGACCTATTTACAATACGAAATTCCCATGTCGGTCTACTTACAGCACATCACCTAGACATATTTACAATACAAGGATCGTAGATAGTCCTATTTAAAGTTTCCTGGGTATGCCTACTTGAATCTTAAATGTCTCAGGAAGGCCTACTTACATAGTCCCGGTTAGGCCTACTTAAATCATAAAGGTCCCAGGTACGTCTACTTATAGTGTGCCATGTAGGCTTACTTTAAACATAAGAGTCGCAGGTAGATATACTTCATTCAGGCAAACCTACTAACAGTGTCCCGGGTATGCCTACTTCGTACAAAGTGGTCTCAGGCTGACCTACTTACAGTGTCCCGGGTTGGCCTACGTCATACATAGTGGTCTCAGATATAGGTAGACCTAATTACAGTGTCCCGTATAGGCCTACTTCATATATAGTGGTCTCAGGCAGACCTACTTACAGTGTTCCGGGTAGACCTATTTCATACATAGTGGTCTCAGGTATAGGCAGGCCTACTTACAGTGTCCAGGGTAGGCATACTTCATACATAGTAGTCTCAGGTATAGGCAGACCTACTTACAGTGTCTAGGGTAGGCCTACTTCATACATGTACATAGTGGTCTCAGGTATAGGCAGACATACAACGCTCTCGGTATGCTTACTTATAAAGACCAGATTCTTTTATTGATACACAGTTTTATGGGTTATATGTGGTGTATGTAGCATAAGTCATTATTATGTATGACAGCTTTAACAATGAATAGTTGACACTTTTGTACCGTATATCGATTGTGAAACAACTTATTACAATGCATATACATAATTGTTTTTGGGAAGAAGCATTACTATATATATAAACGTCTATTGTCTTTTCCGGGACACTAAACTTGGTCCTAAACTAAATCTAGGCAGATCTTAACAAAGTACGTTGTTCAATTACACAACACTTGGTCCTGGAGCATGCAGGGGATCGAACCAAATCCTGGATCTGACACTGTACCGTTAGATCACTCTCCCATATTTACACACTCTATAAGATCTATGTGACTACACGTAGTTTAGTTTTTGTTACCGGTCTGCAGCATGGTGTGTCTGTATAACGACCTTACATTCATATATAAAGTCGACAGCGGAGAACATAACTGACACAATAACAAGAGGTTCGGGTGCGGTTTATTCCATTTAACCCCATTATTCAGTAAACACAATAAAGGTCATACATGGTATCGATACCTAGTTGTAGTGAATGTCCATGCATCTTTGACCCAATAATAATAGGCTCGGGTGCGGTTTATTCCATTTAACCTCATTATTCAGTAAACACAATAAAGGTCATACATGGTATCGATACCTAGTTGTATTGAATGTCCATTCATCTTTGACCCAATAATAATAGGTTCGAGTGCGGTTTATTCCATTTAACCCCATTGTTCAGTAAACACAATAAAGATCATACATGGTATCGATACCTAGTTGTATTGAATGTCCATGCATCTTTGACCCAATAATAATAGGCTCGGGTGTGGTTTATTCCATTTAACCCCATTATTCAGTAAACACAATAAAGGTCATACATGGTATCGATACCTAGTTGTAGTGAATGTCCATGCATCTTTGACCCAATAATAATAGGCTCGGGTGTGGTTTATTCCATTTAACCCCATTATTCAGTAAACACAATAAAGGTCATACATGGTATCGATACCTAGTTGTATTGAATGTCCATGCATCTTTGACCCAATAATAATAGGTTCGGGTGTGGTTTATTCCATTTAACCCCATTATTCAGTAAACACAATAAAGGTCATACATGGTATCGATACCTAGTTGTAGTGAATGTCCATGCATCTTTGACCCAATAATAATAGGCTCGGGTGCGGTTTATTCTATTTAACCCCATTATTCAGTAAACACAATAAAGGTCATACATGGTATCGATATCTAGTTGTATTGAATGTCCATGCATCTTTGACCCAATAATAGTAGGCTCGGGTGCGGTTTATTCCATTTAACCCCATTATTCAGTAAACACAATAAAGGTCATACATGGTATCGATACCTAGTTGTATTGAATGTCCATGCATCTTTGACCCAATAATAATAGGTTCGGGTGTGGTTTATTCCATTTAACCCCATTATTCAGTAAACACAATTAAGGTCATACATGGTATCGATACCTAGTTGTATTGAATGCATCTTGAAAGATATTCCACCTTCTCTGCGTAACTAGAAAACACTCCAACTCAATGTTGTGTGCAGAGGTGGGCTCGAACCTACGACCGTAGTGGTGAGTGGAAAATGGTTCACAAATAACTAGCTCATTTTCTTATATATTTGCACGGACTAAACATATAGGACCAGCGCAGAGATGTAAATGCTATATATTTGGTATGGTTTACCACAATGTCACGGGGAATAAACATTTTTATAACAGTAATGACACAATTAACATATTTGTATTTCACGCTATTTTAGTCAAAACGAGAATAATAGAAGTAACCACCTACACACAGCATTGACACAATACATAATATTCCCATTAAACATGTCATGCTATTTATTATGCAGTATAGTCGTGTCACATTACAAAGTCATAAATAATTTATCTTAAAAGTTTCACAACCATGAAAGTATGAAATTTATATAAAGCTTGGTTTCATCAACACTTCCTAGTGAAGTTATTGTATCACACTTATAAACACGACCCTTTCAATATTTTGTTAAAACCGGTTTCGCCTAAGCGACATTTTGTCACATTTAAAGGGACTTAACTTAAACATAAAAAATGTAAAAACAGTTCAAAATGAACTCCCTTTTTAATAACATAAACGTGGATTTACAGATGTGTGAATGTTCTCGTTTGGTATATTGGTATTCAGCTTCTTGATGTATAAAACAAACACATTCTTTGCATTAAATGCAAGACAGGAAGGCAAGTCACGTGATTAATGTACCATTAGATAACCATGCTGATGATATACAAATTTACAAACTGTGAACAATATGCATGACAGAAGGTGTAATTAGACTACCTTTGAATTTTTCAGAATAAGATCTGTACCAGCCGAGAAAAACAATCTGATCTGCACCAAGCCGAGTAAACATTAAAAAGAATGAATCAGATCTCTACCAAGCCGAGAAAAAACAATGAAAAAGAAATGAAACAGACCAGGATCCGACATTTCGTTAAATATTTCCAAGTTTGAAGCAATAAATAAATTATTATAACAAACCATAGGATTCTGGTAGTTTATTTATATTCACCAATACATTATCATTATCAGCTTAGAAAAAAGCCTAATAAAACACTAATTGCTCCCTACATTACGTCACTCCAATTATTACTCCAAAAATCCGTGGATCGACACAATAAGACAACCAGAATAGGAAATGAACGGGACAAACCAGTGCCAGAGTCCAGGTCGTGTCATTTAGTCGGAGTTGCTGTTCTTTTTTCTCTTCTTATTATAAAAGTTACGTTAAAACGTGTATTTGTGACCAGTCTGTGTTGACTATTCTACATGTTTTGTCAATGATCATGCATTTAAATTATATAACAGCCACGTGGTAAGAGTGGTTAATAAATTATTTAAGTTAATGCTTTTGATTAGTCTCTGATAATTCTCTATAGAATGACATGGTTATTCGTATTATGTTATTAAAACTATTGCTTTACATTAGTTTATACTATTTGATTTTAGTTCGATAACGATGAAAGCTCAGAGCTTATATATATATATTTATATATATTCATTTATTTATTTATTTATTTATTTACATGACATGAATACAGACATATTTGTTGTGATCTAAACGAGGTAGTAAAATTAATGTACAAGGAAATCCCACACACGTCCGCTTCCACAATTCGATCACATAATTTATATTAAAATTAAAAACATAAAGATTATAAAGTAAATATTCCTGATATAATATAGAAGTAAATATTCCTGATATAATATAGCTTTCCAAGATTTTTTGTTGTCATTGATTGTCATTTTATTAGAAATAGTTCTTGATAATTTAAGAGATATAAAAGATACTAAAATAAATTGATATTACAAACGATTTGTATATGATTTATATATATATATCAGTAAGACAATGCATTGTTTCTGTTAGCAAATCACCATTTACGCGACTTTATTTTATAATTGTGATTTGTCCTACAAATTATACAATTCTGTTCGAAATGGAAACAACAATTGAAAACCTAAAACCTACATCGCACGTGGGCGGTCGAGTGGTCATAACAACTAACTCGTTTTGAAAATGAACACAAAAGATAAGAGAAGAACAAATGATATTGCGGCTTATTGATACTTAATTATGTTAGCTCGATTGTAAAGAAAGTCCATATCACTCATCCGAGTCCGCTTCCTGGGTAGAACAATTTATTGTTGTCTATTGAGATACATCTGGTCTAGTTAGAGATCGAACCCGCAACCTCCTTGGATCAATACTATATCCACTACACTACCGCCCCGTTACTTTATGGTTGTGACTTGAACCTTAATTGTGGTTCGAATTAAGCTTTGTCTATATCCATAAATAAAGTATTTTGACATAATAATGTCATACAAATTATATTATGTTAAGACAATTATAGCCGTGACTGACTGGAAAGGCGATCCTGCTAAAAGAAAACCATCTCAATTCTATTTCAATTAGTACGGGGTTTTAGTATTAACGCGATCGATCTACCATATTTGTTGTTTACTGTACAACGCCTATCTAATACCTTTATTACGTTTTTACCAAGTTTAGACATTAACAAATCGTTGAAAGTTAGCTTTGTAGTTGTTTTCGTCTTTAGATATTTAAGCCTGTTACACTGTTACAGTGGACGCAAGTAAAGTAAGTGTTATGACTAACATATGTCTGCCATATTTACAGTATACTACAAAAATATTCTTCATAAATATTGAAAACAACTCGACTCAACTAAGCGTATTCATATACACAGGTGTAAATATCAAAGACACAAATATACATGCCTATGATACAAAACAGTACAACACCTTCTTTATATATATTTCATAGTCTAAGTCACATACAACGTACACTGACGATAGTTTGTCATTAATAATTGTCAATTTAAGTGAATGTGTAAGGTAATATATGCCATATATGTAATATAGTTATTAAACAGCAATATAAATAAAACAGTCTGTTGAACATGAATGGTCTAATTTTAGAATATGCAGTAAAATAGATATTGTCTCAATCAGCCGTAGTTCCGGGTTGTTGGATGATATTGGGCGTATATATTGGAATGGTCATTCCCCTTTTATTTTTCTGTTAAGGATAATTGCTATAGTTTTTTATGAGCACCAACTTCGCGCACAAAGGGAAGCAATTTTATCGAGGCTTGCCAGAGTCACTACATACCGCTAACCTACAACTGACCCTATTTCTGATTGAACACTCATTAACGGATACCCTTCAAATTAGTCTATTATATTTTTTTCAGTATATGAATTATGCTTACTGGTATAAAATAATTTTTATAGCAATTTCACCTAAATATGAAATATAATTGAAATCTTAATATTGATACAAATATGCTCATTTAGTATAAAAAACGTTGAGTTTGCAAATGCAGTTTATTTAACGATGGCATACTTTAAGAGCCATTTTTTCTTAAATTACGCGGAAAAATGTATTTTTTATTTTGATTGTCATTAAAATAGCTATCAGAAAGTAATTTGTGATGCTTTAAGGAAAATCTATACATACACTAAATAAAAATATTAAAAAAATTGTTTTATTACAAAATTGACACTCTGTCGAATTGATTTTGTTTTTATGTATATATGTAACACTTTTAATTGCGTACTCAATGTAAACCATTTAAGATATTTTTTTCGCATTGCTTGTTAAATCTATATTATTACGCCAACTTTCAAGGACGGGTATTTTTATGAGGAGGTGATACCAAAACATATGTAAGGTAACATATGTTTTTTTTTATTTCTGATTGCATGAACACTTATTAAAATTAAATACCGGGAAGTTTAATAATATTCTATCCATAAGAATAAAATATAGCAATCGTCTTTAATAACGTCCATGAGAAAAAAATAACATAGTTTCGTATCTACAGACTTCGAAATAATTCTTCTTCTTCGTCTTCTTCTTCTTCTCCTTCGTCTTCTTCTGTTTCTTCTTCTGTTTCCAATAATGTACATTGTCCACTATTGGGCATTGTCGTACATATGTAACTGTACAAGCAATATGAGATGCGAACAAGAAGTACAGGTTGTATAGTGATGGGTATAAGCAATGCATCGGTTCTCTCTTGATGAATGTCCCAACTGTGTACGTCGTAGCTGGGTGCTCCGGTAGCTGATTCAACAGGCTTTTTGCCAAGGAGAAGAAGTAGAAGATGAGATAATCGGTTCTTCAGAAAGGTACAACATTTATGATTGCATGATCTCAGAGAGAGAGCAAGGATGTCGGTATAGCTATATATGATCCTATACATCACGGTCAGCTTGGCATGCTGCCGTCTATATTCGAGAGAGGACTAACCAAGCTATGTCATCTTCAGGGAGGTACTGCTATTTATGCGGTAGTCTCTCTTGACGAAGCGTACTGTCCTACGATGAACTGTGTCTAATTAATGTACCCAACCTTGACTGTTGAGGCGTACTCGAGCATTGATCGAACGAGGGTCTTGTATGAATGGGTCTTAGTTTCCTGTGTACAGCTGGACAGATATCGTTTATGAATGCTAGACTCTTGTTGGAACTCTTTATAGTTGACTCGAAATGCTGCTACAAGGAAAGGTCGTCCAAAAGTGTTGCCACCAGGTATCGTCCTGTCTTGACTACGGCTACGTTGCTCACATGTCCCATGGATCTGGGAATGTGTGAGGATAACGGCCCTCTTCTTGGTCTTCTTGATATCTTGCTTTTTATTTACCCATAAGCAGCAAGTACATGTAAGTACAGCCAATATGGACCATTTTAAAATTATTTAAAACAAAATGATATAGCTTTTTGTTTAGGTTCAAGACTCTTGCTACCGTGGCAAAAAGGGCACAATTTTTTATTTATTTTAGAATAGTTGTATACATAAACATAACATTGGCCGATACAGGTAAGACAGATATACAATCATGAATTGGTTGCATAGCACACTGTAGATTCCCGCTTTACCTATACCTACTCAAGGCAATGATGAATGTGCCGGTTTATAAACTGAGCCTGAATCAATGTAAGTTATATCGATGAATAATAAACATGTAATTAACATAGACGTATGTGAGTATCTAACATTAAATTTGTAACATCATGCCCGCGTCCTATATATTCAGTAAATATATATAAAGTTGAACGTAAATTACTTTCTACAATCTCATTTCTATGTCTTATGTATGAATAGTTATATCATTGAAAGCGGAAATTTCACATAATATATTTAGAGCAAACACATTACAACATGTAAAGGTCTGTTGATCACGGATGAAGGTAGCTTTATAAAATTCGTTTTGTCATATCAATGTGTGCTGATCTTTAAACAGTGTAATATATAAACATTTAGCGTGTATTACATTATAGAAATTACCTGTACATATTCAGCATATCATACTGTTTTGTATTTTACACACCACAACTTCAAAAAGAGTTCATCTTAATCATGATAGGAGGACAGGTTGGCAAATTGATCCAACGAGTATTACATGGTACATTCTCTAACCCTTCTAATTTAAAATGTTTCCAACTGACATTGTAAAACAATATGGACGGTATATGAAGGGCAGTTGATAAAGTGTAAATCTCCTCGTCAAGTGTCGCAGGTTTGGTCCGCAAGACTCAATACCTGTTATATCGAAGTAACTTACCTGGAGCGATTGGAACAGGCTATGAACTTTGGCAAAATACATTATTCCAGGCTCTGCCGAGCATCATATTACATTTCCCAAAGGGTTTCATAGTTTAAGATGATTTATCACGTAACTTAGGGTCATTAATTTTCAAAATAACTATGAAAATGAGATTTTGTGATACTTTTATTGAAATTTAAAGCAAAGTTAGAGGCAGTTTAAAATAGCAATAAACAATGAAAAGTCTCATAATTATTTAATGTTGCTTTACACTGATATACATTATAAAACATCTATGTCCAAAATACTTAATAAGACATCTGAATATTGTAATATCCAAACAGCTATCTGAATTCTACATTGAAGAAAGTAATTATACCTTTACATAAAGTGACAGTTTACAGATGATATGTATTTGAATCGGTAAGAAAACATGCACTAATCTAAATAATGCAGTGTACCGTTATAAGTGTTAATACATGTAGTTAAATATTTGAGTCAGTGTCCGAATTGTTTGATATGACTATGAGTTTGACCCTTGTAAAATGCGAGTTCAGAAGTCTTTCAATTTATTTGACGTCTTTCATTTTGTTTGAGTTTGACGCTCGAAGTTGTTCAGGGTAGAACCAGTAAAAAGCATATGCTGAAAAAGAGTCTTGCGCAAGGACACTTCACATAGCCGTAGCAGAGGATCGAACCCAGGACCCTCCGATCATGGGTCCGGTACTCTACCACTGGACCACGTGCTTCACGCAGTTGTACCCCATGCATGAAAAATAATTATAAGAAAAATATGTGCATGATGTAGCGGTAAAACAATGGACCCTAGATCCGAGGGTCATGTGTTCAACCACACGACCAGTGACATAATGTGAAGAAACACTTAAAATTCAATATGTTTGAGGTACTTGTTCTACCAAGGAGGACTTCAAGCTTGATTTACCTACATTGTAAGTTCTAATTTCCAAGAACATATACCCCAATCAATGTAATATAAACAGCTTTAAAAACCAATTTATTGTTTATAGTAGTAAAAGTAAAACAATAACAAATAAAACAAATCTTCGATATCTTTTACATTGTTAAATCATTAAAGCGCTACAGACATCATCACTAGATATCACAATTCTGTACCATATAATTCTGCACATTTGATATTTTTTAACAATTTGTATGAATAGATTATACTTTACTTATTTGATGATATACACGAAACATACAGTACTTTGGAATAACAATTTCCTTTGTATTGTCAGACTTATAAAAATACATAAACGCTATATGACTTAATAGTTAAATTTGTTTTCATAATTTTATATAAGGATGACAGTTTTATGTGTAAGTCTCAAACTATGTGATGTTCTATTAAACACGGAGGTGGGGAATGTACATGAAACAGGAACAATGTCATAGAGGTAATAGTTAACAATACAACGGTACACCATTACTCATACCTATACCTGTGAATGTTAGAGTCTCATACTATGTGTTGTTCTATATAACTATGGAGGCGGGGATGGTATGTAGAACATCGAATTCAAGGGGTTAACATGATGATATGATTTGAAGTGAAATGAGTTATTATGTTATCAAATTAAATAAACAAATAAAATTAGTATTTAAGAAAACATTTGAGTACCAATAAACAATATAGTACTTTATTTACATACATGTTTATTAATATAAATTTGCAGTATTTAACACTAAATAAGCGAACATTTGTTCAATAACAGTGACAGATATCATTAACATATTCCAATATGCATTCTATCAATGTGTAACTAGAATATTGCAATTATTTTGAAATAATCACGCTACATTTATATCTATTTTATGATTTCAAAAGTACACCATTACTCATACCTATACATTGTAACGCCTTATGTTATCAGAGAGTTCAAATAAGCAATACATTACATATATATATAACATGTATGTTTATTAAGACTTATTTACAGTTTCCAACACTCGATAGGCGAACAGTTGTACAATAACAGTTGAATATATCATAAAAAATATACCATTATAAATCACAACAAAGCACAATTAGAATATTGTAATTATTTAAAAATACTCAAATACAATTTTTGTCTTTTTAATGAATACAACGGTACATCATTACTCATACCTAAACCTGTGAATGTTAGAGTCTCATACAATGTGTTGTTCTATTAAACTCTGGAGGCGGGCATGGTATGTAGAACGTCGAATTCAAAGGGTAAACATGATGATATGAATAAATGTAAAATGACAGTTATTGTGTTATAAAATTAAACACACAAATAAAATTAGCATTTAAGAAAATATTTGAGTATCATGTTATCCGAGATTTATGTTTAAATGCATCACTTTAATGACTTTAAAGTGCACGTTCAGATATTAATATTTGATTTCACACTTTATTAAAAAATCGCAAATATTTTTCAATATAAAAGGCGAACAAGTTGTTGTTTTATAAATTGAATTATATATAATATATGTAAATTACTGTAATCAATTCAAAGCATTTATTCAAAGTATATATACGTATTCACAACAACGATTAATTAATAACATGTACATCAATAAAAAGTACATGTACAGTATTCCTACTAGAGAAGAAGTATGTGAACATTGTACATCAATAATAAGTTCATGTACAGTATTCCTACTAGAGAAGAAGTATGTGAACATTTAATTTAACCACGCTTAATCTTTTATATAAACCAGGAACAAATCAATATTATATTAAAAACACTAATTAATTATGTTATTTATATTAGTTTTTATAAAGATACTGTCCATATACCTTTTTAACTACTTTTATAACATTGTAAAAAAAATAAACGCCACATAATCTTTTTAACACATACATACGCAGAAATTTCTGATTTTGCAAGTAGTGAAACACGACATTTTGTTTATATTAGAAGTTCTGTGAAGTGAAGATTTTCTATATGTTTTTATCGTTCAACTGTCAGAAGAAAAGTGATTTGTTTGGCGGGAATTGGAAATTGTTAATTTACCTATCATGCAATATTTACCCCTCATACAATAAAATCGCTCACTCATCACTCACTCATTCGCTCAATTACTTCGTGCAAGCATACATGTATACAAACAGATACACTGACATCAAAACAAAAACAATACAAACGGACCATAAATCTTTGTTACACATGCCAGAGTATTTGTGACCAGGAGGCTCGCAACTAAAGTTTAAAATACTTAATGTGGCCAAAAGCAAGCCCTGGTCACACATGTATTTCAAGAAAAATACAAACAATACAGGTATGTTAATAAATGTTCAAACTGACAGATTTCACCACAATATAAGAAGGACACACATATATTATATCATGATATATTGATCAAAATAGTATATGTGTACAATAATATATTTGTAAATCATGATAAATTCTGATTAAAGAAGCATGCAAAATAATTTGCATCAACAAATTAAATAAAATAAAAGCAATTATAGCTAAAAGCATACATCACAATATGGCGAGAAAAAAAATGTTTGTATCTGTAATAAACTTAAAGTTGCATGTATAGTCAATGTATTATCCATTTTAATTTGTATGTACACGTCATTGTGTTACAATTCCTTACCACATATTCACATGTGAGAAAAATTCGAGTAAATGTCAAAAGACTGGACGTATGCACTCACGCACTGGTGACAAAAAACGTATTGTTCCTGAAAAGTAAAGAACAAAATATTGTGCCAAACTCAAAAATGGTATTAGAGAGACATGCAATCGAATTTAATATTATAAACTTATGTCCATCTCACTATAACATTTTGAGAATTGATTACAATTACTACATCGTAATACTAATTGTAACTGTCGTTGTTAGTATTGCCTGTTGTATTTCCTACTTCTATGTTAGATATTTCTAATGGAGTGTTTGCTGAATTTCTAGATTTTTAAAAATTATCAAGGATCTCGGTTCGTTCTACATATGCATGAGTTAATTAATGGGTATTTACTTTTAGTGTTTGTATTGTTTTGTTGTGTTGATGAGCTTGGCTGTTCCTTACAAATGATGTCATATAACCTTATTTGTAAGTAAGCCGCAAAAGCTCATTCATATTTATTCATACAATCTTTCATTCTTTCGTTCGTTCGTTCGCTCGTTCGTTCGTCCGTTTATTCATTCATTTATTTATTCATTCATTCATTCATTCATTCATTCATTCATTCATTCATTCATTCATTAATCATTTATTTATCTTTTCATTCATTCACTCGTTCCTTAGTTTAAACGGTTATTCCTACGGTCGATGTTTGTACATTTAAGCAAATGTTTGTTTCATTTATACATATCATAACTTTTGTATTGTACATATCACTAAACAGTGTTTCTAAACACAATAAATTTTGATCCAGACATACTTCATGAATAAAAACGATAATCGGCATAGCATAATACAAGAAAATATAAATAAAGAGTTCCAGCATTATGACAGACAGAAAGACGAACTTAATATAAGAGACAAGTTACGTTTCCCACTTGATCAATTACCTTGTTTGGTATTGCCGAATGTCTCCTGGTCTTAATCTGTCTGACGGTGTTCACCACGCTGACCTCGTGATCTACCTCCATCTTCTGTATCAACACAGATACGGCACAGAACAGACCACTTCTCTCACCTCCAGCTCTAGATTAAACAAAACAATGTATCAACATAGACACGGCACAGAACAGACCACTTTTCTCACCTCCAGCTCTAGATAAAACAAAACAATGTATCAATACAGACACGGCACAGAGCAGACCAATTCTCTCTCCTCTAGCCCTAGATTAAACAGAACAATGTATCAAAACAGACATGGCACAGAACAGACCACTTCTCTCACCTCCATTGCTGTATAAAACAAAACAATATATCAACACAGACTCAGCACAGAACAGACCACTTCTCGTACCTCCATTCCTGTATAAAAAAACAACATATTAACAAAGGCAAGGAATCAATGATCGAGCTCCTTAGAATTAATAGTCAACCCGTCCTCGTTCTTCCTATTTTCTTCACGTGATAAGATTCAATTTATTACATCATGTCACTATATTATATGATGAAAGGTGTTATTTTAACATACTTACATACAATGTACAACAATTCGTCCGTTGTCTGTTGATTCGTCTGCGGCTTTTTCTACATCTTGCACGAGCTTCAGAAATGTTGACGGTTCTGGCACGAGTTTACCTTTTGTCCATGAAGGGATTTGAAAATGACTGATGGCTTTCTCTTCAGGGCCGTTCTGTAACACAGCGTGTGAGATATTACACATGCATATTTGAGTAAAATTCATGGAAATATATGTACACCGGGAGACGTAATATTTTACAAACATGGTCGCTTCAACAGTATAAACTAAATATATATTTGGAATAACCAAATCAGTATATAGTGCAATACAGTTTTGGAAAGATCAACTGTAATACTACACCTTAAAACCAGTTCACACAGAAAAATGTGTATTTACCTGCGAAACAATTTACCATAACAATGTTCAATACCATAATGAACGATTTGGAAATAACACTGACTGGAGAAGGGTAACATATTTGAACTTAATAACTTAAAGACGTTTCTGCGGGTTGTTACTGCGCATCGCTACGCGCATAGTTCCTTTCTGTTACTTTCAGTTTCGGGGTCTAATTTCGCTGTTTGGTTAATTGAAAGTCGAGTCGCATTAGGATATTTACAATGCGAAGTATTTTTATTTCGAGATGTCAGAAATGTAAATTTTGTCAAGGAAGCGATCGAAAATTATGGAAGATTATATTGTTTTTTGTTTTAAACCACCAGAAGTGCTTGTACATAACGAAGTCGGAGAAACAACTACGAAATATAATCAACACTCGTAGTGGTAACCATTTCGGATTAACTCATTTTCGGATACGAATCATTTGTGAATTTGTTCCAAAGCGCTGAATATATAATGAATTTACCTGAAACAATATTATTCATACCTGGATGGAGACAAGGAAGAATGAGTCTTGAATTTTGACTTTAAGCTGACCTGATGCATTTAAAAGTTTGGTATTGAAGGACATTATGGAAGTCACTTATATGGGTCAATGTTATACATAAACTGTATATGTGGAAGTATAAGAACAGTGGAAACAAACAAGACACATCAATTGAACAGGAAAAGTCCAATATCATTTAGCATCAACACAAAGCAATTGAGTATAAGGTTAGTTGATGCTTTATCATAACTCACTGATCAATATCGATGTATCACATAAAATGATAATTTACTTTATGATTTCTAGAGATGAACAACTATAAAAAGTGATTGATTGGTTGAATATTTAGCATCATTTTCATGCCATCGAGGGCTAACACCCGATCACCTAACCACTGTTTCCTGGAATTAACCAGTATTTGAGCACACCCCATCTCCGCAAGTAACTGATAACTTTCCCACTCGAATCAGTGGTGAGAGACGATAGATAAAGAGACATAATGTTGTATATCTATCATCCTGGAGACTGTTGCTGGGCGGGATTCAAACAGTATTCTTACATTGAGTAAATGTTAAAAATAAATTTATACACCGTCACGTTCTGTGTCTCCTGTTAAACAGAACATTGTTACATGAATTATGAAAATAAGAAACTATTCAACACATTTCAGAAATGCTAAACAGAGGCTCAGGTTACAGATGGATTGAGATGTCGGCTCTTTAAATACCTGTAGTGGTTTCATTAACTATGAAGAGACAATCAATATTGTGACATAGACAACGTATACAGAAGCACTAAATGAAAGAGTGACAATCATCAAAAGGGACCAATGGTAATTATTAATGTAGTTTAACTGTTTCAGCTTATTTCTACTATGGAATAAAACAAAATAATCATGAGCACAACAGATGATCTGAGGGGGATCAAACCTGTGACTACTTGTTTGGCACACCCAATATCCGTGCAAATAACTGACAACTTTCCCACTTGAATCAGTGATTAAAGATAAATGAACAAGAGACACAATGCTGGAATTTGCATATATTTAAATCATCACAGAGACTGGCCAAGCAGGGATTTGAGCTTGCAACCCCTTGACTGCTTGTTACATAACATAACAGTTTCATACAGTAAAAAATGTCCACATACATGCAAGTTTATTACCATAACATTTTGTACAATGGTTTGAACATAGATATCATAACAGGAATTGCTGCTCAGTAATAGCCCTTGAGTTGTCAAACTATATCCATATATTGTGCTGTTTTATTAAAGTACATTGTCGTTTTTTTAGCCAGACCGATGAGCTCAGTCAATAGAGCACGATATTTCTAGCTCAGGGTTGAGAGTTTGATACCTGAGGCTGGCTAACTTACAGTGCTAACAGTCATTCAGATGGGACTTTAAACTGGACCTTTATGATGGTGCTATACACTAAGCAAAAGAACCAGGTGAAACATATGATTAGGTTTCTATGATATTTTTCCTGCACTATCCCCCACAAACCTAAAAAGACTAAACTGTTCACTCTTCTGGGTGCATCACCCAAATGGGAAACTGGTGCTGATGTAAATTAAGCTTACATACAAACAAACATTGTCATTTATTTCTTTATCTCATATAAACTTACTTTAATTTTCAGTGATGATGTCTGGCAAGTAGTACACCAGGACCAGGCCAATTTATTACAATATGTGTTGCCAGAAGCATGGATTGTGACAGTAAATCAGATATTGGGACCATGTTTGGAAAAAGAATTCGAAAAACATGTTTTTTCAAAAGACTAGGAAATGCACATATTATGAAAAATTAAGAACAATCACTACCAGTTCACCAAGCAGTGTTCTAAAATTTGAATGACAATTCAAAGATTAATGTTGGAAGTAGCCCAGTACAGGTATAAAAATTTCAAGTTATATAATAATAATCGATGGCGGTGCGACTGCTATAGCCAACATAAATACCAGAAAAAATGACTTGAATGTACTCCTAGATAAAACTCTGAAGATATTATGTTGAGTAGCAGGTCACTGGTGATACAACCTTGATTGACAGTACATTGTTTTACCACTAGGCCTCTAACATTTCAAACTATTACAAATATTGGTGTTCATCAATTACCTGGTATATATGAAATGTATAAGAGCAACATAACAGTAATTACATTATAAATTACAAATATTATAATTGTTATTTAGTGCATCATTTACAAATATGAAAGTTACCTCTGCAATGAAACTTCATTTATAAAAATTCCAACAGATAATTTTCACCATTTTGACAATTTTAGGCCATTTTATAAAAAGGGGAGGTAACATTTAGCACTGTAACTTTGTAACAAGCATGGTGACCTGTATTTTTTATTTTATTTTTCTGATATAGTTTGGTATAGTGCCTCTTTGTAGAAAGAAAGAAAGAATTCTCCGCATTACAACTATTTTTATTATTGAATTAGTGTAAACATGCATCGTTTGCGGCCTTTTTATGAAAAAGGGAGGTAACATTTAGCAATGTAACTTAGTAACAAGTAAGGCAACATGTTTTTTATTTTATTTTCTGATACAGTTTGTTATAGTGCCTCTTTGTAGAAAGAATGAAACAATTCTCTGCATTAGAACTTTTTTTATTATTGAATTAGTGTCAATTTGCATCGTTTACGGCCATTTTATGAAAAGGGAGGTAACATTTAGCACTGTAACTTAGTAACAAGCATGGGGACATATATTTTTTATTATATTTTCTGATATAGTTTGCAATGGTGCCTCTTTGTAGAAAGAATGAAACAATTCTCCGCGTTAGAACTTTTTTTATTTTTAAATTAGTGTAAAAATACATCGTTAACGGCCAATTCTATAATCGTAGAAATTTATGAAAATCACTGTATGAAATGTGAAACTCACAATAGCATCATGACTTTTTCTGTTTTAGATACTTTATCTTTTGTTACATGAGTGACAACAACATTTGTTGAAATATATCACTTTGTTAATAAATTAAACAAGATTTATATCTTACACCCATTTGCTGTTTTTTCTTCAAAAAAATGTAAAACGGTGTAGTTAAAAAATAGTCATAGCAAAAAAACAAGCATGGTGACCTATATTTTTTTTTAGTGTTTTAAACTTGTCTTACTTCAAAGGACTTGTGTGCAAAATTTAAAAAAATCTCCACGCTAGGACTTACTCGAAGAAACGTCTTTAATCATTAGTTTTACATTTATTTAATGACTTTATAAATAAAGTTCTAATTCGTCAGCACTTTGCTTTAGAAGGATATTTACCATACAATACACTTTCTAATGTTTTTTTTACAAATGTAGCATGGTGCATTTTGAAATATAATCCTTGTCCTGTATTTTCAAAATCATCGATAAGCATGATATCTCCAAAATCTCAAAAAAGAACACTTACCATTCCGTGAAATTTAATCTTTAGTTTTCTCAGTATGTACTCTGACGTCGTTTCACAAGAAATACAACTGATGTTGAAGGTCCCGTGTTTGAGTATTTGGTTTGATGCAGGAAGGTACACGCCAACCGTCTGTTGTTTATACATGTAATTGCATTTGATAAATTTATAAAATGAAAAGTCACATTAAATTCACAATCATTTTCATGTAATACATTAGTTACATTAATACAGGATATATACCGAGTGGTCTTAAGAGTCGTCTCAATATCATTAACCTCTAACAGCTTTGGCCATAGGTTCGAATCCTGCTCGCTCCAAAAACTGTATGTGACAAAGTTTGCCAGTTACTTCAAGAAGGACGATCGTTCTACTAAAATTCATTCTGCTACCTTACTCCACAAACACAACTTGATATGGACATGTCCTGACCTGTGATGAAATTGGCGTTTTACCACATTAAAATTGTTTTATTTATGGCAATCAAAATACATTTGTCACGTTACCATCGTTAAACGTTTATCAAGTGGTGACGTTAGTGAATAATTGTATTTTTCATCTAATTACTAATTACGGACCACAGGATGCAAATTGAATGTAAAGAGTTTTATAATTCAGGTTATCAGAAGACAAACAGTGAGAGAAGAGTTTTAATACCGAGTCTTACGTTTCAAAAATGTTTCTACCACGTTTGTATTGATTACTTATAAATATAAGCGATTAGTTAGATTATAACCTTCATGCACTATTCAAAATTCTTTGATAACAAAAATAAATGTTAACCAATACATGTCGTAATTTGTAACAAGTATAAAACCACCTTGTCAGGTATGTTTTCTTCATCCATCGACACAATACACGGACATCGCTCCTGGACAACAAGGCTCAGAAAGTCAACAATCGTCCCGGGGAGAGGCGTTTGTGCAACGATGTACCGATTCTTGGCCTTGTAACTCTGTAATAAAGCAATGGTTGATTTGTGGGGTTATTACTGGTAGACATTTGATAGTTTAATCAATGCTTTAACGCCATTTACACAGATAAAATGGTCTGTAGAAATACTTAAAGGGCAGAAAAAAATTGTAATATGATACCCTTGTGCTTGAGTTTACCGTTACGGGAAGTTATACTGCATCTCGATTTGATATGAGTCAGCAAAATATGTGTGTTTATTCATGATGTAATGTAAAGATTTTAATATACCGTGGGATCGATTGGTTGTTTTTTACTGAAGATATGGCAAACAAAACTTCAGGTTTATTAAAATATTTCAATCAACACTTATATATTTGTCGATCAATGTTTGTGTATCCATGTCCTGTGAATAAATGAGATTATGCAGTTGTATTTGTTGTAGGTTATACAATTTATATTTGACAAATAAAAATACACTAATACTCACATTAACGAATACTGCATTGATATAGTCAGAAGCTCCTGGTTTTCGTCGAAGGTATAACCTTGGCCTATATCGGTCTCCTGTTGATGTGAAATACATTTTGTTTTCATTTTTATGTATGGTTGATGGGTTTGTAATGTTCATATTCACATTGGTATTCACGTAAAATGGTTATATTAAAACTTTGCGTTGTCATTTTGTATGAAATATCATGATATTAAAGAAATAATACAAAAATCAAAACAAAATAAAAACATGCATGCATATAGGTGAAAACAAAAGAAAACTACACTATGATTGTTAAGTGTTGTTTTAAAATATGAAACATACCGGACACATCAGCGTGTTTGCGGTTCTTATCGTGTATTATACTGTTACGCTTCACTGCTTTTATCTCCTCTTCCGATTTTCTTTCAACAGTTGATTCTATATGCTGTGTGAAGAGAAATCAATTAGTTGCTTAAGTATTGAACATTTAAACATAACTTTTTAATCTGATGCAATCCACTTAAATCTTATAAACTATTTTCTTCATAAATGTCAAAGACGTGATGCACGGGTTATATACAGCAAACATTTGACTAGGGATAAAAAAGATCAGTAAGTCTCAATGTGATATAATTCGTTAAAACAGATATAACGATATGTTGAAAGCATCCCTTGGAAGAGCAAAACACAACCAAAATACGAAAAAAAACATAGTTTACCTAGCAGTTTCATGAGTGGTTATGAAACAGTCACACCAACCCTAGTACCGGTAGGATATTCTAAAATCAAGTAACGCTCAATGAGCTCCATAATTGATAAAAACAGAAATAAAAACAATACTTACTGTTATCATATGTGACATATTAAATTGCGTAATACCTTAAACTGAGCGGGTAGTTTCTCTGTAATGTCCGCCATGTATTGTTGGAACTGGTTACCCTGTATGGCCTGACAATCGAACGTAAGCGCATGAACCACGCTTCTGTGAATGTACTCGTACTGCTCCTGTGAGGGTTATGATCAATAGTAGTTATATCACACCAAAATGAGATGACAAAATCGCAAGGAAAGATTATATTCTTGCAAGCGAGCGAAAACGATATACTTACACAACAAAAGGTATAACAAAGACAATTCATGAAATACATCAGTATAATTATGTTCTGTAAATCAGAGCAAATACCATTAATACAGCTTATACAATAACAAATTTCACGCAGTTCATGAAATACCAGTAACACAGTTTATACAATAATAAGTTACACGAAGTTCATGAAATACCAGTAACACAGTTTATACAATAACAAGTTACACGCAGTTCATGAAATACCAGTAACACAGCTTTTACAATAACAAATTACACGCAGTTCATGAAATAACAGTAACACAGTTTATACAATAATAAACTACACGAAGTTCATGAAATACCATTAACACAGTTTATACAATAACAAGTTACACGAAGTTCATGAAATACCAGTATCACAGCTTATACAATAACAAGTTACACGAAGTTTATGAAATACTAATACATGTAACACAGTTTATACAATAACAAGAAACACGAAGTTCATGAAAAACCAATACCAGTACCAATACTGAGATATGAATCTTATTGAATACAAAGTTACACAGATAAATTAAACAGCATATGCAATACAAGTATAGCTGTATAGCTTAGGTAACACCGAGTTACAAAACGTATACAGTACCATTTTATACATTTTATAAAATGCCAGCTTACACACCCTGTGCAATACACAGCTTATAAAATATCAAGTTACACAGTTTATACAATACCAAGTTATGAAGCTTACGAAGTACAGTATTACACATTTTATGCAATATAAAAACTGATTTCATCTCGGATTATTTAGTGGAAACAATCTTTAAGAATAACATCTCCAGTTTTTAGAACAGAAAACAACTATAAGTTTGCATTTAGATACAATGTATCAGTTGATCCCTGATGGAAGAAAGTGTGAGAATGTCACTTATTTTAATGTATGTACTGTGAAGAGAGTGGCTAACTCTCTTACCTAACTATCTTAGACTAGAATGTACAAAGAGAGTAAAGTAACGAAAGAAGTCAGTGTTATATATTGGCTGTTAGGATACCTATTTTGGCAGCTATCGTTCAATGAAGCATTGATTGATGTACAATAACCCGATAATATTGTTTTATCTTAGCATCAATCACTTTATATTTAGTATCATTATATATCGTGTCAGTCTCTACTGAAGACAGTATTCTAAGTACTGCCACACTGGAGTATAATGCCGAAGACATATTATATGATACCCCGCAGTTATATTATACTGACACCGGGCCGACCAGTCCTAGACATATCCTATAAAGGCTGAGCAAGCTTCTAGAACAAATTTTCTGAAGTATTTGACATGATCCGACCGATGATGGAACCTACTACCTTTTGAATGCGAGGCGGACACTTTACCCTTAAACCACCGCTGCGTTATATTTTTGTTATTAACACAAATATAACAAATGTAATTTAAATAGAAACGCATGTTTACCTCTGTCTGTACCATAGACGCTCTCTGACTTCGCATGCCCAAGACGCATCCGAATATATCCACAGACTTCTCTGCAATCCCTTCTTTGGTAAGTATGTCCAGGGCTATGTATGTACCAGTTCGACCAACACCGGCGCTGGTAGTGTATATATTATTTATATACAGAATACACAATATGATAGTAGAAATTACAAATCAAGCCGAAGTAAGATTATCCCGCAATTCATTTTGATAAGTATGCCCAGGACTATATTTTTAACAATTCTACCAACACCGGCGCTGGCAGTGTATACGTTCTTAAATCTACATAACTGAACATAAACAAACACACTTTTATAGAAGAAAGCCGAAGCAAGATTATTCCGAAATTCAATTCCAACTTTTATAAGTATGTCCAGGGCTATATATGTACGAGGTCGACCAACCCAGACATATATTAAATTACCGATTAAGTTTAATCAAGGTGAATTGAGCCGAATACGACTAGTCAGTTATGTTACAGACCTATTACGGGGTGATTAAATTGATCACTTTTCAGTGATTGAAATTAAAAAAAAAAAAAAAAAAAAGAAAAAAAGAACTTAATACGGGTTCTCGTTGAGTCTTAATTCTTGTCACATATCTAAACACTGTACTAACTACTTGTAAGAATACTTAACAAATAATGATCATCTTAATCAATGTTATTGCATTGACACACAATACGTCTATGATATCAACCTCTTATGATATAAGAATGTCCATGTCATTTCATTGGTGATATACCTTAATACAGTAGTAGCATTTTCTGTTATGATGCATTTCGGTTAAGCATACATATGCGGCATTGATTCGAATATGTGCCAAAACCTGTTTTAAAATATTGCAACGTCGTAGTTTTTTACCTATGTAAATAATGCTCTCTTAATTTTAGCGATTTGCCATATTTTTTTTTATCTATGAAAATATTGCTCATCAGTTCTCAATTAATCTGATCAAAGAAGATAATATTTTTTTCAAGATATTTTATCAAATATGCGCAATAGTGTTCTTTTTCTTCTTCAGATTTTAATTAAAAACTTTGTTTATTGCAGTTTTTTTGTTTAAAGATTAGCAATATTAGACAAAGCTTTATCATGTCAAATAATTGTGCTTTGCATTGGTATGCATATTTATGTTTAAAATGTCTCTGATAATTCTTTTAGTATGGCTGTGTACTAGTTTAAAATTCGTGTACACGTTTTATCATTATATAATATGTACATAGAATAGACAAATATATAGAGATGATACTACTAAAATAATACTATGCGCAGTTGTAATTGACTATAAACTAACCTACTAACCTATCATATGATCTGAGCTGTTACGTTATATACAAAATAATGTGAGTTACTCACCTACAGTGGACAATGACCGGACCGTCCGTCTCAGCACGTGTGCTTAGAACTCTCTGTCGAAACTCTATCAGACTCGTGACGTCATCAGGAACACCTTTGTCTGGCCAGGCAGTGAAGTGTAGATGAATCAATGATCGTCGTTCCTTACCCTGTATATTAGGTAAATGATAATATATTATATTTTTGTTATTTTAAAATTATCTTTGTTGAATCCATGTTGATCACCTTAATGTGTAATGTATAACTTTTGAACTTAATAAACAATCAACGCACATCATACTGATAGCTTCTCGTTTAGTGGTAAAGTCCAAGAGATCAATGAAATGACATAAAGTTTACTGAAATTTTATAACATGTTTATGATTTTCTAACATTGGTTTGAAGTATAGTTAATTTGATTTCGTCTAGTGCAATCATATTCTTAATCATATTCAAATCTGTAACCATGTATTAGGATTATTTAAAGTCAATGTTTCCTGTTTCCGATTTTGTTTGTTATGCTGTTCTTTAAAAGTTGTCAGATTTAAGTATGAATAAAATATGGCTCAGTTTTGTTTTTTCTGGTTCTTTGGGGTCATGGAGTGGACTCATTCAGTGTTTAGCGAATGTTGTATGGTGTTTAGCGTCGGTTTTAACACTGTTTCAGTTATATGGCAGCGGTGTCTACTTGAGACAGTATTTTGCGTGCTGCCACACTTAATTATCATGCCGTTGACACATGGTATGATACCCCACCCAGTTACAATGTACTGACACCGGACAAACCAGACCTAGAAATATACTTTTAATGCTCATCGTCAAGCAAGGAAGATTCTTGTACATTTTTCAAGTTAGTGTTATTACCAGACCGGGGATCGAACCAACGAATTTTTGCATGCGAAGAGGATGCTTAACTATTAAACCACCGCTGTGATTTTCTCGAATTAAAATAGCAATGGACAGTGCTTGAGGAATATATTTCATTATACGATTAAATTTGAAGGACTTTATGTCAGATTTGTACGTGATTCGACATTCTTTACAGATGCATAAAAAACAGTTCTTTTTTAATCCTTATAATTCCAATCCTGATGATGATATATATATATATGTAAATTATTTTGAAAAAATTAAAACTTTACGCTGCAAAGTAAATGCGTAAAAATACATTACCTCCGTCCTTGTTGACATTAAATTCACTAGATATAATATCCAATAATATCGAAACATTTGGTATTGTTTCCATTATCAGATGAACTCTGCAGTAATAATTAGTATTGTAAAATGACTAAATATTTTGAGCTGAAACAATTAAACAATCGCCTTTACGCCCGATTTGGACTAATAAAAAAATCGATAATTCAAGGAAATATCTACCCAGTGTAGACGCTAACGTCATTATTTAAGTTTGGTCATTACGAATGTAATTAATGTGCCAATATTTACGAAGGTCATATAAATCCACTCTCATTGATAGAGAATTTACATAATTCCACAATCATCTGCTTCTAAACCCCAACTACATGTACATGTTTTTATTTTATTTTTTCCTTTCGAATAAATTGGTCTGAGGGATTGTTGTCAACGACTACCATTTACATTCGGTAAACCACGGTTGTGGTCAATGGTACAAAATATTGTATCTTTACATCTCATATCTGAACATTTGATGACCTACTTTGTTTCAAAAAACAACTTGTATGATCTGATTGTGGCGCCAGGTTAAAATCGCTGAATCAAAGAAATCAATTAACCGAAGAAAAAAGCATATATTTTTGTTATTTGTATTTTATTATTAAAATAAGTGTATAACCGCTGTTCACGTCATTTTCGTTCGTATAATATTAAACCGACCATCAAATGTTGTCAATGCTTCCTTTGCTTACGCGAGAAACGTAAAAAGTAGTCCGGGGCCAGAGGTTTTATCGAAAAAAAAAAGTCTTTAAAAATTGACGTTGTCCAATGAAAATGCTTCAATTACATATATGACAATGAGATTGGAATTATTACATCAATAAGACAACACACAAACTGCTGTCACATCTAAATTTCAAAGTTTGTGCCACCACGTTTGTACAGGTCATGAAATATAACACGATGAAAAGAACTAAGCAGTTCATAGAACAAGAGAAGAAGAGAAGCCGTGCTTAATATGTAACAGAAAATATCTCAAATTATTTTAAGAACACTTTTTACTGATTCAGAAATGTGACAATACCTTTGCTACCGTAAGTCCCTTGATGGTGTGCTCCGAGTACTTGTCTTCACTGTGGCACGTAACTACCACGTTACCATAACTCTCGCTGACCCCAGGGTTCGGCCAGTACTGCTCACATTTCATTGTCTGTATATGGGAATATAAGAATATTAGCTAAATTATACTCACTCTTAACTCATATGTAATTTTTTATTATTTTTCATATCACAATCAGTTTTACTGAAATTCAAATATGATAAAACGATGGAACAATAACAGTGCTATTATTATATCATATCCTTATCTACGTTTTGTCCTATCTTTAGTTATTATTGTGTAGCTGTCCGGGCTTCAGCAAAGTGTCCGAGTACATCCGTGCATAGCTTCAAATATTTCCGTTTTGTACTATATATTGTTTTGTATTTTACCCTATACACATATTGTCGGACATTTATAATATAAGTCTGGCGGGTTTACTATTCCAACTTGGCGACGGATGAACCCGTGTAGCGGTTTGCTACTGACCTTTTCAATGGATGACTCTTGTTTTCGTTCTTTTCGTTTACGGCTATTCTATGGTGACGCTGTTGTGTCATAAATTATTCGTCTTCAGATGGCCATATGTTATGATTAGAATAGATGAGATGTACTCACCCCATTTTCCATCAGATTAGTGAGCATGACGATCTTGCCGACTTTCTCCTGCCACACCATCCTCCAGAAATCTTTGTAATCGTCCATAGTAATGTGAGTCGGACCTGATATTGTATCAGACAAGCCATCAATACTTATTAATGTCTTTATTATGGATTATCGGCACAATTTTGTTTCTATTAAATTTAATAAACGCATCTTCAAAGTTGTATAAAAAACATGAGCAATGTTATATTCCTCTTATTTAAGTTATGTTTACAAAAGGAAAGATTGTTAAAATTGATATATTATTACATTAATAATTGACATTTCATAACGTCATGTTAAATAGACGTCCATGTTTCATGTCTGTGTTTCTACGTTTTTGTCGTCCATTATAGTAAGCATACCTGTAATTTAACAATATCAAAGTTGTCAAGTTTGCATAATATCATTTGCAGAGAAAGTGTTATCGGACTTCAATACAAAGATTGCAAAAGAAAACGTATGCTATGGAATTGATCTCTTTTTGTTTATGAATGCCAACAATTTCTTACAAATAACGAAACGATAAAAAGTTTCATACTTTACTTAATTATTATATGTATGTTAGCGTTCATCCCGTAGAACACCATATAGATAAGTTCAATCAACATAATAACAGCAACCTACTCACCCAATGATGCAATGTATGATGTTGGTGTATTGTATCCCTGGAAGAATATGTAATATTATTTATTAGACATTTTAACATCATTATACAAATATCGATCAAAGGATCGACAAAACGTAGGCTGAGATGGCTGATGTAGATATTCAATTCAATTCAATTCAAACTTTATTTCCTCCCATTGGAGATTAGTACATACATGAATTACAATCAAAACTAAAGTTAATAGCAATAATTTGGAATACAAGTATGAACAATAACATGACATACACACGCACCAGACACACACACACACACACACGCACGCACGTACGTACGTACGTACGTACGCACACATATACGCACGTTTACTGGAAATAGCTATAACTAATACACCAACATTGCTATTCAGACTAGAACAATATACTATTGCATTTAGCTAATTTTTATTATTGTGTTTTGTTGTTAGATTGTCTCAGTCCTTATAACTGATATATTCTATAAAAACAAGTGCATAATCCTATTTTTATTGTGTTAGGCATACCAAAAATATCAAAATGGTATCTATATATTAATTTAGAATATTTAGTTTGAGTATCATTTTGAGTACATATAATACACGGAGTATATTAAATACTATTCCCTTTTTTCTAAGGATGGCAACGAATGGCAATATTGATATTCGAATATTCGGTCATTCTTTCGAACGAATATTCGAATATATTCGGTCAAGATCTTAAAAATAAATAATCATCAACTTTCTATCCCGAACGTTTTTACTGGCCATATTTGTTTCTTTCTCTTTCAGCGTAAACGGTGCGGATGTATAAATACTAAAAAGCAAACACTTGGAATATCATTGTCGTCACGATTCAACATGACGCCGAACTCGATGATGCATAATTAATAATAATAACTTAATAAATGCTATGTTATTTTTGCTTTACTAAGTTAAATATTCGTATGTTTGTATAGTTTATAAGTAATTTACTATTTATAAATGAAATTGAAAAACAAACATAAAAAAAATAAATATATATATTTATATATATAAGTAAATTCGTCTACTACTTGACACATTTATTATTCACAAGTACATAAACGGCCTTCAAATCAAAGAAGTGTGCTCTTCAATTAGGTATAAGATTGGTAAATAAACAAACTTGCTCTTACCTTTTCAAAACAGGGTGATTTACAACAGACCGTAAAGGCAG
Organism: Panopea generosa; assembly: GCA_029582155.1. Lineage (NCBI taxonomy): Eukaryota > Metazoa > Mollusca > Bivalvia > Adapedonta > Hiatellidae > Panopea > Panopea generosa. The sequence goes on along the minus strand of CM055912.1, from coordinate 30,461,575 downwards.
ATCGATGATTAAAATTGCCTAAGGCAAATAATTAAAGGATTACCGACCAGGACTCCTTATCACCTTGACAACGTCCAATTGACACCCGTCATAAGAGGAAATCGATAATTACCATGTCTTAACCTGGTTGATATAACACCTTTCAAAACCATTTGTGGCAAAAATATTGAAATTGAAAATAAATAAAGAAAACAATTTGAATTTACTATATTTTTTTAATATTTTTTTTGGTTGCGAATATTCGAATATCAATATGACATTCGAATATTCGGACGTATGACCGAATATTCGAATATCCGAATATTCGTTGACATCCTTACTTTTTTTTTTCAAATCCCAATTTTTAATAAGAAAAAATGCTCACGTCAATGTAATTCGCGTTAATAAAATCTGGTCCACCGTCAAGCAGTTTAACCCTGGAGATATCATCTAGAAGATAAAATAGTATCGTTAAATGCTTCAAATCAAATGTAATTTTATTTAACTTCAAGCTTGTAATATCCAAAATTATTCCGCCTAAGTTGTAACGGAAGTTATGTCAAAAGGCTATTGCAAGTAGTCCAATTGTGGATGGTAAAATATTATTTTTTTAAACGTATATTAGTTTGCGGTCGATCGTCAACTATGTAACGATTATTTAAGACCATATATTCATAATGTTGCTTAATATAAATACTTGAAACTATCCTTAATTTTACTTTTGTTCCATCTGTTTCAGACCAATTCTGATTGTTTGTATACACAGTTTCACCATGCGAACACAAACTGACGTAGTTCTTTGTCGATGTGACGTAAAATATCATTAATTAATTATTATATTATTTCTTTTTGACGATAGTTCTCTGCTGTTTATTCCTTATTTTTGCTTTCAAAATAATATAAACTGACAATAAAAAACAATAAGTGAAACATTAAACAGAATTTTAATCTAGCTTCTCGGAGATATAGAAAATTCAGTAACATACACGGGTATACACTTTTGTAGCGATTTTTAGCTCTATTCATCGGTTTCATTGCGTCGTTGAACGGTCTGGCCAGGCCCTGTGGGAGTTTCTGAAACAAAATTGGTAACATAAATCGATTTGAACAATTATTGTATAGTTGTTTTTTACTGTTGTTTATTAATCTTTAGATATTCATTACGGTTATACTTATATGTAAAAACAGAATTTATTCTGAATTAATTATGTGAAAAACATAATGTATATGTAAATAAAGCAGGATCGTTCTCGAAAGACAACTAATATGCATGCATGTTCGTGTATGTATTGCAAATAAATACGCATAGTGCAAAATTAGAAGTACTAAATGAATATGATTTCCTCAGTTGTAAGTAGGAAATATGTTTTGGTAAACAATAAGTCACATTGGTATTTTTTTTTTTGTAAAACGCTTGAAATTAAATAAAGCAAAAGTAGAAAAGACTTGCTGTTAATATTATTTTTTTTTATGAACATTGACAATAACTTTGAGAAAGTAATCACTATATTTTAAGTGTGCATAGTGATAATGTATCTATATGATAATTGTATCTTACACAATAACTCATACTCAAATACTCAAGTTAAATGAATTTTAGAATAATATTTTCTCATTTTAAATTAATTCATGTATGTATCAAATGTATTTTGGAATTGTTGTTTTATTATATATTAATAATGCATCTATTATGACAATTGAATCTTACAAATACTGAAATACTCAAGTTTGATTAATTTATGAATTATATTTTCTTATTTTAAGAAGATTCATGTATGCATCATCTGTTTTTATAAATTGTTGTATTTACCTTGAATTCATTTAGAAAGTCGTAGTTTGTCTTCTTTTCAACATAGTCCTGTAACCGGTCTACTTGTATCCTACTTCGCTTAAGACCAGCGACATTTGTGTAATATACGTTATCGTTCGCTGGTTGTTCTGTATGGATAATGAAATGTTGTTATAATACACTTATTAAATACAGATCGTACATGGACACAATTTAAAACATATATTGACTTAACTATTATAAAAAATTTAAAAAGAATTATATTTCGTAAACTGATACATTTAAATCAATGAATGCAATAAAAGATAATTCTATTGAGTTTATTTAGGAAATGAAAAAAATAACACTTATACAAAAGGTAGCACCGACTTTTCAAACTGCACTGATAAAGCTCTATGATTAAATATACATTAGGTCATACATAATGAACTGAATAATCCAATAACAACACACACGTTTGATGATTTAAATAATGTATGTTTGTGCTAAAATTTAATCATTCATAAGCATAATTAATGCTTTGCAATGTATGTTTTTCATTTACGTTTTCCGCCACTAGTACGCGATAATGCTAAAATAAGCTTTTCGTACCATGTATAGGTGCTACAAACTCGTCGTCGTCTATTTCCACATCTTCTATATCAACGTCAGTATCTTCCAGATGTGCATTACTGTGTACAGGTGGCGCCTCCTGCTGGCTTGATGGTATAGGCATATTTGCCATTGGTACAGCTTCTTTTTGTTTTGTCTTGTTTACAGATGCATATATATAACCTGTAAGTAAAATACGTATTTAAATACAAGTCAGTGTTGGTAATTATTTCTATCTTGGGAATCTTGTCTATATCGAAACATATAAACAGTTATAAATGTTCATGTTAATATTTTAATATTGTTATAATGAAACATGTAAATGAGTTTACGTGGAATGTGGAAATATGATAATAGGTTTATATATAAACACGTTAATACGTTTACGTTAAAATGCTAGAATATGTTCATTTTGAAACATGGAAATTAGTTTAAATGGAAATATAGGCATATGTTTAATTGAAAAATGTAAAATGTTAAGACTAATAATGGAATTGGAAAATCTGTATATAACTGGACAGACTCAGTTGCGAATTGGGCATACGTAACACTGGTCATTGTCATGTAGTCCATTCCAACTGCGACACCGAGATATAAGGTGTAAACATGTTTAAGCTGTTACATGTATACGTGTGTATGTCTACATTTAAACACATTTAGCTAGTGTTTATTCAAATAGATTTGATATGATTTAGATGAGGACGCTTAAAGACGAACGCGCTGCTTTATGGATTCTGATTAAATAGACTCTGGTCGTTTAAGGCAGGGAAATGTGAGGGTGAAAATTAAATCAATTAGGTACAAAATGTTAACGTTGGAAAGAGTTTAGAAAACCAACGATATTTAAAATACAACTAAACCTGTATCATTTGTATTCAAGTCTAAAGAATCTTTTGGCGGAGCATTGACTGGTTGAATTTCCTCATCCACTCTGGGGTTCTTTTGACTCCTTTAACATAAATAAATACATTCTAAAATAAAACATTCTAAAACATAGACAAAATTAAGAAAAATGTTCCCAATAGGATAATATTTGATAAAATTGAGTCCCGTACAAATAGAACCTATCAAATAAATTTAGCTAAATGGTAAACACATTTGCATCATGTAACCGCGTAATCATCTATATTCAACAATATTAATATAAGGTAGTAAGGAGTACATTAAAAACGTATTATAAATAGATCATTTGATTGCGTTTATGTACGTTAAAAACATATTATTAATAGATCATTTGACTGTGTTTATGTACGTTTAACATGCTATTTGCTAAATTTCGATCGACATTGATAATAATTCAATTTGTAATCGTTTTATAATATTGGGCTTTGAAATAATAAAAACCTTAATTTTCATCAGTGAAACTCGTCACTTTCGTCATTATGACACTAGATGTGTTTGTAAACTCGTGATATACATTTTTATGATATAAAATCATATAATACCCGGTACAACACCGCTTCAAATATGTTTGTAAACCTGTTTATGCATTTTTAGTATAAAACAGCGAAAATCTAATTTTGTGGTCTTCGATTACATAGAGTAATTACCTTCTTTTTCTGATGATACAAACAACAACAGCTACTGCAATGATTATAACGATAACTGCACCACCGGCGGCTCCTCCTATAACTGTTACATTCGTACCTTTCTCAGCGGTTTGGGCAGCTGCTGTTGATATTGATTTACGATAAAAATAAAACATTGTTAACTTGAACTTGATATAAAATAATGCTTGGAAGTCCTGATTTGTTCTTTTTATAGAGACATGGTCTAATTTTTTATTTTTATTTTTAACAGTCTTAATAACCAGCTTCTTACTTGCTAAATAACGTTTTATCATATAACACACACTAGTACGTACATGCGTTAGTGATATAATCAAACTTTTCGTGTTTAATTAAAAGTGCCATAACATGTTGCATTATTGAGCAAAATAATTTATAATGTCATTACCGCAAAAAAATTGCATTTATATATATATATTTAAACCTTTAAATTACCTTTGTTGCATATATTCCCAGAGAGCTCGTGGTCAGTTGTACATGATGTGCACACATTTACAGATGTACACGTCGAACAACCATCAGGACACTGGGAACATGTGTCCCCAGATAGAAAGTAATCAGTAGTACACGCTGTACACACATTGGAAGATGCGCATGTTGAGCATTCAGTTGGACATTGTATACACGTACTTCCAGATAGTACGTTACCAGAAGTACACACTGTACAAACATTTTGAGATGAACATGTCAAGCATTGAGTTGGACACTGTAGTATACATGCACTTTCAGATAGTACGTAGCCAGTAGTACACGCTGTACACACATTTGGAGATGAGCATGTCAAGCATTCAGTTGGACACTGTAGTATACATGCACTTCCTGATAGTACGTAGCCAGTTGTACACGCTGTACACACATTTGGAGATAAGCATGTCGAGCATTCCGTTGGGCACTGTATACACGTACTTTCAGATAGTACGTAGCCAGTTTTACACGCTGTACACACATTGGGAGATGCGCATGTTGAGCATTCAGTTGGACATTGTATACACGTACTTCCAGATAGTACGTTACCAGAAGTACACACTGTACAAACATTTTGAGATGAACATGTCGAGCATTTAGTTGGACACTGTAGTATACACGTACTTCCAGATAGTACGTAGCCAGTGGTACACGCTGTACACACATTTGGAGATGAGCATGTCGAGCATTGAGTTGGACACTGTAGTATACACGTACTTCCAGATAGTACATAGCCAGTGGTACACGCTGTACACACATTTGGAGATGAGCATGTCGAGCATTCAGTAGGACACTGTAATATACACATACTTCCTGATACGACGTAGCCAGTAGTACACGAAGTACACACATTTGGAGATGAGCATGTCAAGCATTGAGTTGGACACTGTAGTATACACGTGCTTTCAGATAGTACGTAGCCAGTAGTACACGATGTACACACATTTGTAGATGAGCATGCTGAGCATTCAGTTTGACACTGTTTACACGCACTTTCAGATAGAACGTAGCCAGTAGTACACGATGTACACACATTTGGAGATGAGCATGCCGAACAACCCTTGGAGCACGGCGTACAACTATTATTTATACTTGAATTGTAATATCCAACTGCACAATCACTACCACACTCCCCCGCAGTGTCACATGTAGAGCAGCTGTCTGGGCATTGTGATTCACATGTCGCCCCCCATCTCCCGTCAATACATGAGCCACATGATGTAGATGTGCATGTCTTACAGAATAGTGGACACGCATAACAGGATGTTGAATCAGAATAATAATCATCTGCACAGCCATTATTACACTGGCCATTATATATAGAACATATGTTGTCTTTACAATGGTAAGAATCACAACTATTAAGACATGTTGTTCCCCATTTACCAGTTACACACTTGTCACAGTTACTAAAGTCAGTGCAGGATATACAGTTTGATCGGCATTTTTTACATCCACCAGTTCCAATGTCGTAGTAACCTTCTTTACATCCATGTGTACATCTGTCCTTAGAACATAAACCACCCTGACATAAGTTACAGTCGAAATCACAGTAGGAACCATAGTAACCAGACTCACACGTATAGCAGTTATTGTAGTCAGCACATGTTGCACAACGAGGTCGACATTGATAACAAATACCAGCGTTCAGATAGTATTTGGTGTCGCAGCCTGTACATGTTTTACTACTATTACATGTGTTACACAAAGTACCACATCCGATAGCGAGATTGACCCCTGTAATAACTGTAATTAAAAAAGTTTACAATGATATTTTCATAAAACAAAATTAAAAAAAAACAAATGTCTATGGAAATATATGCAACGATATATTTTCATTTAAGTCGACATTCATATGGCTGCACGTCAAAGGTGTCGTAATATGCACTTTGGTTTAAATAGAAATAAGTGTTTAGAAATCTTCAATCTCTCATTGTCATTGTGTAATCAGCTTTAAGATAATACTTTTTATTTACGTTGTCTTCATCTCGTGATGGTGATTTTATAGTTACATAGTAATGAACAGAATTCTTAACAGTTTTGTTTTACATCTTTCTAATTTGATGCTTAGTGTAATATATAGCATAGTACATATCCAATACATTTGGAAAACTATTTAATTTTCATGTAGTTTTATGAGTTCACTATATAATTTACGGTTGAATAAAATACAGTTGGTACAAACTGTTTTCCGTGCGCACAGAATAAGGATAAACAGAAGTTTTTACCCTATGACAGAAATAATTTCATAAATTATACGATTCTATGGCGTGATTTATTAAATTTGACATCTAAAAGCGATCGTTGTAAACATATAATGATTAATTAAATTAAAACATAACTTTAATACGCTAGGTAAAGAATTATGCGAAATATTTATGAGTTTGAGATTTTTATAAAGCTACCCATACTGAGGGATAGTTGTTTTGGCTTTGCCGGACATATTCAAACTTCAAACCCGTGTACAGTTTGTATATGCTACTATAAATTTATATAAACATAGTAAATGGTAAAGTACTAACACCTTTTTCACTCCTGATCTAATAAATAAGACAAGCAAGACACTTTATGTTAAAGTTCTATATATTATTTCAAATATATACATGTACTGACTCACCCAGGAGAAGTAAAGTTAATGCGCTGCACCAAAGGACTTGTCTGCTGGGACCCATGTTTGTTTGTATAGCAATTGTCTTAAGAATTCTGAAAGAAAATATATTTCACAATATGTCAAATGTACATTAATGTTAACATTCCTTTTTTGTATGCAGAAATGATAAATAAACGCCTTGTTAAGTTCAGAGCCCCATCAAATTTTGCCATTTTGAAGGTACGTGAAACACAACTCTGCTTGAATAAATATTTGATATGCCTAATGGAAAATATTTCTGAGACATTTTAGTTAAACATCTTCTAGAAATATTAACTGAAGATCAACTGAAATTACGGATATTTGAGTAAAAAGGCCAAAGAAAAAATCACATTTAATGATTAAAAGCTATAATTCGCATATAAATTATCGGATGTGTGCAGTTCAAGGTCTAGTTCGAGGTTCTATGGCAACGAGCATGAGGTTTTCGGTATTGGTCTTTTTAATCTTTTGACTCTATTGGGTTAAAAAGCATACTGATAACGTTTTTAATTAAACAGATAGAAAACTATAACCTGTATACTTGTACACAACCGTGTTAACATGATTACTCGAACTTTGTATAAAAACTACCAATATAGCAGCATTTGTTTCGAAATCGTCAAAATAGTCTATGAAAAACGATTCATAGATAACAATTCGCCATTCCATTTCATTTAAATAAATATAAAACAGTTAAATATCAAAATCCCAACACTCATGTTGAACGCTTGGTCAAGAGGTAGATAATCGGACATATGAGGGTCGTGGGTTCAATCCTCCCCCACGGCTATGTGTGGTGTACTTGAGCAAAACACTGTTCCCGCATATGCTTAACTAGCACTGGTTCTAACAAGAAGTACATGTACTTCGAGCGTGACTTGTTTGTATAAGTTGTAATTACTTGGTTCACAATCGAAGTAAAATAAATAAGTTTAAACTGAATCTATATATAGACAGGTTCGTTATATGCAGCCGGGCCCGATTAGCTCAGCCGGTTACGCGTCTGACTATCAATCCAGGAGTCGTGAGTTCGAATCCCCCGCCCGGCAACAGTCTCCGTGATTGATATATGACATTGTGTCTCATTATCATTCGTCTCTCACCACTGATTCAAGTAGGAAAGTTATCAGTTACTTGCGGAGATGGGGTGTGCTCGAGTACTGGTTAATCCCAGGAAACAGTGGTTAGGTTAACTGATCGTCTGTTAGCCATCGATGGCATAAAAATGACTCTAAATATTCAATTAATATTCAATCAATCGTTACATGTATACATTGGCAGTCAAACATAAAAATGTGACCGAGTTACTAATACCTTTTAATTGAATTAATTGATAACATACTCTGATTAGGTAATATTCCAATATAAACATGCCCAGTATACAGTATCACAACAAACACGTTAAAAATACACATATATTAAGATAAACTTACCCAAGAGCACTGTACGTATTACACAAGTGTAACACCCAACATTGTCACTCACTTAGAACGTAGAGCTGTACACCACCTGCCTTTAATTCATGAAAATTGTCTCAAAAGTAATCAAAGAAAATGCACACTAACTATAGATTTTCACTAATCTTTGTAAATTTAAGTGAAGGCGGAAGTAACAGTATAACACACAAATGTATAACACCAACACAAACACACATGAAATGGTCTGTTGAACATGAATGCGGTTTAACTTTAGAATACCCACAAAATATAAAGATATTGTCAGCAGATTCTGTAGGTGTACTTTACAATTTAGATCTCCGGGTCGTATTTCGTATACAATTTTGGGCTTCAAAATCACATGTATCCTTCATTTTTTACATCTATCTAGACTTCGTTTATAATAATAAATAGAACCAGTTTTCCTTTAATACATTTTGGAAAACGTGTGAACGTGTGTTATAAGTCACTGAAAGTGAGTTGGTGAGTAATATGTTTTAATGGGGTTTATTTGTATTTTTTGAATGGGGTTTAACGCCATATTCAACACATTTCAGGTTCTGTATGACATATCCAATTTTATTGGTGAAAGAGTACCTGAGTAGAACCGCAAGTAACTTCGCACATTAAGATTTTGGAGCGACTCGAACCCTCGACCTTAGCGACGAGAGGTAAGTGATTTTGAGACGACGCCCATGGCAACGGAGAACTCGCTTATAGGATTTACTGCAATTTCAACACATCAAGCAAATAACATTGTACTTTGTTGGTGAAGGTATATGTCAGAATGAAGTTAAGAAAAACCACAGTCATTCTGTAAGTTATTCTGTTACTCGAACAACGGACCTCACCAGTGTTTCGAAGTGATATGGAGACAAATACATTGGCCACTTGGCGTTTATTAATCAAATACATACATTTATGTACATTTCTTTATCAGGACCATCGTTAAACATCGGATAAGACTTCAGATGGTTATGTCTAAAACATTATGAAATGCTTAAATTTTACAGTAAGCAAAACATAACACGGATTGTAATGCATTAGTTTAACTCGTTACATAAATGTTAGTACATTTTTAAAGTAATAACTAAAATATGTTTATTCATAAGAAGATAATTTCTTGTGGAAGCCGCTCTCGTTTAATGTCCACTTACCTGTCACTGTTAAAGTAGTGGGTTCGGTCCAGTTGGGTAGAACAGCTCGGTGCACATTTACAAGTTGCTTGTGGAAGAACGATGATTCTTCTCAGATTATTTCTGAGGTCTTCCTCCACCAATAAAACCACATATTAAATGTATATAACCTGCCAAATGTAAACTGGCATTCAGCCCCATAAAAGTGTAAATACAAAATCTCCTAACATCAATATTTATTTTTCTTTCCTTGTTATACCATGAATAAACGAAAGACAGAAAGAAACAAATCAGAATTACCTCAATCAAAATCGTTTTAAAGAAATAAACGATATTTACAGTATTTTATAACGCTTAAATCTTTTGTGCTGTGATACAATGCACAGGTAGCTGCAATGCATCAATGCCCGACAATTGTCGCTCAGCCTAAAGTTGTAAATATGTTAACTCATCCGTAAAAAAATAAACACAGACTATACACATGCCTAAATGTAACTCCATCTACAGGTCAATGCTAGTGTGACCTTATACAGACGATAAATGAGATTCGTCTTTTGTTCAAAGCCTGTCATTTTTTTTTTTTTAAAAACGGTTTATACAAACTGCATTACACACATTCACAGTGTTTTGTAATCAGTCGGTTAAAAAGTACATGCACATTTTATTTTGAACGTACAGTGGCATGCAAAAACTACCTCAGTCAGACAGTTAAAAGGTGATTTGTAAATCGCTTTTGTCGACTTTCGGTGATATTCAAGTTATTTAACTCTTAAATAATGAAAGTAAATAAGGCTAGGGCTAAGATAAGTTTCAAGTTGAATTAAGGGAATACGAAAAACGAACAAACCTGAATCTGCTTCATCCATGTATACACTCAATTAAAGTTATAATCGGTCAACTGGATTTATTGATATTTCGTCAACACAAGTTTGTAAATTTTCCCTTTTGTAACATAAAATCTCATAAAACAATCGTTGGGCAGATTTCAGATTTTTTTTATTTTAATTTAGACAGTGATTAGTTTTAAGATACACATCCTCTATGTCAAATTTAACACTTACATTTGTATACCAGAATCATGTATGTCCACAATTCCACCATTTGTATCTATTAAGCAGATACATCTCGGCCACATAGAACACAACCCGGCTTAGTATGTATAAGATTATTTAAAAAAAAAAAGACAACTTTCATTACCACATATTTTGATACTTTAACCATGTCTGTAATCATGTTGCCCAAAGATACTTGCAGAGATACATTGTGTTTATGAGGATGGTGTACATACTCGTACATAAACTCGTACATACTCGTACATATACTCATACATACTAGTACACATTCTCATACATACTCGTACATACTCGTACATACATACTCGTACACATACTCGTACATACATACTCGTACATAGATACTAGTACACATACTCGTAATACTCGTTCATACTCGTACATGTACATGATACTGATATAATTGTGAAAGTTGATTTGGCGGGTGGTGCATTTCAAAATGTTCGTACATAATTACTTTTTTTTGTTTTTATTTTTTTTATAATTTCATAATACATACATTTTACCAATATATTTGCTATAATACTTTTTTGATAAAAATGCATTCTATGAAATAATGTTATAACGGGAAAGAAAAGACGGGAAAAACGAAAGTGGAAAAGGAAAAAAAAAGACGTTGATAGAAGAAGGAAAAGAGACAGTTGCAGTCATGAAAGAGATTAAGGTGCTTGTCACTGTCATTTTGTTACATAATTATTGCTTTATTCATCTAATGCCATTTATAAAAAAATATACACAATGAATGTGTTCAATAGACTGTAGATTCAAATGCGAAGTATAGAAACTCGTGGTGACGAAATATCATTACATCCAGACTACCGATTGTAACCTTGATTAACAAAGATAACACTTGCAGCTCGGCAGACTGAAAGGTTTATTTTAAAGGTCCGTATATGTTGAGGTATTTCTTGTTATAGATGCAATTTTCTTGTGTGTTTTTGATACATAGGCGTAGGTGCCGGTGGGAGTGTTGCAGTTAAAATTGATTAACAAAAACGAAAGCTGTAGCTCAGTAGACCGAATGTTTTATTTTAAAGGCACAGGAGCCGCGAGTGCTGTTGATTTTGATACTATTAAAGTTGCAGCTCTGCAGTTATCAGGATTTTTCTCATCTATACATGTTAAATAACTAAATTATAAAGTATAAAATAAGTATAGAAATTCTGTCTTAGCTTTAACAAAGTTCAAATATACAAATGTGTGAAGGTTGTGTTATTAAACACAGACACCTGATTTTTGTGTTATGCATTCTGATATTGAATCTCAGGAGTTACTCATTTTAAATATTATACACCGACAATGAATCATGAAGCAAACATAATATATAGGCTTGGAAGCAGTGTTGACCACCGCCAAATGTTCAGGGTCAGTATCATGTGCACCCCCCGGTCCCCTCCCACACTATTTGAAACACTCCTACGCCAATGTTATACACTTGATAAAGCACATAGCGTCTCGCGGTGTTTTATTTGCTACGAACCTTCCTGTCTAGGGTATATCAAACACAGCTAGTAGACCTTCAAACAGAACTAGGTAACACATTTTACTACAAAAAACACGAACGCCCATACATTATAATTATGTTAAGTTTACTTAAAACATTTCGATATCAACACAAATACAATTTATAAATCCTAACTAAACAGACTACCTTTATTAACCAATCAAAATGTGAAGGGTCTGTTTAGATCCTGGTAACATTCCATGATGGACAGGACACAGCGCGAACGTTAGCAGTGATCGCATTGATTTCAACAATTGAAAAGGCCCGTATGTAAATATTAGCAGTCTTATGAAAAGCTATCGCATTACGGTGTTCGTTTTAATAACATGTGAACACGCCAAGTGTCGTTTTATGACCTTTATTTCATTGACAGTATATTTAGTCGCTACTGTGTAAGGTACACATGCTATGCATGACGGCATCGGCTGATGAAAGCAATTTAGTGGGCGAATCTAGGGGAAATAATTGAACACTTTTGATGAATAATCGGGTAGTTTACGGACAAATCTTGACTTTTAAAATTTTAAAATCTGAGAAATGTGCTACATCTTAATAACATCTCAACGACTGGCAGACACAGAATACACAGAATAATCATGGGGTCCAAAATGCCGTACAGCGGTTGCAAACAAAATTTAGAATTTTTGAAAAGTTGCTTTCTTGGACCCTTCCCGACGCCCCCTTCTCTCAGTTTCTGAGAATAATGAACCACACTTGATCACAAGAATTTATCCGCCTATAACTACTAGTTGAATAACGCAACACCACGAAGCCGTTATCAACAATCTTTGAAACATCAATGTAGCAAGCCGGAAGACATGCATATCAGTAATTCCATAGCAAACTGCAAACACTTTTCTTACCAACCCGGGTTCGAACCAAAAAAATCAGCAATGAGGTGAGAAGTAATTGATCTTTAAACGGGCGTTGTTTTAGACAATTCGGTCACAGAGGGCTCCAGTCGAGCAGGGACCATTTTAAGGGGCCCCTGGATCGGCCTGTCAATATTCCTCGTCGGAGACGTACGCTCTGTCTCCGGGTCACTCTTTAAATGGTCAGATTTATAACTTATTTTGGTTAGTTTCTTTTCTAATTCACTTTAAAAGGAACGGATGTGATAGTTTCTTACACCTTTTTGATATAGCAATATCACGTTACACCAGACTTTAACTTACGAACGCTTGCATGCTGGTTAAAAACTGTTCATGAATGATAAATGACATGCACATGAAGCATGTATTTTAAAGTAAACTAAATTTGTTCAGGTATGGAGAACATAATTCGGGGGTTAACGACTCAAGCATTTATCGCGCATGCTTAAAGTTGTCGGTTCGAACGTTTGACGTGTCATTTCAAATATTTAAAACTTGTATTTATTGATACCGAATAATTAACTGTTACAGTTAATCGAGAAAAACTGTCTCGCCTAATATAAATTATGTAGTAACTAACTAGAATATACACCCAAGAAATCTGGAAACGTAAAACCAGAAAATATATGAAATGGCAACATATTTAGAACGAATCTCTATATCCACCTGTATTGGTGTTATTTTTTTTTCATTTTCTAATAAGTCCCCTCTAAATCCTGTGTTGGGTATTCACACCTCTTACGTGTTGTGTTTTCCGACCTCTTCAAGTGTTGCATTTTCACACCTATTCTTGTATTGCGTTTTCTTACCTCTTCTTATATTGTGTCCTCACACATCTTTATGTGTTTCGTTTTCACACCTCTTCAAGTGTTGCCTTTTTACACTTCTTCTTATATTGTGTTCTCACACATCTTCATGTGTTGCGTTTTCACATCTCTTCATGTGTTGTGTTTCCACATCTCTTCATATATTGCGTTTTAACACCTCTTTATGTATTGTGTTTTCACATCTCTTCCTGTATTGCATTTTCACATATCTTTATGTGTTGCGTTTTCGTACCTCTTCCTGTATTGCATTTCCACACCTCTTTATGTGTTGCGTTTTCACACCTATCCATATGTTGCATTTTCACACCGCTTCATGTGTTGCGTATTCGCACCTGTTCATAAGTTGCGTTTTCACACCTCTTCATGTATTGCGTTTTCACACCTCTTCATGTATTGCGTTTTCATATCTCACGAGTGTATTCATGTGCGTTTTCATATCTCACGAGTGTATGCATGTGCGTTTTCATATCTCACGAGTGTATGCATGTGCGTTTTCATATCTCACGAGTGTATGCATGTTTGTTTTAGATAATTATATAACAACCTAATCCGATTTCTTCTTAATAAAAACACTTAGCCATCTAGACATATTTAAAATACAAGGATCGTAAGTAGTCCTATTTACAGTGTCTCAAGAAGGCCTACTTTCATAGTCCTGGCTAGGCCTACTTTAATCATAAGGGTCTCAGGTACATCTACTTATAGTGTGCCATGTAATGTGCATACTTAAACTATAAGAGTCGCAGATAGACATACTTCATACATATTGGTCTCAGACAGACCTACTAACAGTGTCCCAGGTAGGCCTACGTCATACATAGTGGTCACAGGTATAGGCAGACCTACTAACAGTGTCCCGGGAAGGCGTATTTCATACTTAGTGGTCTCAGGCAGACCTTCTTTCAGTGTCCAGGGTAGGCCTACTTCATACAGAGTGGTCACAGACAGACCTTCTTACAGTATCCAGGGTACCAGGGTAGGCCTACTTCATACAAAGTGGTCACAGACAGACCTTCTTACAGTATCCAGGGTACCAGGGTAGGCCTACTTCATACATAGTGGTCTCTGGCATATCTACTTACAGTTTCCAGGGTAGGCCTACTTCATACATAGTGGTCTCAGGCAGACATACTTGCAGTGATCAGGGTAGGCCTACTTCATACAAAGTGGTGTCAGGCAGACATACTTACAATGTCCCGGGTAGGCCTCCTTCATACAAAGTGGTCTCTGGCAGACCTATTTACAGTGTCCCGGGTTGGCCTACGTCATACATAGTGGTCTCAGGCAGACCTACTTACAGTGTCCCGGGTAGTCCTACTTCATACAAAGTGGTCTCTAGCAGACCTACTCACAGTGTCCCGGATTGGCCTACGTCATACAAAGTGATCTCTGGCAGACCTACTTACAGTGTCCCGGGTTGGCCTACGTCATACATAGTGGTCTCAGGTGTAGGCAAACCT
Source organism: Panopea generosa (assembly GCA_029582155.1). Taxonomy (NCBI): domain Eukaryota; kingdom Metazoa; phylum Mollusca; class Bivalvia; order Adapedonta; family Hiatellidae; genus Panopea; species Panopea generosa. The sequence continues at coordinate 30,446,243 of CM055912.1, read as the reverse complement.
TCTAACAGTGACCCGGGTAGGCCTACTTAATGCATAGTGGTCTCAGGAAGACCTACTTACAGTGTCCCGGGTAGGCCTACTTCATACATAGTGGTGTCAGGCAGACCTACTAACAGTGTCCCGGGTTGGCCTACTTCGTACATAGTGGTCTCAGGATGACCTACTAACAGTGTCCCGGGTCGGCCTACTTCATACTTAGTGGTCTCAGGATGACCTACTAACAGTGTCCCGGGTTGGCCTACTTCATACATAGTGGTCTCAGGATGACCTACTAACAGTGTCCCGGGTCGGCCTACTTCATACTTAGTGGTCTCAGATATAGGCAGACGTACTTACAGTGTCCCGGGTTGGCCTACTTCATACATAGTGGTCTCATGTATAGGCAGACCTACTTATAGTGTTAAGAGTAGGCCTACTTCTTACATAGTGGTCTCCGGTATAGGAAGACCTACTTACAGTGTACCAGGTAGACTTACTTTATACATAGTCGTCTCAGGTATAGGCAGACCTTTTTACGGTGTCCAGGGTCGGCCTACTTCATACATAGTGGTCTCAGACAGACCTATATACAGTGTCCCGGGTAGGCCTACTTCATACATAGTGGTCTCAGGCAGACCTACATACAGTGTCCCGGGTAGACCTATTTCATAGATAGTGGTCTCAGGTATAGGTAGGCCTACTAACAGTGTCCAGGGTAGGCCTACTTCATACATAGTGGTCTCAGACAGAGTTACATACAGTGTCCCGGGTAGGCCTACTTCATACATAGTGGTCTCAGACAGACCTACATACAGTGTCCCGGGTAGGCTTACTTCATACATAGTGATATCAGACATAGGCAGACCTATTTACAGTATCCCGGGTAGGCTTACTTCATACATAGTGATATCAGACATAGGCATACCTATTTACAGTGTCCCGGGTAGGCCTACTTCATACATAGTGATATCAGACATAGGCATACCTATTTACAGTATCCCGGGTAGGCTTACTTCATACATAGTGATCTCAGACATAGGCATACCTATTTACAGTGTCCCGGGTAGGCTTACTTCATACATAGTGATCTCAGACATAGGCATACCTATTTACAGTGTCCCGGGTAGGCCTACTTCATACATAGTGATATCAGACATAGGCATACCTATTTACAGTGTCCCGGGTAGGCCTACTTCATACATAGTGATCTCAGACATAGGCATACCTATTTACAGTGTCCCGGGTAGGCCTACTTCATACATAGTGATCTCAGACATAGGCATACCTATTTACAGTGTCCCGGGTAGGCCTAATTCATACAAAGTGATCTCAGACAGACCTACTTACGGTGTCCCGGGTAGGCCTACTTCATACATAGTGATCTCAGGCAGACCTACTTACAGTGTCCCGGGTAGGCCTACTTCATACATAGTGATATCAGACATACCTATTTACAGTGTCCCGGGTAGGCCTACTTCATACCTAGTGATATCAGACATACCTATTTACAGAGTCCCGGGTAGGCCTACTTCATACATAGTGATCTCAGACATACCTATTTACAGTGTCCGGGTAGGCCTACTTCGTACATAGTGATCTCAGACATAGGCATACCTATTTACAGTGTCCCGGGTAGGCCTATAGTGGTCTCAGGTATACGCAGCCATACTTACAGCGCCCTCGGTATGCTTACTTATAAAGACCACATTCTTTTATTAATACACAGTATTATGGGTTATATTGTGTATGTAGCATTAGTCAATATTATGTACGACAGCTTTAATAATCAATAGTTTACACTTCTGTACCGTACATCGATTGTGAAACAAATTCGTACAATGTATATACATATTTGTTTTTTGAAGAAGCATTATTATACATATAATGGTTTATTATCTTTTCCGGGACACCAAACTTGGTCCTAAACTAGATCTAGGCAGATCTTAACAAAGTACGTTGTTCAATTACAGAAAACTTGGTCCAGGAGCATGCAGGGGATCGAACCAGTGTAAAAGATTCCTGGATCTGACACTGTACCGTTAGATCACTTTCCCATATTTATACACTGTATTATATCTATGTGACTACACGTAGTTTAGTTTTTGTTACAGGTCTGCAGCACGGTGTGTCTGTATAACGAACTTTCATTCATATATAAAGTCGACATCGGAGAACATAACTGGCCCAATAACAAGAGGCTCGGGTGCAGTTTATTCCATTTAACTCCATTATTCAGTAAACACAATAAAGATCATACATGGTATCTATACATAGTTGTATTGAATGCATCTATAGGACCCCAACGCAGAGAATGTTGTTGTATGGTGTTTAGCGTCGCTTTCAACAGTCATTTTTCAGTCATATCGCGACGGTGTCTACTTGAGACAGTATTCTAACCGTTGTCACACTGGAGTATCATGACGCAGACATATGGTATGGTACCCCAACCAGTCACATTATACTCACATCGGGCCGACTAGACCTAGAACTCTCCTCTAAATGCTGAGCGTTAAGCGAGGAAGCTTCTAGTACCATTTTTAAAGTCGATGGTATCACCCGACCGGGGATTGAACCCACGACCTTCCGCATGCGATGCGGTCGCTCTACCACTAGACCACGCCACGGTCACTCAACGCAGAGAAGTAAATGCTATATATTAGGTATGGTTTACCACGATGTCACGGAGAAACAAACATTTTTTATAAAAGTAATGACACAATAAACATATTTATAAAACACACTATTTTAGTCAAAATAATAATAACAGAGGTAATCACCTACACACAGCATTGACACAATATAAAACATTTTCATAAAACATGTCACGCTATTATGCAATTAAGTCTTGTCACATTACACAGTCATAAATAATTTACCTTAAAAGGTTCACAAACGTGAATGTAAGAAATTTAAACAAAGCTTGGTTTCATCAATACTTCCTGGTTGAAGTTATTGTATCACAATTATAGACACGGCACTTTCAATATTCTATAGAAAAACCGGTTTCATCTAATAGACTTTTTGTCCTATTTAAAGGGACTTAACTTGAACATAAAAAAAGTAAAAACAGTTCAAAATGATCTCCCTTTTTAATAACATAAACGTGGATTTACAGATGTGTGAATCTTATTTCTTGGTATATTGGTCGTCAGTTTCTTGTTGTATAAAACAAACACATTCTTTCCATTAAATGCAAGACAGGAAGGCAAGTCACGTGATTAATGTACCATTAGATAACCATGCTGATGAATACTGTGAACAATATGCAAGACAGAAGGTGTGATTAGACTACCTTTGAATTGTTCAGAATAAGATATGTACCAGCCGAGAAAACAATCTGATCTGCACCAAGCCGAGTAAGTATTAAAAAGAATTAATCAGTTCTGCACCAAGCCGAGAAAACAATGAAAAGAAATGAAATAGACCAAGACCAGAATCCGTCATTTCGTTAAATATTTCCAAGTTTGAAACAATAAATAAATTATTATAACAAACCATTTGATTCTGGTAGTTTATTTATATTCACCAATAAATTATCATTATCAGCTTAGAAAAAAGCCTCATAAAACACTAACTGCTTCCTACATTACGTCACTCCAGTTATAACTCCAAAATTCCGTAGGTAATCCGTCGGTCGACACAATAGTACTACCAGAATAGAAAATGAACTGGACAAACCAGTGCCAGAGTCCAGGTCGTGTCACTTTGTCGGAGTTGCTGTTTCTTTTTCTCTTCTTATTATAAAAGTTACGTTAAAACGTGTATTTGTGACCAGTCTGTGTTTACTATTCTACATGTTTGCCAACAAACATGCATCTAAAATTATATGACAGCCACGTGGTTATAGTGTCTAATCAATTTTCTATTATTTATTTATTTATTTATTTATTTATTTTTATTTATTTATTTATTTATTTATTTATTTATTTATTTATTTATTCATTTATTCATTTATTTATTTATTTATTTATTTATTTATTTATTTACGTGACATGATTACAATACAATACAAACAAAAACAACCAAACATAATAGTTGTAATAAAAAAAGTGTACCAAGCCTAAACAGGCTTTTCTATCTCCTTTTTAATAACATAATATATAAATTCATTAATACGTTATAAAAAAATGGTGTTTCAAAGTGAAAATACAGTCAATCGTAAAATTGAGAGTTAATTCATTATATCGGTTAATATGTAATATTATAAACATTATGAAATATATTAAAGTAGTATTTAACATATATAAAACACAATTTGTATAATATCAAGTTATTCGGTTTTTCAAAGCGTTTATTATAAAGTGTCCTGTTTTAGAAATGATTTTCGGGTTGGTTAATAATATTTTTATTTTTCCTGTTTCGCTATCTTATACGAACCGCTCTCGAGTCCGCTTCCGGGGTAAAATCAGTTTTGAGTGTTGTTTTATGAGAGACATCGTGCCGAGCAGGGAACCGAACCATCAACCTCTGGCGTGAGCGGCCAACATTCTATGCATTCCACTTCCACCCCGCTTTGTATTATATATAGTATACACTGTGTATCAACCAGGATTTTACTTAAACAAAAAGTAACATCTATGCGCGATTACAAATTTTTTTTAATATTGAATTATTAATTGTGTCCCGTGTTCGTTTTGTAAATAATACGTAACCATGAGAGCTATTGATCGCCTAGCACTAAACAATGGATATCAAATTAACGCTTTCTTCTAAATGAAAAGTAATGTAATAAATAGCTAATAAACAACGTGTTTAGAATAAAGGACAAACATTTATAATTATTATATTAGATTAAAATGAAATAATAAATATTAATTATAAAGAAAAAATTCAAGACATTAAAAAACTTCTTGCCAATTGGTCAAGGAGAATTTTAACTCCAATAGGCAAAATATTAGTTATAAAAAGTTTAGCATTATCAAAATTAAACCATCTAATTATGGCATTGCCAAGTCCAACTTGTGCAATGATCAGAGAACTAAAATCATTATTCTTTAAATTTTTATGGGACGGTAAACCAGAAAAAATAAAACGTGCAGTTATTTGCCAGTCATATGAAAAAGGTGGTTTAAAAATGTTTGACATTGATGTTTTCTTTGGCGCCTTGAAATTGACATGGATAAGACGGCTTTTTCAGTCAAACAAACCATATTTATCTATTTTTAAAACTATGTACCCCTATATTATAAATATTTCTTCATTTGGAGCAGATTTCATTTCTCGACATGTTAATAGAATAGATAACCCTTTCTGGAATGATATATTTAATATTTATAAAAAATTTTCAACAAATATCATACCTAGAAACTGGAATAACTTTCAGTCCACTCCATTATGGCACAACCCTCATATTAAGGTCGGAGGATCTAGTATTTTACTGAAACATTGGTTTAAAAAAGGAATATATTATATAAATGACCTCATGAATACAAATGGCAATTTCTTCACATACAGAGAATTCACTGAAAAATATAGTGTTAACACTAACTTTATCGAATTTGAAGGACTCGTAGCATCAGTCAGACACTACTTAGATAAGTTATCTTTTCAACATTTATCATGCATTTGCCTTAACCCTTTAATACCATATACAATGTCAACAATCCTGAAAGATAAAAAGGGCTGTAGAACAATTTACCAACATTTCATGAATAAAGATTATATTCCAACCTCTAAAACAAAATGGGAGAATGATTTAAATATTCGAATTAATCTGAGAGATAGTAAGTATTATGCTCTTCCTTTCAATGTCACTAAAGACACAAATTTACAATGGTTCCAATTTAGAATTAATCACAGAATTCTTGGAACAAACTCATTGCTTAAAAAAATGAAGATTAAAGAATCCGATGTATGTTCCTTTTGTCAAAGAGAAACCGAAACTATTAAACATATATTTATTGACTGCATAGTAACGCAACAATTTTTTCAAAGTTTTAAAAATTATCTGAATGAAAAGTGCAATACAGTAAATACAGACTGGTCATCTTCAGACATAATCTTTGGCAGTATGAAATTCGAAACTGTTTTGAATAGGTTGCTATATACTGCTAAACTCTTCATATACTGTCAAAAAATGAAAAACAATATTCCTATTTTTGAACCATTCAAACACTATATTAAAATGTTGTATGAAACAGAACGATGTATTGCCAAAAATAACATTGAGGTGGAAAAATTTGATTTGTTATGGAACCTATACATTCCTCTTGTATCTTAAAAATAAAGACTATTAATTTTACATTTTTCAGATTTATGTATTATAAAAGTTGCCCTCCAGGATGGCCTCTTTGCTTATTTTGTGTAGACAGTACTTTAGTGAAAATCTCTTGCTGCCTCGATTTTTTCTATTGTTGTTTTTGTTTTTTTCTTTTTCTACTTATATATTGTTTTATAATGATTCAACTTCTGTTTTATTTTTCATTAAAAGAAAAGGAAAGTGTTTATATAACAATTTTACATCTGGTCATAGAACACATGTGTACTCTAACTAGAGTTTATCTTATTTGTGAAAGCAAATTTTGCAATAATATTAGATCTTAATTACTGTTTACATCAATAGTATAGCCTATATTTTTTGTGTCACAAATGGAATCATTATAATTATAAGGGACTATGTTAAACTATAGATATCTGCTTGGAAATAGTGTTTACACATGTACACTCTTAATAATGTTTCTTTCAAAACAATTGTTGTTTCATTTTATTATTCTTTAATATTTGATTTTAAAAAAAAAAACAACAAAAAAAATCCTTACACTACACACCTGTCTCTCTTGAATTCACATATAAGTTTGTTACTTATTCTTTCTGTATATTTATATACAAAATTGACATAATATTTTAGTCTATATGTGAATCTGCTTAATTTTTCATGAAATATATGCAAATGAGAAATATATTACACTAATATTCAACCAATCCAATAACTGAAAACACATGTTTTATAAATTTAGGAAATAGGTGATTCTTTTGTGTTTTCTGATTCTCAAATAAAGTTAAATTTTACTAGAAAAATATCAAATGAACCGAGGTATCCTTGATATTTTTTGAATGTCTTCTCCTGGCTTTCAATAAACACCATCAATTAACACACAAAAAAGTGTGTTTATAAACCATTCCAATTATAGATACCTCTAATAAATATAAACACACAAAAACAACCCCAATATAATAAAATTCATGTAATTATTGCCACTTTATCTTTTCTGTAAAAAGGGATAAACCAAAATACATATTTAATATTTATTAAGGTCCTACACCACACCAGCCACTATAGACTTAAGAGAGAAAAATCTCCTGAAGTCATTAGACTAAATAATTTTCTTATACTGCCATCTGCTGTGTCAAATTATATTTTATTTCTGTTTGATTTTTGTTTTAGCTCGAGCTTCAATCTATAATTTGTTTAGACTGGTGTGTCCCTTTAAGATTAATGTATATATGTGTATTCTGTGAAAGGAAAAAGAAAGTATACATACCTATAAACGTCGACAGGTCAAGGAACAAAAAATGTATTGCATATAAATTCTGTATATTTATAATTCATCATACTGTTGAATCAAAAAACAAACATTTAATTCATTTCAAAGCAAAAAAATAAGATAAAAATCAGTTCACTATTCCATCACATGAATAAACTTAGTCAATAATGAAATAATTTCAATAACCAAAATGTATGCTTTCTTTTTCCTTGCAGTGTATATATATGAATGTATGTTACAACTTGACTGATATATATATTTGTACGGTTTGTTGAGGGATGGCCCACCCCGACCCTCACAGACCTATTACGGGGTGATTAAATGGATCACTTTTCAGTGATTGAAATTAAAAAAAAAAAAAAAAAAAATATTATATTAGTTGAAGAGACACAATCGAAATGGCGTTTGGTCGAAAATTTCTAATTTACGTTTATGGCATTGCCTTTGTTTGTGTAATGATCGGAATATACGTATGGTGTTATAGACGGAGTATTAAGGTGAATCTAAATCAACAACAACATGCACTGTTAAATTTGGAAAATGCAAAGAGAGACAATGTGGTAAATAATGTTCTCAACGACTTCCACAGGTTTCCATGTTTACTAGACATACCGTCATCGCGAGGACTTGTTCAAAACGACACATGCGTGCGCACAGTTCTTTCTAATCTGGATGCAAACAAAATAATAACCAAATGTGTGCCTTTGAAAATAATGGTGACCCCTCCAATGACCACTCCAATATGCGTTTATGAACCTAAGTTGGACGCATTTGTCTCTGAATCTATTTTAAAATTCGGTACGTTTGAAGGCGGAATGGTTAAAGATATTATGTCGGTCTTACTGGCTCATCCACAGTTTGAGTTTCTGGATCTAAGATGCAATATTGGAACATACACACTAACAGCCGCTAAACTTTCTAAAACGGTGGTATCAGTGGACCCGTTGATGGAAAATATTCGCAGGCATTCAAAATCTTTAGACATTGGTAACATACGCGAAAATGTGACCTTGATATGGAACGCTGTGTCCGATCACCGGTCTGTAGTGTCTTTCAGAAAGTATAAAGGAAACGTCGGTGGGACAGCTATACATCTCTTAGATAAAGCGGCAAGTTCAAACCTCGGAGATAATGACGTCGCCAGAACAATACTTCTGGATGATATTACAGTTCTCTTTAAAGGAAAGCAAATAGTTATAAAAATGGACGTTGAAACACAAGAATTAGCTGTGTTAAGGTGTGGAAAATTGTTTTTTAAAGAGGTGGACGTTCAACTTCTTCAAATGGAATTCAATTGGCACAGGACAGGACCCTCTGGGAAAGAAATAATTGATATCCTCGGAGAACGTGGTTTGGAACCGTTTCGTGACCCCTTCGGAAAACAGACGTTGGACAAAACAAAATATTCAAATTGGCCCGGAGATGTGTATTTTATTAAACAGTAATATGTGATAATATCTGCTCAAAACAAAATTAGTAAATTTATAACATTCCAAGGAAACAGTGTAGCAAAATGACCAAGGGCCGACAACTCACGAGGGTAGAATACAAGCATACACAAAGTAAAATTTACAATTTTAATTTAACATGAATAAAACATGACGAATATAAAATTATACAATATATACAATTTAAAGATAATTACACAATAAACAAAAACAACAACAACACAACTGATTTAAAATGGTCCTATGATGGTATTAACATTTTTTTACACAGTTATATCTCCTAACGTTCCTTAATCTATATCGCGATCCAAACTGCTTATATCATATGAATGTTAAAACTGTTTTTAAAAATGCACATATATGTTATTTAAGATACTACTACCGCGTCCGGATTATCGTAGATTTAGCATCAATCGTCCATTGTGGCGATGGCTATATAAACTGGTTTATCTTCCCTATAACTCTATACTGAGTTTCTGGCTTTGCGTCGCTTCGTACCGACTAGCGACCGTTCTCCGACGCCATGATCGCCAAGTCGTCCATATGACTAGTATGTGGATTGCTGTCTTTATGACGGTACTACCACCAGCTGAGTTCCTGTCACGTATACACGTCGTTTACGTAACGGACACATGTCTCGCTTACGTCTGAAAACTGCTATAATATAATACATAAACTCAGATTTACTAGTTACTCAGAACGTAATGACATGGTGTCTATTGCTTTCCATCTATCAATTTATGGTATTTTTATCAATATATGATAACAGTGCGTTCAATTCTTACCATCTAACAGTTTCATGGTAGATGTATCAACATATTATAACAGTGCATTCAATTCTTACCATCTAACAGTTCCATGGTAGATTTACCAATATATGATAACAGTTCATTCACTTTTTACTATCAGCAGTTTCATGGTAGTTTAAACATCTCATATATGAACTTCTGTCAATCTCACAACAGCAATTATATCTCTTACACAATTGCTCATTTATAATATTAACAATTACAGACCAATTCTTTGTGAATATCACAATAATCATCAACACAATTTAATTACACATATCAATCAATCTTAACATGATGAATTTCAATACTTCATCGTAAACACGATATCAATAGCTCAAAATACGTTCTCAGATTCCTCGGCCTATATTCTAACAAAACGCCTCTCAATATCGCGAATGTGAAATTAAATTACAGACATTATCGTCGGAATGGATATGAAGAATTTATACCACTTTACTTAGATCTGATTATGTCAAAATCTATCTATCAGACATTTAAATACAACATAATATAAGATACACGTACCCATCTGCCGTTATGTACTTGAACAGTAACAAGTTCAATCCTTCTCGTCACGCCAAAGCAATTTTTGCTATACTGGACAGTTTCCCCTTAACACAGTCAGAATATATAGCAAAACAGTCCACATACCTTAGTGAATTTTCGCACAAATTATAAAACAACAAACTTTCATGTATCGTACGACAGTCGTACGATGTCGATTTTACGCTAATAGGCAAATGTAAACTTAATTAGTTTTATGACAAATAAACCCGTTTAATTATTCTAACTTTCTTAATACTTAATGGAATTTGATGAAATAAACTTCAAAATGATTTATTCTTTAACCAAAGAATGAAAATGAAAAAAGATCTTAAAAACGTTACTCCTATCGAGCTATCGAGACGTCTTAACAATGCCACGCTACCTGTAACAGTTTTGTTGTTACATTGCAACGTTCTACCTACACAATATTGGCTTGCCGAATATTGGAAACAGGTCTCATCAATCAAATGCTTCCCTGGTTCACCACGACATGATATGAGAGAGAGCGAGAAAGAGAGAGAGAGAGAGAGAGAGAGAGAGAGAGAGAGAAAGGGAGAGGGAGAGAGAGAGAGAGAGAGAGAGAGAGAGAGAGAGAGAGAGAGAGAGAGAGAGAGAGAGTGTGTGTGAGAGAGAGAGAGAGAGAGAGAGAGAGAGAGAGAGAGAGAGAGAGACTTGTTGATTACTTTAGATACAGTCGAAAAGTCATAGATTTTTTATTTTTGTTTATTTTTTAACGTCTTTATGTTAAGAGATTTATTGAAACCATTTCATATTATGGATTACTACTTTCGACTTATATCTGTACTTTGTCTTTAATTTTGTTTTGCTATTTAAGATAGTTGTTGTGCAAAGTTAGGTGTAAAGTTTTGCAATTTACATTGAATGATTAATTATTTTGCTTAAACTGACAATGGAGAATGTTGAATGCCAAGTAATAAACGTACGTTTAAAATTGAATGATACGTCAATGCCGTTTTGCAATAAAAAAATCATTTGATTCATGGCAATTTTTAAAAATGAATTGTTCTATATGTTTTCATCTGTTACAGTAATTTTAAAGTATCTATTTGTTCATCGTTGTAAACTATGATAAAAATCGAAGCGTAAAGGGCATGTGATAAAACGTACACTCCATAAAAATAATCTATTTTCTGATTTACACTAATTTAATTAACTCTATTATCAAACAAGCTACATATGAGACAAATCACAATCAAAGTCTTCCAGGGTAGAATCAGTACGAAACATGTGCGGAAAAATGTCTTGCTCAGCGACACAACACATACCCGTGGCAGAGGATCGAACCCGATCTTTGGTCTGATGATCTATCATTGGACCTCGCGCACATCTATTTTCTAGGATTGCATCATAGTAAATATATATTTTTATTTTATCCTTAAACATCAGATTTAGAGGAGGTGCATTTTTAAATGGCACATATTTGTTATTGTCGATAACGCTAATACAAACACACACAAACACTCACATAAACACACGCACACAAACACCAACCCTCAGAGTATTCCCGTTATTTACATCAGGTCATGTAAGCAATATGGCGATTGACGCTCCTGTATGCAAGAATGTCAAAGGGATAAGTTAACTGGGTCTCAAAAACTAGATATATGTTACAGTCAAGTGGTTTGGAGAGGTGTGGGCGATTCCCGACTTAGTACTGTTAAATGGGTTTCTACCTGCGTTTAAACTGCGACTTAAAGACACCTATATATCAAACTGGAGAGAGGGTAATAATTTCGTCAAAATAAACATGACGACCATCTTTTTGAAATGAAAACACGATAATTACGACACAACATTCTCTTTACAAAATACCGGACGACAAAAACGAATCCATCGCCACGTGTGATGAAACAAATAGTCAGCATCATATGATACGCCCAAGACTAGAACGATGCTTGTGAAGTTTCAAAGCTTTACCGACATCAAATTATGGTCCAAACCAAGAGAGACAGCATATGAAGATAGCCAACTGTTTTATAGAGAAATAGCACAACAATGTAATCAACGAGTTAAAAAAGGCGAAACGGACGACAAACTTTACATTGATGGTTTACAAACATGAAACAGTGGCCAAGGGAAAAAATTGAGAAGGAAAAAAGAAATGTGGTATTATGTTATAGAAGTATAAACAAATTCAAAATATGTGAAAAAAACATTTTTTATTGTATCACAGACTGATGTTATAAATACATATAAAATAAATTATTCTATAAATATATATACACTAACATAAACATATGTTAAAATGATCCATACAAATATATAATTGACATGACCAATATCAGTCAAAGAAATCGTTTATCCAGTCAGCGATCGATATTGTTTTAAGGACCGCCAATCGTCTTAGACACACGAACGGTCTCTTAGTTAACACTACATTAAATTACATTGTATTTACTTGGACAAACAACACAACGTGGCCACTGGACGGAGCGATAGTCGCGCTCAGTTGCGTCAGGTCTATTAATACAGCATGTAAATAGGGTGATCACTAGCAATGTAATAAATACACAATATAAGTGCTAAATGAATGTATGTGTCTGTATTAACTAGTTTGTCTTTCCACTACGACATAAACTGCTCCTGCGAATTATATATTAACAAAACATATTGCTGTTTTCTGAAGCATATAAACCATTGGGGACATAGCCGCACACATTGAGTAACTTCTTTTCTGATTTATAAAGATTTTCAAAATATATATTATATACATTATTTCAACCTTTACATTTCTTTTATGGACTTTTACGTTTTTCAACAGCACATTGATGAAGGCCAAGTTGCTCAAAACACTTTTAACTAAACACCATATCAAGATGAATTTTCAAATCACGGTATTTTGAGATTAAATACATTCAATGTAACAGTTTGCTTGCAATCGTTATATAGTGGTATTCTATTTTTATAACCCATTGCACTTGATATTAAAACTTCTAATTCTAAATATGTTGAACATACACTATTTCATCTAACAGAGCGTTAAGCTAACATATCTTTGAACATCTGGGCCCATATCACCTAACCATCATTCTTGGCTCCGTTTAACGTATTTTTATTTTAGAACAATACTGAATGGGCCCATGACCCCAAGGAATAATCAGGGCAGGGTCTCAATGCATATCGCAGTTTCAGATTTTCTTTAAATCTTTGTTTTACGTTGATCATTTTGCGTGTCATCATTTACCAATGGGGGGAAAACGTTGTTCCAAAGGCGTTCAAGTAATTTACAGAATCTGATATATTTTAAAATATCTTAAAAAAAAAGAAACGGCACCAGAAATAAAAATATCACTGAATCAAAAATACGGGGTGACAATAATTGATTATTTTCTGAGTAGTATCTAAATATGAAAAAGCAAAAAAATAATATCTCAATAACAAGAATAAGACAATGCATTTTAATGAACTTATGACTTTGGCTTTTTTTGGTTTTTGACCCAGACTCCACTGTTGTTAATAACAGGTACAAATGCAAAATTGGTTAGCGGTGACATCTATCCTCTCTCCCACCCATATCGCCACATCATAAATTGAAAAAATATGTAAATAAAAGTTGCCACAGTAAACTCTTCTCTTACAACTGCGACAGCATGCGAATGAGCAAACTGTAAAACACAAAAATGCCGAACACTTTACAGAAAACAGGGCAACAATGCAATAAAAGGTTTGACAATTTTATTCAACGCAATAATTATGAGCTTATACCAGCAGCTGGACGTATGTCAATTTGTATCACTAAGATTCGTGTTTAATATTTATCAGAAGAAATTAGTTATTATATACTGGCCATAAACTGTGTCTTATACATAATTCACAGGTATTCAATATATGTATAGTGCTAAGGACCGTTAATTTGAGTTTGAATTATATTACCTTCAAGTGCGAATTCAGCAAGTCAGAGTTCAAAAAACAGGTGTTGATGATTCACTTTTGTCAAACTTAATATGCCCAGGGTGACGGGGGAACGTATTCAGAGAGATCCCTCTTACAACTTTATGCTATGTCTTTACAGTACGGTAAAATAAACATGAATTGAAAGATGATAGAACATGTGATAGACTAATACGATACCATAAGTTTACGAGCAATCGTTCTGAATAAATATGTTTCTATTACAAAAGCACCGTTTATAAATACACACAGGAATTTTGATGTCATGATGAAAATAGAAATAAAGGCACAATGTTTGTTAAAATACACGTAGCAATGTTCACTATACCACACTTTTAATGTATACATTGAAGTAGTAGCAAAACAATAGTTACTATTTTACCTTAATACAATGCCTTAATACTAGACTTTATAAATATAACATATTAAGTAAATTTACATTATAAAAAAGCACACTATTCGATGTGATACGAAGAGGAACATTATAATGTATTATCATATTATAAGAAAATATAAAACAACCTTATTTGTCAGTATAGCAAGAAACCGCTTATGGTTAACACAATGTCAGAATGTCTGTTTATAGTAACAGATGGCACCCGTAACTTATGTAGCTGCGCAGTACAGTCTGTGCGCAGAGGGATAAGTCTATCACCTGGGACGTCTATGAATGTCAGAGCGTCTACGCAGGGTGATATGCGTTGTTGCCGATCCAATCTCATCTCTAATAACGCCCCAGAGATCCCCCATTATACTTTTGGCCTTTCCCTGCAAAATATAGAATGAAATCAGTATACAAATCAGCAATAAAAATCCTAAATAGGAATTATGATATTGCGTCAGTGTGCATTAGAGAGATTCCCCATATTGCATTTATCCTTCCTCTTGACAACATATATAATGTAAATATATACAAAATAGGTCAAAATGGTTCAGATGAAAATGAATGTTATCCTCTATGTAAACTATTTATATTGTTATTGCAAAAATATCTTCAAAAATAGACTCAGAAAAGAAACAAACCTTTTTGTGTGAATAATTTTATATAAGTATCTTTACACAACCTACTTTAGGATTTCTAAAATCCGCTGAAAACAACATATATTGACTGAAACGTCTTAAAACAAAACTTTAAAACACTCACATAAAATATATTTATTAGTCATATGGAATTATATCTGTGATCCTGAACGGCAAGTTAATAATAGCGAGAGATCGAAGTATGAGGTGACAGTCGTCACGCGGCATTTAGGACTGGCGGTATGAAATGATCATTGATCAATGAATTGGGTGGAAGTATGAGGTGACGAGGCATGTAGGACTGACGGTATGAAATAATTATTGACCAATGAATTGGGTTGAAGTATGAGGTGACGAGGCATGTAGGACTGATGGTATGAAATGATCAATGATCAATGTATTGGATGGAAGTATGAGGTGACGCGGCATGTAGAACTGACGTTATAAAATGATCATTGATCAATGGTTTGGGTGGAAGTATAAGGTGAAGCGGCATATAGGACGGATCATTGATCAATGGTTTGGGTGGAAGTATGAGGTGACGCGGCATGTAGGACTGACGGTATGAAATGATCATTGATTTATGGTTTGGGTGGAAGTATGAGGTGACGCGGCATGTAGGACTGATGGTATGAAATGATCATTGATCGATGGTTTCGATGGAAGTAAGAGGCGAAGCGGCATGTAGAACAGATGGTATGAAATGACCATTGATCAATGGTTTGGGTGGGAATATGAGGTGACGCGGCATGTTGAACTGACGGTATGAAATGATCATTGATCAACGGTTTAGGTGGAAGTATGAGGCGATGAGGCATGTAGGACTGACGGTATGAAATGATCATTGAAGTTTTAGGTGACACGGCATGTAGGATTTATGGTATGAAATGATCATTAATCAATGGTTTAGGTGGAAGTATGAGGTGACGCAGTATATAGGACAGATCATTGATCAATGGTTTAGGTGGAAGTATGAGGTGACGCGGCATGTAGGACAGACGGTATGAAATGATCAATGATCAATTGTTTCGGTGGAAGTATGAGGTGACACGGTATGTAGGACTGACGGTATGAAATAATCATTGATAAATGGTTTGGGTTAAAGTATAAGGCGACACGGCATGTAGGACTGACGGTATGAAATGATCATTGATCAATGGTTTGGGTGGAAGTATGAGGTGACGCGGCATGAAGGACTGACAGTATGAAATAATCATTTATCAATGGTTTGGGTGGAAGTATGAGGTGACGCAGCATGTAGGACTGACGTTATGAAATGATCATTGATCAATGGTTTGGGTGGAGGTATGAGGTGACGCGGCATGTAGGACTGACGTTATGAAATGATCATTGATCAATGGTTTGGGTGGAAGTATGAGATGACGCGGCATATAGGACGGATCATTGATCAATGGTTTGGGTGAAAGTATGAGGTGACGCGGCAAGTAGGACTGACAGTATGAAATGATCAATGATCAATGTATTGGATGGAAGTACGAGATGACGCGGCATGTAAGACTGACGTTATGAAATGATCATTGATCAATGGTTTGGGTGGAAGTATGAGGTGAAGCGGCATGTTGGACTGATGGTATGAAATGATCATTGGTCAATAATTTCGGTGGAAGGATGAAGCGACGCGGCATGTAGGACTGACGGTATAAAATGATCATTGATCAATGGTTTGGGTGGAAATATGAGGCGACGCAGCATGTAGGACTGACGGTATGAAATGATCATTGATCAATGGTTTGGGTGGAAGTATGAGGCGAAGCGGCATGTAGAACAGACGGTATGAAATGATCATTGATCAATGGTTTGGGTGGAAGTATGAGGCGACGCGGCATGTAGAAAAGATGGTACGAAATGATTATTGATCAATGGTTTGGGTGGAAGTATGAGGTGACGCGGCATGTAGGAGGGATCATTGATCAATGGTTTGGGTTGAAGTATGAGGTGACGCGGCATATAGGACTGACGGTATGAAATGATCATTGATCAATGGTTTGGATGGATGTATAAGGTGATACGGCATGTAGGACTGATGGTATGAAATTACCATTGATCAATGTTTTGGATGGAAGTATGAGGTGACACTGCATGTAGGACTGACGGTATGAAGTGATCATTTATCAATGGTATGACGGTATGAAATGATCAGTGATCAATGGTTTTAGGCTAAAGTATAAGGCGACACGGCATGTAGGACTGACGGTATGAAATGATCATTGATCAATGGTTTGGGTGGAAGTATGAGGCGAAGCGGCATGTAGAACTGACGGTATGAAATGATTATTGATCAATGGTTTGGGTGGAAGTATCAGGCGACGCGGCATTTAGAACGATGGTACGAAATGATTATTGATCAATGGTTGGGGTGGAAGTATGAGGTGATGCGGCATGTCGGACGGATCATTGATCAATGGTTTGGGTTGAAGTATGAGGTGACGCGGCATATAGGACTGACGGTATGAAATGATCATTTACCAATGGTTTGGATGGATGTATGAGGTGATAAGGCATGTAGGACTGATTATATGAAATGAACACTGATCGATGGTTTATGTGGAAGTATGAAGTGACACGGTGTGTAGGACTGACGGTATGAAATGATCATTTATCAATGGTTTGGATGGAAGTATGAGGTGACACGGCATGTATGACTGAATGGTATGAAATAATCACTTATCAATGGTTTGGATGGAAGTATGAGGTGACACGGCATTTAGGACTGATGGTATGAAATGATCATTTATCAATGGTTTGGGCAACAGTATGAGGTGACACGGCATGTAGTACAGACGGTATGAAATTATCATTGATCAATGGTTTGTGCGGAAGTATGAGGAGACACGGCATGTACGACTGATTATATGAAATGAACATTGATCAATGGTTTAGGTGGAAGTATGAGGTGACACTGCATGAATGACTGGCGGTATGAAATGATCATTGATCAATGGTTTAGGTGGAAGTATGAGGTGACACAGTGTGTGTAGGACTGACTGTTTGAAATGATCATTTATCAATGGTATGGATGGAAGTATGCGGTGACATGGCATGTAGGACTTAATTGTATGAAATGATCATTTATTAATGACTTGCATGGAAGTATGATGCGACAGGACATGTAGGATCGACGGTATGAAACGATCATTGCTCTATAGTTTGGGTGGAAGTATGAGGTGACACGACATATAGGACTGACGGTTTGAAATGATCATTGATCTATAGTTTGGGTGTAAGTATGAGGTGACACGACATGTAGGACTGACGGTATGAAATTACCATTGATCAATGTTTTGGATGGAAGTATTAGGTGACACGGCATGTAGGACTGACGGTATGAAATGATCAACGGATTGGGAGGAAGCACAGTCAATTTATTTATTGAACGTATTGTGTTTCTTTTCTAAAATATTCACTTCATTATGGTAATAGATCACTTAGAACAAATGTATTATGTAGATAAAAACACTTATATATTATATTTCCGTTTTTAATTAATTCGCATTATATATATTATATAACACTTGTCGATATATAACTTTGTATTGTGAATAATAACTTAAAGGCCCATCTGGCAGAGCTCTTTCATTTTAAGTGTTGTGAATATGTTTTCTATAGAGTTTCCAATGGACATGTGACTTAAATAAAATATTGACCCGAGTGTTTACTTACTTGGTGAGAATCTACACGATGTACGTGTTTTACCAATTGTTTCAGATGCATTAAGATCAATAGCAAACGCTGGCGTCATTGTTTAATTATTGACCATATCACTCATGTAGCATGCATTAGCAAACAGCTCTGCCTTTTGTAATTACTAGGTAATATGATACTCTCTGTTTGAATAGTATGGCCAATAAGTCAATACATACGCAACACAAAATATGACTGATAAAATGAGTTTTTACCTCAAAACCCAAGCAAATAAACATTAATAATTGATATATTTCTCTTTTCTAACTTAAATATTGATGTATGTGTCCTTCTATCGACAAGTAATGTAGTGCATCGTTATTCAGCAACGTGATTGTTAGATATGGTAATCAATAAGTCAACGGGTGGAACTAATCTGATATCTGCAGGATGTGCATGCATATACTCAGTTAATGAACACCAGAACTATACCACTGAGGCTTTTGTCAGTAAATGCAGTGACCCGTTTCATTCTTCTTCTGTATGTTTGTGATATCATTTTTATTATAAAATAAAAGTTTTTTTTTTTTTGTATTCATAGTTTTTTGATGGCCATGGTCTATGAATACATACTAATTCTTTTTGGCATATATTTTCTTATTTTTAAAGTTATATCCATTAGTTAATGAGAAAGGATTGATGAGAGATTAAATCCATATATCAATTTGAGCTAAATAGAATGTGCACGATAATGTGAGTAAGAAATTGACATAATTGTAAACTACTGTTTTATTGTTATAGAAAACATAGGATGTTACAAAATTATAATGACCAAAAACTGAACGATGACATATTAAACATTCAAATTGTAGGAGGGTGTCATTAAAATACGCACACAGTTAGAAAACATGAAACACCATTACTTACGTATCTTTACGTCAACCTGTTACAATTTCACAATCTTACATAATTCAACTAACAATGTTATGGATGTTTCATATATTAGATTAAATTATAATATGTTATTTCTGTAATTAGTTTAATTTGGTCCAAAACTTGTCATACATTCTGAGGACTGATAAACAGAATAGCCTCATTGACTGACGGTTTAGATGACTTACCTTTCACTGAAGTTATAGGTTCAAGTTCCGTTTGGTCCAAACACTTCATGCAAGAAACTGTTTCGGTTACTTGCAAAAGGAAGGTGCGAAGTATGTGATTCATAAGGAGTCTTCCTCTACCACTAAAGTACTTCATACTATATGTAACCTGTCATATGTTGAAAACTATATCTATTAAAAACTTAATAACTGACCAATATGAAACGCCATAAGTAATGGCTATTTTATAAGTTGACAACATGAAGAAGTCAGATTGACCCAATTCCGATTATTAATGGACATGTTTTTGCCATATTGGTCATAAACAGTCGGTAAAGGTGAGCATTTCTTCGTTGACAATATTTATATAATACAATATGGTTAATTGGCATGTTTTTGTGCTAAAGATGTTTGTAAGCAATCGTGGTACTAAAGACGATGAGGCGTCCGTATTGTAATGGACTTAACGTCAATTTAAAACATTTTAAGGTATATACGGTTACGTTTATTAGAATAAAACGACAAAAATGTCCTTTAAATAGTACTATTGTTAAAGTTGATACAAAGCCTCTTATAAGTATACAAAAATAAAATTCGAATGGTTTTGTATATTAAATCCACCAAAACGTGACAAAGAAAAACAACAACAACTAACAACGGTTTTTTAATCGGAGTTGAAAACATAAAAGGAAATCTCCAATCTAAACACAGATACACGTATCACTTAAATACTGCTTAATGACATTCACGTCGTTATTGGAACATTTTCTAAGATGAAACAAATTGTAAAACA
Source organism: Panopea generosa (assembly GCA_029582155.1). Taxonomy (NCBI): domain Eukaryota; kingdom Metazoa; phylum Mollusca; class Bivalvia; order Adapedonta; family Hiatellidae; genus Panopea; species Panopea generosa. The sequence continues at coordinate 30,425,528 of CM055912.1, read as the reverse complement.
CTTTGACAGATCAAATAAAAATATAAAAAATTAAATCACGTGACTCATTTGAGACATCGTAAGATACGTTATAATGTTATGCAGGAAATCTATAGTTTAGTTTAAACATATTTTATTTCAGATATTTTGAAATGGGGTTGGGCCACAAGTTGTTCCAACTTAGATTCGGCCCTCCCCCTACAAGTAACAAATTTACAGTGTGTAACAAAACAAATTACATGTTTATGCTAATATAAACAATTATAAACATATGAAATCTATCTTAGTCTAATCTGTGCGCGTGGGCCATGTAAAGAAAGTCCTTTTTAATCTAGCATTGTTGTATGATTAGATAAATTACCCTGTGGAACTAAGGGTAGTTTGGTATATATAGGCATGATATATTTGAAGAGAAAAAATGGTTTTAGCTAATAATAAAATTTTGAAAAAAATCCTGATAAACTTCCTATATTATTTCAGTTTTATTGGCAGTGTGATACCTAAAATAAATGTGAGCAGAACCATCGTCATAACAAATTTTCTAGCATAAATTGTGTGGACAGAGCTGAACTCGAACCCGGGATCAAGGCAGTGAGAGTCACGTGTTCTTGATACAGTGCCTTAAACCACTCAGTTACGGAGAACCCACTTTCATTAATGAAAATATCATATATTGCATCGTAGCTAGGCGTGTTCGTCCTAGTCTAGTCTGTACAATTATGTTTTGGTTATTCACAACATTTATCTTATATATATATCATGCATTGTGAATGAGCATCTGTAAAGATCCCAAAAATCGTAAATTCCGTTGTTATGAATTTAATTACCTCCCTTTATGACATTAAGTCCAGAGGTGTTGCATGTAAATCCATAGTATAGAAGTCGTGGTCGACACCTAATTTATTGGTTTGGCAGGGGCTCGCCGTAGTCGGTCTGTACATTTATGCCTTGGTTATTCACACATAACTATATATATATATGTAAGAGCCAACATTTCATTCCAAATTGTCGTATCTATTTAACACCCTTTCATACTTCAAAAAATCAAAATAATAAATATTTTCCATCTATTTTTAATGTTACACTCATGCCCTTATGACTTGTAATCATATTAAAATGGATGATCAAAGTTTAGTGAATGGGTAATGAGTAGAGAGAAATACATTGAAATGGACATTACTACTGCCCTATATTTCAAAACCTGGATTTTCTCCGATCATAAAACATGTAACGTTCGGTAAAAATGTATATTTTACCAATTCTATCATTTTTAATTCGATACATTTGATACATGTGACAGAATAAGCGGGTGAAGGATTATTCAATCTGAAATGTAACTGTACTCTCATTAGTGAAGACAGTGTGGATAACGTCTCACACACCAATTATCTTTGTACTGTTTTACATATAGAGACTAGATGCATGTACTTCTGGTACACTGAACACATTGCTCATGGTTCTAAAAGTGCCTTGTTTCCCCAGTCCTGTATCATTCAAAATAGGCAGAGAAGCATTGGGTTGGCCAGATTGCGTTTCCACAATTGCAATGTTTTGATGGCACTCCGTCATTTTTGACAATTCTGCACGAAGGTTGCAGTGTATCATTAAGCATTCACTATGCATTTCTGAACTGTTATATCTCCATTTAACAGTACGCAATGTCATCCAAACTTGACCGAACTCATGAAAATGTTCCAATGTTCTCATTTGTACATAGAAATCTGACCATTCTAAGCATTTTACACAATAATAATGTCCGGCCGATTTACACTGTCTAATTTCTTGGGCGCAATAATCTTACTACTGTCACAAGGAAAGGTAATTGATAAGTGAGTCAAGATTTGAAATTATGCATAAAAGAATAATCGTAGCATTCGTTTTGAATACTCCGTGGTTTAAGACGCTGTCGATTAATGCTCGCGTACTTCTTGCCGCTGGTGTCGGTGGTTCCAGCCTCGATCGCTCGCTCCAAACTATCTATGTGAGAAAGTTTATCAGTTACTTGCAGAAGGACGGTGGTTCTACTCAGATTCATTCTGAGGTCTTCCTCCATAAAACGAAAAACTGGATATACCATACATAACCTTTCATGAGTTGAGCATGACGTTTAACCCATTCAGAAAAATAGAATAATGACAGAAAGTATTAACCTTTATGCGGAAAAAAAGTGATTGATAACTACTGTCGATAATTTAAGATGGAAAATCAAATTCCGTTGATGCAGGTTGTCAGTCGTTTGAAGTTTCATTACTTGTTTCGGAATATTAATGCTCACTGCAGAGAATATTGGAGGGGAATAATATGGAATTACTAAAACTTACAACTAGCCTACTTTTGTATCAATTTATATTCAATGTAAAACTATGCCACAGCTCTCCTTATTGCACACACAGATGAAAGGTTCTTTACTAAAACTAACAATGACGCAACATGGACAGAAGAAGCAATGTCAGGTGGAAACATATTCTAGCGAAATAGTGAACGCAGTCTCGTGATATATGCACTTGATACATTGCTCAGCACGATTACCTGTGTATGTATGACCTAATGACTCTGAGTCTCCGCTGTAACAACAACAACAACAGCAATTACAAAACTATCATAACAATATGTATGCTAATAGTTCATCCGTGATAATGTTTTTCCCTTTAAAATCTACTTGACAGCTTCAGTGTATGGTATTGATATTCATAGCAAACAATGATCTCTGGATTACATTATAATTATCTTGGTAGGCATAATTGTCGTTTCAAAGGATCCTCTACTGACCAGTTTTAAATATTTTACTGTAAGCCCCTGGATTGCACAGGGTTCTCTGTATGAGACTAAAACAGTAAACTTAGCATTTGTAATGACAATGATTAGTTTTATATTCACAAATATGTATACGAGTTTCAGTGCTTTATCGTGGTAAATATATTACTATACCGCGTTTCTATTAACGGTAGATGGAAACACCTTTTCATTGCTTTACCGCGTTTCCATTAAAGCTAAATAAGAAAATTGTTCAGTATTTGACGCGTTTACAGCAACGATAACTGAAATAAAAAACGATTTCAATTTTTATTGCTTTGCCTCGTTTCCATTTACAATAGCTGGAGAACAGGTGTTCAGTGCTTCACCGCGTTTACATTAAATATCTGGGGGAAAAAACGCTTAGCGGCGCTGTATCACGTTTACGTTAAATATATCTGGGAAAAGATGTTTGGTGCTTTTCAGCGTTTACAGTAAAATATTTTGTAAAAGGTCTTTAGTGCATAGCGTAAAAATAGCTTGAAAACAATTATTTGTGCTCTAACGCGTTTACTTTAAAGATAGCTGAGGTTTTGGTTACATTGTTTGAAGTATAATTTGCTTTTAACTAATTCTCATTAATGTACACAATTTCGTTTTATTATTGCATAAAGCCATATTATCGGACAAATAGATCAAATAGAAGCATATATACTACAAACATACATGCTACAACCAAAAAGGCATTCTCGATTTTACTAAGTCTATCATCACCTTATACTTATCTTCTTTACCCCGTATCTCTTGTAGTTTCTGTCGTCTCTGTAAATAAAATAACACCACATATTATATATTGATATATTTGGAGAACACAAGGTGTATAAGGCGAGGCTAAGAAAACGCAACTAGACATGGTTCTGTCTGGTCTAATAAACTGTGATATTTAAGTGAAATAAGCCCATGTCGATAAACAATATGTTATTTAATATATTATTTTTTTTAAAACACTGTATATAATCTCAAGAGACGAGAAAAAGAACAACATTTATCAAATAACACAGCGCAGTGAATTTCTGTGAAAAGTCTTCATTATGAAATTGAGTAGTTTTGGATAATGATAGTTACGCTTAAAATTTCAGCTCAAAATGTTCGTAAACTACTGCAGCGATAAATGGATTTTAAATAGTAAAGAAAATACCATGTCCATTTGATATTCTAATATTCCAATTGGCATTAGTTTCCCATTGAAAATTACTTAATAAAGATTTATTTAAATGTGTGTACAGATGAAACGTTAAAGAATTAGGGATAACATATTAAGTGACCTGGGATGGTATTCACAAACCATTCTTAAGAATTTACTTAAGAATGAATTTTGTGAAACATACCAGGAGATCATTTTTTGAACCCAAAATTTGTAAGCATGTAGGTACTTCACCTAATATATATATTTAAGCAAACTCTCACAAGTGTTCTATATGTCATGGTGAACTAGATATCTTAAGTTGAAATTTAGATGAATATCTTCAGTAATGATTGGTGACTACAACCCCAGTTGTTGTGGTCATGCACAAATGTTAAAATAGGGACATACACATTTAATTTTGTCACTGATTAAAATCATGTTAAATAAATTGCAGTGTAAGTCGACAAGACACACAACAGACAATATAAGCTCTAGATGAGCTTTAGAACCGACAATAATTACAAATATATTATTTAATACATGCTTAAAACATTAGATGTAAAGCGTATTTTTTAGTCATTGCAATGTCAGTATGTAACCCCTGTTTAATCATTTATTGCTAATGTGTTTCTGCCTAATCCACCTTTCACAGGTAATACTTGTATCGTCTTGATCCTGTAGATATATATATATATATATATGTATCTCCTGTTTACCTTTTGGTACAAATTTACTGAGGTATTCTTATTTAGTTATTATGCCAATATTCTGCATATTTCATCTTTTCTTACGTCAAAACGTAACGTCATAACTGCGTATGACGACATCATTTTATGACGTTGTTTATCATTATGTACATGAACCTGATGAAGGCTCTATAGCCGAAATGCAATGTTCAGCATAAACGACTTTGATATTGCATTTGTCTTCTTGTTTTAAAAGTATTTACAGTAAAATATGCACATACAGTACCCTACATAATCACTTAAGTAATAAACTTAGATGCTAATGTGTACACACGGATCCACATATACACCATATTGACACAACTACACTTGGGTCTGATCCACTGTCTTATCTATAATTGATCTAGAATATGTCTTAACATATGTATCATTTTGGGACGTATAAAGAGTTTTTGAAATTCACTCTGACGTATGTCAACGTGCTATAAACATGATATTGAATTATGAACGAGATTAGTGATTCCAGTCTACATCAGGGGTCGTCTCATCCTTTTAACACTGTGTACGACAAAATTGTTGACACCTACACGAGAGATCGTCTCTGCGTTTCATAACCTTTTTTTAACAAATAAATGTCAATCATGATTTATTTTAGGAGCAATGCTAACATTATTATTGTCAAAATCATTAACCTGAAAATATTGTTTTCAATAGTTTGATGATTTGGCTCTAAAATTCATCAAGAGTGTCTTCACCTCTTTCAGTAATAAAAGGGAAATAACTCCTAAACTGTCTCACCTGCCAGTACATGACGAATATGAAAACAAGCTGGAACACGAAGTAGGCGACAGCAAATAAGATGAAGGCCCAGAAATCCATGCGGTCCTGGAGGTCACTGTCGTAGTTGAACCTTGACAAGAGGGCGTGCCAGAACGTAATACAACCACTAAATACCATCGATATCAGAATATAACGGTCCTAGACAAGTATAAAAGTAGACATTCGATATCAGAACGTAACGGTCCTAGACAAGTACAAATGTAGACATTCATTATCAGAACGTAACGGTCGTAGACAAGTATAAATGTAGACATTCGATATCAGAATATAACGGTCCTAGACAAGTGTAAAAGTAGACATTCGATATCAGAATATAACAGTCCTAGACAAGTACAAAAGTAGACACTCGATATCAGAATATAACGGTCTTAGACAAGTACAAAAGTAGACATTTATTATCAGAACGTAACGGTCCTAAACAAGTTCAAAAGTAGACATTCGATATCAGAATGTAACGGTCCTAAACAACTACAAAAGTAGACATTCGATATCAGAATATAACAGTCCTAGACAAGTATAAAAGTAGACATTCGATATCAGAACGTACCGGTCCTAGACAAGTACAAAAGTAAGCATTCGATATCAGAACGTAACGGTCCTTGACAAGTATAAATGTAGACATTCGATATCAGAATATAACGGTTCTACACAAGCATAAAAGTAAACATTCGATAACAGAATATAACGGTCCTAGACAAGTATAAAAGTAGACATTCGATATCTGAATATAACGGTCCTAGACAAGTACAAAAGTAAACATTCGATATCAGAACGTAACGGTCCTGGACAAGTATAAATGTAGACATTCGATATCAGAATATAACGGTCCTAGACAAGTACAAAAGTAGACATTCGATATCAGAATATACCGGTCCTAGACAAGTATAAAAGTAGACATTCGATATCAGAACGTAACGGTCCTAGACAAGTACAAAAGTAGACATTCGATATCAGAACGTAACGGTCCTGGACAAGTATAAATGTAGACATTCGATATCAGAATATAACGGTTCTAGACAAGCATAAAAGTAGACATTCGATAACAGAATATAACAGTCCTAGACAAGTACAAAAGTAGACATTCGATATCAGAATTTAACGGTCCTAGACAAGTACAAAAGTAGACATTCGATATCAGAACGTACCGGTCCTGGACAAGTATAAATGCAGAAATTCGATATCAGAACGTAACGGTCTTAGACAGGTACAAAAGTAGACAAGTTTTGTTGTTTATTTTTTATTTCAATAAAGAGAATATACTGACTTTGAAGATTTAGAATTGACTCCAGTTTCAACACATGTAGTGTTATATATGGATAGTAATGGACATATTTGATCACATAACCTGATTTGATCAAGCCGACTCCGAGAGCTGAGAAGTAAGTGGTAATTAGACGACAGCACATTGGACCATTCTAATGACAACTTAATTAGCTCTTTGAGAAAGGAGAAATCTTACTATAGGACTGAACTTCCTGATTTATTTATTTTGCATATATTCAGTAACAAATACATGTATAGCATGTGTCACGTGATTTAGTTTTATATGTTGATCAATGAGAAAATCAGGATCGTAAATTTCCACGTGCTGCTCGTTGTGAAATATAATCAGTCCAATGCCTTAATGCATCAATACTTTGGTCTCATTTTTGTAACACTATAAACATACAATTATAGGCAACATATGTGATCATGTAACATTTTTGTTGAATAATCATTAAAGCTGCTTGTTTTGGCAAATAACTTTAGTAATTTGCTTGTTTAATAAAAGTAAACTGAATATCAAATTGTTGACATTTTGAGTCTGAGTCTAAATCTCAGACTCTAAATATGGATGAATTTAGGTTCAGGCTAATTCTACGTAGGGGGCATATTGGTATAATTTTGTTACAACTTGTTTCACTTTGCGTGTAAAATAGATAACGTAAATCAAATGAATTAACCTAGTTTATATGTATATATAACATTATTGTATCCTTCAACACTGTATTCAGCAGTTATCAAGGAAAAGACCAAACTTTAAGGAAGGTGACTGCTACATACACGTTTATCAAAACTAAAATGATAAATGTAAATAGAAAGGTTGACTGTTTAAGACAAGTAATTGTTTAATAAAGGTGACCACTAACACAGGTTTGACTGTATTATAGAACGGTTACATATAAAGTATTCTCAGTCTGGATATTTGAATATAAACTATATTCTACTATGTTCACGTTGACAATGAGTTTTTTTAAGGCTTTTAAACTATAATTATTGATATGTTGAACAGCGCATGCGCAACTACTTACCAGATGCGTGAGATAGGATATTTTCGGAATACTTTGGTTGGTGACAAACCGGAAACTGATGCCCGCCAGAATCAAAATAAACGAGAGTTGTAATCGATTTTGCGGCAATGATGGACTCACGGCAAACGTGGTGAAGGCAAAAATGTTCAGCATGTTCTGAAATGGACAACAACGATTGTTATTTTAGTGTCTGAGGATTCAGCCCTTAATCATCAAGAGTCAATTGCGCATTTGTGCAAGTACGCAATTGCTCAGTAAAAAAAACACATTTAAAAGGAACGCGTTAGTATCTCTGCGTGGAGAACAACTAAATAGAGGTGCGTGAAATAAGTTTATAAAAATGTTACGGCTCCAAGGAAAGACCCACACTCCCAAGTGTTACAATTTCGCTTTTGTACCCTCTACTACATAAATATATAATAACAATGAAAATAAATTGGTTAGAGATTGATGCTAAGAAAGAATATAAATTTGTATTTTTTAGTTAATTGAGGTTAGGATTATGATAAAAAAAACTTGATTATGTATTAAAACTAGCATAGTATTAAAATACAAAGGATTATGGTGTCATTCATCTACATACACTTACCACAATAACAATAACGTTCCATGCAAAGAATCCAGATCTGCGAGAAACACAGCACGTGGCAATTAGTCCGGAGTAATTCTTACCAGCACGGGTGAATTGGGCGGATATATCCATAGGATCTATTTCCACAAAGTCATGTAACTGCCATTCCTAAAGTAAAATATACATATACTATTAGTTAGTACTGGTGCCAATTTTGAATATTCAATGACAGTCAACTGATAACTCGCTTGCATTTAAAAGTAATATTTTAATAAAATCTATTATAAAACAAAAGTAATGGATGTTTTTGATATATAAAGACGTCAAACGTATATCGTGTTTCACACACGCGCTTGAACAAGAAAAATACTTGAATTAAATACGTTCGTCTATGTTCGATAAAGATTACTTGAACTAAAATCTTGATGACAGTGTTTTCTTTTTTAGCTTTTTTGTCACAATTAAATTGTTTCTCTAGTATACTCAATCCAAACAGTGGGCTGTAGTACACTTCCTACAGTGCATTTAGTGTTGGCCAATCGCGCCAGAGGTCGCCGGTTCAATTCCAGACTCGACCCGACGGCCTTTTAATACAACACACATTTCTTATTATACTGGAAGCGACATCGAAAGCGTTTCAAGCTTTGAGTTTACCTCGTAATCGATCATAAACGAAATAGATCTTGAAAGAAAAGCACAAATTATGTAGTTGATATAACAATTATATAGAAAATTTGCATTACGTAAAAAGGTGAATCAGTCCATTTTAATTCAAGTAGTTAAGAAAGTCTCAAAATGACCAATCCCTTTAAATTCATTTAGTGTTATTTAGTCTTATTTATCAAAACAGCCTACAAAATCATTTAATTATTAAGTTCGTTCTTAATCATTAAGAAGTTTGTCATCACTGCGCATGCGTGAATGCCATTGCACAGACTCCGCCCTTGATTCAATTCTGAACGAGTCATTTACAAACTGCAAAGCCGCGCGAGATATACTTAGAAACGACCTTAGCAAACATCAATTTTCAAACGTCAATCATCTCAGCTTTCATCATACCTCCGCCCAGTGTCAGTCAAATGACGTCAAACCGTCAGTCAAATGACGTTTAACACTAAGACCTGCAGTCGCTACCTTTTGGTTTTTTAATTGTTATTTTTTTACATAAGAACACTAACTATTATATAAACTTATTTATAAAGTAATTAAATGATGTGCCCTTTTTAACTTTGTGAGTTAAATATTATAACGGGCCCTCACTTGGCTGTCAGAAAAACAATCCACGTGTATGTTGCTTATTTCTGTTTTGTCTTCTACCATGTTGACCACATCTTTTGTCAACTCCGTAGACAGCACTAAAGAAATACTCTGAAAAATAAAGAAAATAATGACCATATATATATATATATATATATATAATGCTATGTATAATTTGAGTTACAGATGTTACGTTTATATTCAGTCTGATGCCACTCTTATTGCCTTATGGAGGAAGTATTCCTGGAATCAGAGAATGCAAGAGTTTGATAACTGTCAAAAGACTTAATATAAATATTTACACATGTTACTTCTGCATATGCTCTCATTCTTTATGAAGAATAATTAAAATAAAGGAAAGATTCGATGTCAGAAAAATATGACTGACGTGGGAGAAACATTTGCCTGTGGTTATGTTCTTGAAGATTACAACGATAACTTTTTCAAAGACCGTAGCGACAAAAGTGTCTACCGTGAATGTGGTAGTTTGAGACGCCTCGGTTACTTCCCTTTCCCTCCTCGAGAAATGTGAAATAGTTTGTATAGTTGAAGAAGATAAATGGTAATGTCTATGACTACTTTCGGTCCCTGAAACGGTTCATACCAAGTATTTTATCATGTTACTAGAAGCTTTTACGCTTTGCTCCCCGCATATATAGGACGAGCCGACCCAGTCAACCCATGCCACAATAATGTGACGAGGTACGGTATCATAGCATGTGTCTTCATCATGAAACGTCACTGTGACAGCGCTTAGAAGTCTCACTTCACAGTTGAATTGTGTTCTATATAAAATAAGGTCTAGGATGTCCATGCTAAAAAAAGAATTGCACATAGATTTTTTTTCATAGCAGGAATGTAAACCTACATAAAAATGCACATAAGCTGGTAGGTTGACCACGTTGGTTGTTTCTAAAAAAGGTTGCATTTACACCCTGAGAGTTTTTAAAAAGAAGTCCTCAAATGCTCATAAATGCATGCATACGTGTAAGTTGAAATTCCATAAAAATCAACTTTTTAACACCAGTGATGTACTATCGCAGTATATTGTATACCAACTTTTGCTCTACTCGTCTGCAGCAAGAAATAACAACTACCATGAAGCATTTTGAAAATATTTCAAAACCAAATTACATAGGCCTTGTTTTTAAGCATAAGAATAATGATACCGTGGGAAAAAAGGGGCGTTACTATATAGTGAGACATAAAATCTGATTTAGGTAAAAGCAAAGGAATAATTCTAAATGTGTAATACTTTAAATGTTCATGTATCTACTTAGAGTTGTATTGAATAATATTTGTTGAAAGTAGTTTTCCACAGGTTTTTAGAACTAAAGTATTTGCTTGGGACATTCTTTTATGCACTGCCACTTCAAAAACACATGGCATAATACCCCACCCGGTCATATTATACTGACACAGGACTTACCGGTCCCATAACTATCCTCTAAATACTAACGGTCACGCGAGAAAACGTTAAGTACCATTTCAAGTCTTACGTATGGGTCAAAATCACACTCACGTGGAGGACGCTCTGTCACGATATAACCACTGCGGTGTTTCTACCAAGGAGTTATATAGAAGGATGGAAAACTTGCATCCCTGACTAAATTTTGATGTAACAGCATACGAAGGATTCATAATTTGCAAATTAATCATTCAAAATTCACAGGCAACTGATTTATTGTATATAAACTGTAAGTTGGATGTAACCTATGGTGTTTAAACATGTTTCGATCACGCAAAATGCTCTTGAATTAAAGATATTGAGGTTCGAAGGAACATTTATCGTAATTTGTCGTTATTCTAGCTGCAATATACAAATTTTGTAATCACAAGGACTTCAACAATTGTAAACACACATTTCTGTGAATGGTATTGTTTTGATGTCAATTTCATTCTGCAGTGTAAGAATTTTGATTTGTGTCCCTGAGATGAATGGAAGTTAAGATAATTAAAAACGAGATATTGCCTGATTTTGCGTGAATACGCGAGCGTTCGCACAATCTCAATCAGTTGCCTTTCCTTCTATATATAATTCCTTGTTTTTACAATATAAATTTTGGTCAAATTGTCATGTCTACTAGTTTGATTTGTTAACACTGCGTGTATCAAAATATATATCATGGCGTTAATTGTTTTGTATTATTAAACAAAAATCAAGCCGACTACCTGAACATCGAAAGGAAATTCGTTTAACTCCATAGTTTCGAAGAACTTCCCTTTCACGCGCCTCATTTCATAAATAAAGGCCTCCCCTTTGTCCGTATACCGAACCTCGTGCCAGATCTTCTCCTTGGGTTCTTCATAGCAATTCTGTATCACCAACTCCGGGTTCCAAAACGATGAGAAATCGGAGACCTTTGTCTGAAAATATAGAGTAAAAGTTAGACACATATATACATTGTAACAGTGTATTTCTTCTTTAACCGATCTCTCTTTCTTTCGTTTTTATCTCTCTATCTCTTGTTCATACCTCTCTCTCTCTCTATCCATCTCTCTTTCTTTTCATATATATCTAGATCTCTATATCTCTTCACATCTCTCCCTGCATTGGTGTCTGTCTGTCTGTCTGTCTGTCTGTCTGTCTGTCTGTCTGTCTGTCTGTCTGTCTGTCTGTCTGTCTGTCTGTCTGTCTGTCTGTCTGTCTGTCTGTCTGTCTGTCTGTCTGTCTGTCTGTCTGTCTGTCTGTCTGTCTGTCTGTCTGTCTGTCTGTCTGTCTGTCTGTCTGTCTGTCTGTCTGTCTGTCTGTCTGTCTGTCTGTCTGTCTGTCTGTCTGTCTGTCTGTCTGTCTGTTTGTCTGTGTCTGTGTCTGTGTCTGTCTGTGTCTGTGTCTGTGTCTGCCTGCCTGCCTGCCTCCCTGCCTGCCTGCCTGCCTGTCTGTTACATTCCATGTTCTCCCTAGCTTTTTCATTCACCCCTTCCTGACTCCTGACTCCACTTTTCCTCTCTGACTCTTACTCTCTGACTCATTCTCTCTGACTCATTATCTCTCTCTCTTTCTCTCTCTCCTTCTCTCTCTCTCTCTCTCTCTCTCTCTTTCTCTCTCCCCTTTCTATGAGTTTCAATAATTAAGTCAAATTGCTAGTTCCTTATGGAAGACTGGTAGTATTACTTAGATTCATTCTGGGGTGTTGTTCTTCTCCAATAAAATGGTTAACTTTGTGCGTGTACATTGTGTTACCTGTATTTTGATGGACATGGATATTACCCCTGCCAACCCCCTGTCCCTCCTCCCTGCCATTATATTAACCTGTACAGAAAACAATACTTATTGTTCATTATTAAAGCAATAAACACTGACTCTCACCATGCATACCAAACACAGCACACTATGTTATAAACGCATTAATAAGTACAATCAAATAAATATGATTAAAAGTTTTAATTTCAATTCTTCCAAGGACGAACTTAGGCAACAAAAGTTTTCAGTTCGCCTTACATGAAATATGCGAATATATATACAAGGGTCCTTTGTTTAATCGCGTCCCGATTATGGCATAACCGACTCAATATAGTTGTTTGTGTAAGTTATTTTATTCACATATTTATATTGTTCGCATATTAATTCGAAGTCACAAAGCTAACATTTTAAACTCACTTTCGCTCGTTTAAACTAAACCTAGTCTAAACTGACATATTACCAGATTCGCATCTACTTTCTAACAGCATGACTTGTCTCTTCTCAAATCTGTCTCTCTGACTGAGAACCCAACTATGCTATCATTGGTTAATTCATTGCTACTTTTCCATTGGTCAGTATTTTAATTACGGAACTTAAAATCCTAACCATAAGACCTACTTGTCAATTACACATGAATATAAGCCTATGTCTATAATTTATCTCCATTAGTCTGTCATCTGTATATGTAAATGACATGGATGACCAGAATATACCGTAATACCACACGATCCATTCATAAAGTTTTCGCCACAGGAACCGTTTGTTACATAATTTTTATGTTCGCCGGTTTTGGATAGATAAATCACATATTAAGCAAACGATTAATTACCATTGTTGGTTTTACATTGTACGTACATATATTATGCAAGACCTTGGCATGGGATTAACTCTGTTTTTAAATGTTTTAGTCGACAGGATTAGCGTGTGAAGACCTGATTTTAGTATGTATGGATCGAATGGTTTAAGCTCGTTATATAATAAATAAACTTGAAGTCAACTGGTGAATAACAATGATTTGTACAAAGCCGGTTTGTTGTAATTTCTGTATGTGCGTTTTAGTGGGGGTTTGATCAGCGGATATACGTTACTCTGTGTTTCGTTATTCGGTATTCAAATAATGTAACTCTCCGCTACTGGAGAAAATTAAGTTTAAATTCATGGCAAGTTAAAAGTTGAATATTGAAAAAAATGGAAATTATTCGAATTACGAAATTTCATCTATCTGCCCGTTTCACGTTATTTAAAAAAAATGCAAAGTATAGTATAAAAGTTGTATTGCCTGACCCACAATTCATAGCTCTCTAACGCTTAGACTTACCCTGGTTCTGTCTAATACTGGTTCCCGCCACTTTGCTTGAATATACACATCAGCTTCAAAATATTCCTTTATTGTCTCTATCTGTCCCACCTTGAGAATTACCACATGTAAATATACTTTCGTCAACTCGCGTCCCTCTTGCGAATGCTTCAAAGGTTGGAACGCTTGCATCGGTGATTTCGTCTTCGATTTCTTATTCGGGACTGGCGGAAGTGCTTCAGACATCTCCTCGACCGTGTAGCTCTCGTTCCCGCGCATGTGCAAGTTTTCTAACCCAATAATAGAAGGCGATTTTATGGAATTCACAGCACTGTAAAATGAATTTATTTCGACAGGGTCAGTTCTGTTCGAAAGTCGGCCGTTGTGTCTAAGGCGACGGGGTGAGCCTGGCTCGAAGTCCGTATGTGCTATGGTGTTGCCCTGGCGATTCATTCTGTCGTCTGTTCTATGTTGATATCAAGGTCGTTGTCTGCTGATTCATTTTTAATTGTTAATCTGAAAATAATAACAATAATATTACAGATAGGATATAACAATCTACACTTGTATGTCGGTGTTGATGCAATCTCTATTCACTTCATACAAACGTTGCAAATATTACATGGCGTCTCGGTTCGTATGCACATTTATCACATAATTAACGGTGCAATAGTGTAATAAACAAATGACATATTTTTTATATAAGCCCATGTAGTATCACTTTTTCCGAGTTCACAAAACGAATCTTACATTCGTACTCATTTATTATGAATTCATTAAGCCCGTTTGGGAAATGATATACCGTTCGGCAGAGCCTTGCATAATATATTTTCTCAACTCTAATAATAATAAATAAGACTTCATGTAAGATCCTTTATTTACGGACTGGACAGTCGGATATTGAAACAATATTGAAAGATAGGAATGTAGTATACCAAATCTATTTTCAAATAAAACATAAAAAATCGATATCATTTTTTTAATTATATGATATGTATCGTTTATCTGAGTCTCACCATAGCATACAAAATATGAAACATATACATATAATATAATTTACATTATTATTATATACTACTAGTATTTTATTCTACGTAGGATTTTAAGAGACACGCAGTAATAATTTAATACCACAGTAATTATAGAATAATTAAAAAAACAATCAAACTATTAGTACAATTAGTAGCTAAAATACTTGTATGCACTAAGAAGCTTCGAGTACCATACTTTTTTGGTATGTCCCGGCCAGGGATCGAACCCACGACCTTCAGCATGCGAGACGGACGGTCTATTCCTAGACAATCACTGCGGTTTTACAATAGGTAAAACTAAAACTATTCAAATCGAAATAAAGGGCTATCAGATACCCGGCAACCTTGACTCTCCACAACTATATTTTCTAAACGAAATTTTTTTTTATTTTAATAATAATAATAATAATAATAATAATAATAATAATAATAATAATAATAATAATAATAATAATAATAATAAATAATAATAATAATAATAATAATAATAATAATAATAACAATAATAATAATAATAACAAAAAAAAAAGAAATATAAATAATAACATACATGATAATAATAATGATACTACTACTACTACTACTACTACTTCTACTACTTCTACTACTATTACTACTACTACTACTACTACTACTACTACTAATAATAATAATAATAATAGTAATAGTAATAGTAATAGTAATAACAATAACAATAATAAAAAATAATTATAATAATAAAAAAATAATGAAAATATTAATAATAACATACATGATAATAATAATAATAATAATAATAATAATAATAATAAAAACGATGATAGTAATAATACTTACACTAAAACACAGTACATATGAATACTACTATTTTCATAATGCTTATAAATACATTAATGATTAAAATACACATTTATACAAAGAGAACATAAACAATCCTTACTTTGATTATAACAAGCTAATTTAAGTTTAAAATATTTTTTTCCTCATTAGTCATAGCTTCTGAATTGGCATATAAAACATATTCATGAGATGTTTAAAATGTATTTAAAAATTACTAAATATAAAATATTGCTATCCGAGACACAATTGAGGAAAATAGTTTGACATTCATTTCACTGAACCGTTCTCTTTGACGGCAGTCAATTAAAGATATCGATCAACAAGCAACATCCGTGAAAAGTCAAACAATCGTACCTATTCAATAGCGACTTTTAATAAATGTTAATTCTGTTTATAAATATAGCGGTATTATCCCGGTATAGATCTGAGATTAAAACCCGAAAAGGAATTTCACATTCATGAACGTAAAGTCGCTGTAAATGTTAAAGGGACATTTTGCATTGTTGAAATCGATTTTTGCTCTCGTTCTTTGTTGCATCAAATTGAGATTTACACCTAAATTTTTGTGAGCGTACAACTTAATGTTTCAATGAGGTTTAACGACATTTTCAACACACAGTGGGTTATAAACATGTAATGTCATAATGGCGTATAAAGTTTTATCGACAGGGATGTCCTTAGAATAAATGTGAGTAGGACAACCGTCCTTCCATAGGTAACTGGCAAACGTTCTTTTGGACCAAGCTAGGCTTGAACTCACGACTTCAGCGATGAGGTTGCACGACAGTCTCAACACATGATGGGTTATATTCGGTTTATCCATTTTTATTGATGGAGAGTGTCCTAAGAATAAATCTCAGTAGAACCACCGACCTTCCATAACTAACTCACAAACGTTCGCACAAAATGTTTTTTTGGATCGAAGTAGACTTGAACCCAGAACCTAAGCGGTGAGGTTTAACGACATGTTGTATTCGGTTTATCTATTTTAATTGTTTAATTGATGGATAGTGTTCTCAGAATGAAACTGACTAAAACCACCGTCCTTCCACAAGTAACTGGGCAATTTTTCTCAACATACATTTTTGGCCCGAGCTATACTTGATCCCACGACAACAGCGGTGAGTTTTAACGACAGTT
Organism: Panopea generosa; assembly: GCA_029582155.1. Lineage (NCBI taxonomy): Eukaryota > Metazoa > Mollusca > Bivalvia > Adapedonta > Hiatellidae > Panopea > Panopea generosa. The sequence goes on along the minus strand of CM055912.1, from coordinate 30,408,514 downwards.
TATATTTGGTTTATTTAGTTTAATTGTTTAATTGATGAAGGGTGCCCTCAGATTGAGTCTGAGTAGAACCATTTTACTTTCAACTTTCTAAACATAATGTTTTGAACTCAGCTAGGCTTGAACCCACGACCCAAGCGGTGAGAAGTAAGTGGTCACTTCAGTGTGATGACTGTATCTGCTTGATACCATCTTATTCAAAGATATCATGTATTAGAAATTACCATCACTATTTATGAAACTGTTGTCTTCACGCTAGTTTTTAGGACACTACTACTAGCATTAAAACTTGATTTTTTCAACGTTTAAGTATTTCCATAATAAAAAACAGGTGTAATGAAATTATATTTTAAACTTATTTATTTTACTTCGATTGTGAAACAATTTATTACAACTTAGACAAATCACGCTCGAAGTCTTCCTAAGTAAAACCAGTACTAAGTATATGTGGAAAAAAGTGTCTTGCTCTAGTCGGACATTATACTGTGTATTATTATATATATATATATAAGTTGATGTAATTCAACCCTTAACAAGAGTAATTGGAAAACGAAATTAATATTACTAACCAATATACATATACATACAGATACTCTGTCCGTATTTTGCTTTGATATCATGCAGAGAAAATTATTTTACAGAAATTTATTTTTGTAAAACTGTAATATTTCTAAGTGAAAATTTGTTTTTAAAAAAATCAAAATGTCCCTTTATATTCAATATAAGTTTAAGCTTCTTAACGGTCATATAGGTCAATATTTTGGTGTATTGAGCGATTATAGCGAGTATATTAGGCAAACAATAGAAAGGGTCGGAAAGGATTACATTCTAATCCGTTTTGAAATACAGATGATTGCGAAAATAGATATTTGTTGTTGTTGTTGTTTTATCACACAGGGATTTTAAATATTTAAACAACTTAATGATCACCGTCATTAACACTATTTTTTAAGAGAATGCTTTAATTGCAGGACGTCGAACCCAGGATCGACAGTTCAGGGGTACGGTGAGGACATTGTGTTATGTTCTATACCTTCTCCGTAACGCCTCGCTTAACTTTGCTTATATTTACATAAACACGGAGCGACTTAGTTTAAGTAATTTACAATGGTCCTTCAAGGCCGACAGGTCGAGTGGTGTCTTGAGGCCACGTCTCAAGTTCACTTACCTCTCACTGCTAAGTCCGTAGGTTCGAGTCCCGCCCACTCCAAAAACTTTATATGAGAAAGTTTCCAGTCACTTGCGGAAGGACGGTGGTTTTACCCAGTCTGACACGGTCTGGGGTCTACTTTCACCAGAAAAAACTAGATATGCCATATATACATGTAACCTGAAATGTGTTGAAAATGGCGTAAAACCCCATTAAAAATAAATAAATAAAAGTTACTGTCCCGTCTAGTTGTGAATTTACATCTGACCGTTGGGGTCGGCAGTTCGAACCCAGATCGATTTAACACATATATGAGACAGTTGATAAGTAAGCTGTACTTGCGGCCATTCTACTCAATTGCATGTAAATACCGGGTCTTCCTTCCCCAAATATAACTGTTTGGAATGTATACTATCAAACTTGTCTTAAGAAGTCAGAAAGGAGCAAAAGTGGCATTTTAAGACAAGTTATTGCTTAATACAGGTTCGTTTGCTATGAAAGGATAGATATGGAAAATAGCAAATTAAGCCGTTTACAAGGTTTGATAGTAATTTGTATAGTATTAAATATGGCCTTGTTTCCAATTTAATAATAACTTTGCTTAGAGTGCTGGTACAGAGCCCAGTTCGGTCCTAAAATTTTATGTGAGAAAGTTACTTGCGAACCTTAGATGTATATATACAATTAGAAGACACTATTTTATAATGGCGTACCTCTCACCGCTAAGTTTTGGGGTCAGCTTGGTCCAAACACTTCATGTGAGAAAACTTACATTGCTTAAGAAGGGCAGTGGTTCTACTCAGATTCACTCTATGGTATTCCTCTCTGCCAATAGGCAGAGCGTCAGCCTCGTAAGCGGAAGATCGTGAGTTCGGTCGCCGGCCGCGTCATACCAAAGATTAGATAAATGATAATAGAAGCTTCCTCTCTCAGCATTTTAGAGGAGAGTTCTAGGCCTGGTCGACCCGGTGTCAGTATAATGTGACTGGACGGGGTATCATGCCATGTGTCTGCGGCATGACATCAACCAATTCTCCACAAATAAATCTTGACAAGCCATCTATAACCCGAGTGCTCCATGTTGAGAGTGGCGTAAACCCTATTAAAACACAAGACACTCACACACAATAACAATTAAACAACACTAACATCACCACGATAGAACATGTTTTACTCGTAAATAAGGTTGTGAGTTCGAATCCCCGCCCGGCAACAGTCTCCGTGATGATTGACATACGACATTGTGTCTCATTATCATTCGCCTCTCACCGCTGATTCAAGTGGGAAAGTTATCAGCTATTTGCGGAGATGGGGTGTGCTCGAATACTGGTTAAACTTTCAGGATCCCAGGAAACAGTGGTTAGGTTAATTGATCGTCAGTTAGCTCTCGATGACATAAAAATGACGCTTAATATCCAATCGATATTCGTAAATATTAATTAATGCGCTATCTTCGGACTAATTAAAATTAGGTACAGTATTGTGGGTCGATAGTGCAATTTATAGAATGCCAACCGCTTACGCCATAGGCCATGGATTGAAACTCGACCATATGTTCTCTCTAAAACAATACTCAGTATTGATTCTACCCAGGAAACGGACTCGAGATCACGATTCCTATACTTGTTCAGCTTTCTTCTCAATCAGGCTTAACTTTAGTATATTAATCTAAACAAAAGTGTTGACAATTGCGTTAAATCCGATTAGAATTCTTACTAAAAACAAATTAAATCGTGATGTTAATCGGTATTTCAAAATCGTTTAAAGCGACTTAATACATACTTTTTTATACAAAACTAGTTAAACTGATAATCGCTTACACATACATGTAAGCCAAAATATAACAAAATAACCGAACATAAATGACCTACCTTTATGCGAACTTTGTTTACATCCACTTTATCGTCTGAGATTACACTTTGGCTATCAATAATTAAATCACAAACTCAACTATGTACAACATATTTTGAATAATAAATCACCGTCTACCTGACCATTTAAGCTCTCGGAAAGAGCTGCATCACTGATGTATGGTATTGAATAAGACGTGGATCGGTTAACCTTGTTACTGTTGGACTGTCAACAAATGTATACAATGCTGCACTTCACAGTTAGATATAATCGCCTTAACGTTATCAGTGAATTTAAAGGGGAACTGCGAGTACATCTGTCTGGAAGGGTGATAATGGTGGTGTCTGGGGTGATGATGATGATGATGATGATGATGATGATGATAAAAAAATTATAATAATAATGATGATGATGATGATGATTATGATGATGATGATAATGCTGCTGCTGCTGCTGCTGATGATGATAACGATGATGATAATGATGATGATGAAGATAATTTATAATGATGATGATGATGATAATGATGATGATAATGATAATGGTGTTAATGATAATAATAATGATGATGATGATGATGATTATGATGATGATGATAATGCTGCTGCTGCTGCTGCTGCTGATGATGAAGATGATGATGATGATAATGATGATGATGATGATGATGATGATGATGATGATGATGATGACGATAATTTATAATGATGATGATGATGATGATGATAATGATGATGATAATGATAATGAGGATGATAAAGATAATAATAATGATGATGATAATGATGACGATGATGATGATGATGATGATGATGATGATGATGATGATGATGATGATGATGGTGGTGGTGGTGGTTATGATGATGATGATGATGATGATAATGACGATGATGTGATGATGATGATGATGATGATGATGATGATGATGGTGGTGATTATGATGATGATGATGATAATGATGATATGATTTATCATTTACAGTTTTAAAAGCAATAATACAATGTGTTTTTGCGCTTTCTGGCGCCATGAATAATCAACGTATTATTAAGTATTACTATTTTAAAGTCCAAAACAGGAAAATAAGAACTGTTCTGCTTTCAACCGAAATCTCGTATTCGAAAGTGACTAATATATTGATTAAAGTGACGTCATATTTGATAATAACGTAAACTTCAATTTCATAATTATACAAAGACTAATTCATGGCAGAATGACGTTAATGCTTGATCTGATTTCCTCTTGAATGCCGAACGACGAACTAATTTATTTTCGCTTCTTTATTATTTTTAACATTATTTTACCATTAACTTTATAAATTCGTTTAACTCTACGGTGCGAGATGTAGTTACCCTTTAACATTATATCAGTTTAAGCCAAAGTGTTTGTATAAATGGGATATATATATATTGATTCTTTCCACACATACAGTACACTGTGAAAACCCGAATACGTACGTTATCAATATTCGGTCTAGTGAATCAATGCATTTAAATTAGGCGAAATCAATTTAATTAGTTTCTTTACAAAAAAAGCACGGGTACAACAGACCCTTATTTGTTCGTTTGTTTGTTTGAATAATAAACGCCATTGTTTATGCCGTTGAATGCTTACAGACGATTAGTTAACCTAAATACTCTTTCCTGGGATCCTAGAATATTAACTAGTACTCAAGAACGTCTGTCCCCGTAAGTAACCGATATTTTTCCCACTCAAAACAGCAGTGGGACACGAATGACAATGTTGCATAATGTTGGATTTCAATCATCACGGGAGCATTGATCATTATTGAGTAAACAACTGAATAAAAAATAAGTATTATAATTATCTAATTGTTTTGGGCTAATCAGTACTCGAGCACACCCCATCTCCGCAAGTAGCTGGTAACTTTTCTACTTGAATCAGTGTTGAGATACGAATGATAATAAGACACAATTTCTATATCAATCATCACCACGGAGACTGTTGCCGGGCGGGGATTCGAACTCACGACCTCTGGATTGACAGCCAGGCGCGTAACCAACTGACCTAATCGAGCCCGGCGATATAAATCTTAAAACAAATGAGTATTTATTGACAGAGCATTGCCTTTGAATCAACCAGATATGTACTCTTTGATCAGTTATTCAAAACACGATTGTCTCATTGTAAAAGTTGTGCTAATCTGCTAATCAAAATATTACACTTAGTTAGAAGCAGGACTGGTTACCTCAGCCAGTAATACGTCTGGCTGTCAATCCAGGGGTCGTGAGTTCGAATCCCCGCCCGTCAACAATCTCCGTGATGATGATTGATATACGACATTGTGTCTCATCATCATTCGTCTCTCAACGCTGATTCAAGTGGAAAAGTTATCAGTTAAATAGAAAAAAAAGAGGATTATTTATAACCGCCATTTTGCGACTACCCCAAGGAAGCACTTCTTTTTTCCAATGGTGGTAGTTTATGGTTATTATAATACACCTCACGGTCTAATAGTATCACAGTCAGCGCACCTCAGTACCCCAGTCAGTATATAGTCGGTATGTAGTAAGCCTGTGTCAGTATGCATCAAGTAAAGTTGTTAATTTACGCATATATAATTCATTATTTTATCAATATAAATCACCGTTTTAAGGAATTAACGATTGTTTACGCAGTAATTGCCTTCGAAAAAGACTTATGTATGTGGTCTAATTTTCCACTTGGTTTTGTTCGGATGGAAATGAGACGTAAAGGGGCTTGTCTCACCCCAATTACGGCGGTTAAATGAGACTAAGTCATACAGTCACACAGCATTGTTTTTTTTCTTAAATAACGTAAATGGTTAAGAGGCAGTTCCATAAAGATGACATGGTCATATGAAGTTGAAGGGTTTTTAATTCGTCAAAACAAGTCCAGTTGGGTTCGGTGCTATTTGGCGATTGTACATGTAGCTGTCAATAATTAATCGGCAATACGATATTTCACTAGCTTGTTCGTTAACTGATGAGCAACAGCTTCTCTGTCGGTGATAGGATGAAACATAATCAATTATATAATCGATTGTGCAAACACTGCAATTTGTAATTACGTCATACGGCGCACATCATTAGTGATATGCGGACTGACGTTGTCACTTTGAAAAGTTTACTATAGTGACCCTAAAAACGGTATAACATAGCAATTTGTGTAACTGTCAGTGAGTTAAGGTACGGATATCTATGTACAGGATATAGTTACACCGATATTTATAGGTAATATGTTGAGTTCTGTCTTTAATGGAAATCAGTAAAGTGAACGCGTAGTAATATAAAACAACTGCTATTAAACTCACTTATATCCAATATTATCTAAACGGTCAGATCTATACTCTACAACCAACTGAACTCCGCAGCAGGGTTTAGGTTTTCGAAAATAATAAATCTTTTGAGGTGACACCAATAAATACCCAACGTATATCTCCTGACAAATAAAACAATCGAACGTTCAAGGAAGTACCAACACATGTAGATGTAGTTTGAATTGCACACAATGTCAATAAAATTGACTTCATTGTTTAGTTGTGTTTACATGATTGTTTGAATGTGTCAAATTACGAAGGTTATACATATCTACGTTCATGATGGAGAATTCGAAGTTTCAAAGTGCAAGGTTTGTATATTACGTCGTACATTGCCTCACGATCTTCTTTTGTGTTTATTTCTTATTAATTCATAAAAACATTTTACAAATACATATAATACATGCAGTCCTCTTTTCCCATTTGATTGTATTCCATGAAATAATGTTGTACCATGAAAAGACGAATAACGAAATGAAAAACGAAAGAGGACAAGGATAGAAGAAGGAAAATAAACATGAGTAAAGATGAAAAGGATTTAGGGTGCTTTACACTGTCAGTTGGAATAAGAGTTTAGTTTCGAAAAAAAAATACAATATATTCAATTCATTTTCAAGTTGTGTCACTCAATCTTTGTTACTGGCAATTGTTTTGTTCTAAATGTTCATAATAATTTAAATAAGTTATAAAACATTTTGAACTTTGGAATTGTTTGTTCATACTTATTTTGGAAAATAAAATGTTTTTATAAAATAATCCATATGTTGTTTCATAAACTCGGATAACTGCTCGGGTTTAAATTGTCGAATAATCTTAATCTATTTTAAGTTTTTCTTAAAGATATACTTCAAATTATGTACCAAAACCTCTCGAAATTTGACACTTCCCAAAAATATATTTGTTTTTTTTCGACACGCATATTGCAAAAATAACATAAACTTGTATTTTAAATATTGCAATTATACAGAAATGTATTATTAGGTAATATTCTCATTGTGTATTTCTGGTGGAATAAGTCCTAATTTTGTATTTAATAATTATTTTTAGGGTAGGCTATGTATACTTTTCAAATTTAGATTATCTATTTCGTGTTCCTATTTAATATATGGTTCATCAGCTAGATAGCTTTCAATATATTAAATTTTCAGATTTATAATTTGTACCATTAAAATTGTTTCAACATTATTGTTTGGTATATTATCTTTTCGAATGTTTATCTATTTTCAATGCTTTGTTCAAAAGGCTTAATTCCGTTGTCGTATCAAGGTTTATAGAAGCATATTGTTATATCATTTTTAATGTTGAACTAATCCATAGTATGTGTTCAACATTGTCGTTTTGAATATAACTTGAACATGATTGTATTACTTCTGTTACAATTTTGAGTCTAGCTGAATCGCATTACTTATTTATAGAAGTAGTTCTTATTAATATAACAATCAAATATAAATTGTTCTCCTAATGTTGCATGTTAATTTTCACATGTATTTATGTTTCCAATCACCCTTATTACTCTGATTGATATTTGTTTTCACACATCATGCTTTAATTGACAATATAAATATATCCAGATTTACATGAACCATTGTCAAGTCCCAAGTTCAGTAATTTTGTATGATTGTCCTTCTAATAATTTTATCTGGTATATTATCCCACAGAAAACAAATGTTAAAATGTTCTGTTGATGGATTTAGAAAAAAACAGTTAAATAATATATAAGCTTTGGTAATGTGAATATTTTAATACCTACAATTTTACCAATCATGGATAATATATATTTACTGCTGTTACTGATACTGTTACTGACTGTGATTCTACACCTGCTACTAATGCAACATTTGCTATTATCATAAAATAGTTTATGTTGTAATTATCTCCTGATAATTTCTACTACTGCTGCTACTACTACCACTACTACTACTAATAATAATATAACATTTACTGCAACTACTACAACTACTACTACTATTTATTATATTTACTACTACTACTACTACTACTACTACAACTATATTAACTACTACTACTATTACTACTACTACTACTACTACTACTACTACTACTACTACTACTATTATATATATAGTACTACTATTACTTCTACTATTACTACTACTACTACTACTACAACTATATTAACTACTACTACTACTACTACTACTACTACTACTACTACTACTACTACTACTACTACTACTATTACTTCTACTACTACTACTACTATTATATATATATTACTTCTATTACTTCTTCTACTACTACTACTATTACTATTACATTTACTACTACTACTACTACTACTTCTACTACTATTGGTGCTGCTGCTGATGCTACCTGTTACTCCTACTACTACTACCACTACCACAAATATATGCCTACCATTGTCACAATAAAAGCCTCCAATAGCTTTAACTACGACAATCACTATCAATACAGCTACAACAACTTGTATAACTATAACTCAGACAATCACTACTAATACAGCTACAACTACTTGTATAACTATAACTACGACAATCACTACTAATACAGCTACAACTACTTGTATAACTATAACTACGACAATCACTACCAATACAGCTACAACTGCTTGTATAACTATAACTACGACAATCACTACTAATACAGCTACAACTACTTGTATAACTATAACTACGACAATCACTATCAATACAGCTACAACAACTTGTATAACTATAACTACGACAATCACTACTAATACAGCTACAACTACTTGTATAACTATAACTACGACAATCACTACTAATACAGCTACAACTACTTGTATAACTATAACTACGACAATCACTACCAATACAGTTACAACTACTTGTATAACTAATACTACGACAATCACTACCAATACAGTTACAACTACTTTTATAACCATAACTACGACAATCACTACTAATACAGCTACAACTACTTGTATAACTATAACTACGACAATCACTACTAATACAGCTACAACTACTTGTATAACTATAACTACGACAATCACTACCAATACAGTTACAACTACTTGTATAACTATAACTACGAGTTCACTACTAATACAGCTAGAACTACTTGTTTTTCTACTAGACTAGTACTGATATTGCTGCAGATACAATAACTACTGTTTCTGGTACTACTACTGCTAATGGTGATGCTACTGATACTGCTTTTGTTACTGGCACTGTCACTGGTAAAAGTACTGGTACGTGTACTAATACACGTACTGATACTGATATTTATACTGTTATTGTTATTCCTACTGATATTGATATCGTTTCACAAGAGCTAATCCAAGTCAATAGTGTTTCTCAATATACTCAAACGTTTTTGTAATGAAATCTAGTCCAGACAACATTATTGCAATAGCTACACGAATTTATTTTACATGACCCAATCCCGGGCTCTAATTCTTCAACAGGACTCTCTTGTAAATGAGATTAGTCAAAACAAAAATTACTCCACAGCTACACAAATATATTTGTTCTACAGAATTTTCTTTATAAGGAGTAATAACTGTTCTACATCCAGCTACTCTAATCACTCTTACAGGTACCTCAGTCATTAATTAGTTTACCTAACTCTCCTTTACAGGAGCCGAGCTCATTCACCAATGCTTCTATATATATTTCGTACAAAAGAGTCTAGCCAAGACCATAATTTTTACACTGCAAAACGAATCACTTCTATATTATCAAATCTGAATTACTTTTACATTTATAGGAAAGGAGTGTAGTCGAGACAATGATTATTTCACAGCCACAGTAATCTCTTTTACGGGAACCGAACCAAGTCACAAATTCTTCGATATAACTCTCCACTTTTAAATAATCCTAGTTCAGACAATAATGCTTCGACAACTACCCGTATCTATTTTATACTTGTCGATCACAGTCACTTATTCGTCTTCAAAACTTTTAAAACAGCCTAGTCAAGATAATAAATACTCCGCAGCAACACAAATCGCTTTGACAAGAGCTGAGCCCAGTCACTAACACTTCTCCAGAATAATTCGTTGTATAACACACCTTTTTTCTTTAATAGGGTCCTAGAAAAGACAGTTATTCTTCCACAGCGTCACGAATGCCGTTTACAGGAGCAGATCCCAGTAATTAATTTGTTGCATAACACACCTTTTCTCTTTAATATGGTCCTAGACCAGACAATTATTATTCCACAGCGTCATAAATGCCGTTTACAGGAACCGATCCCAGTAATTAATTGGTTGCATAACACACATTTTCTCTTTAATATGGTCCTAGACCAGACAGTTATTCTTCCACAGCTTCACGAATGTAATTTACAGGAGCAGATCCCAGTAATTAATTCGTTGCATAACACACCTTTTCTCTTTAATAGTGTCCTAGACCAGACAGTTATTCTTCCACAGCTTCACGAATGCAATGTACAGGAACCGATCCCAGTAATTAATTCGTTGCATAACACACCTTTTCTCTTTAATAGGGTCCTAGACCAGACAGTTATTCTACCACAGCTTCACGAATGCAATGTACAGGAACCGATCCCAGTAATTAATTCGTTGCATAACACACCTTTTTTTCTTTAATAGTGTCCTAGACCAGACAAATATTCTTCAACAGCTTCACGAATGTAGTTTACAGAAGCTGATCCCAGTAATTAATTCGTTGCATAACACACCTTTTCTCTTTAATAGTGTCCTAGACCAGACAAATATTCTTCCACAGCTTCACGAGTGACGTTTAAAGGAGCCGATGCAAGTAATTAATTCGATGGATAACACACCTTTTCTCTTTAATAGGGTCTAATCCCCGTCTCTAATTATTATTCAGGACTCTCTTTAAAATGAAGCCAAACACTATTTATTCCACAGCTACACGAATCTCTTTTATAAGAGCAAAGCCCAGTGAGTAGTTCTTCTATATACCTCTATTTCATAGGTGTCTAACCAAGACAATGGTTATTCAACAGCTACTTGAATCTATTTTAGATAATCAGATCTCAGCCACCACTTCTTTACGGAGTTGTTGTTTTAAGGAGCCTATTCCAGACAAGCATTCTTCCACAGCTACACTAATTAAACTTAGATGAGGAGATCCCAGCCATTAATTATTTAAGGATTATATTTGTACAGGAGCTGAACCCAGTCACTAATTCTTCAACTGAACTCTCATTTAAAGGAGTCTGCTGCAAACAATACTTATTCCGTACACGAATCTCTTACTTGAACCGTCCCAGTCACTTAATGATTCAACAAAATTCTATTTACCAGGAGCCGATCGCAGTCACTAATACATCTACATAATTATCTTGAAATGAGCCAGGAGATTATAATTATTCCACAGCTACACGAATCACTTTCACAGAAGCTGAGCCAATTCTATAATTCTTCTACATTACAAAAACCTCTCTATTATCATTATAGGTTATTAAAAGCAATGTTATTTATTCTAACCAAAACCCCTGTTATCACTTCCGGTTTACCATATCCTTTGTTATCTCATTTTATGTTATTAAAAACCATTTCGTCTCAGTCGAGGTAACCGAAATCCTGTTATCTTATTCTAGGCTATCAAATCCATGCATTTTTTAAGATTACCGAAATCCCTGTAATCTTATTCTAGGTTATAAAAACCCTATATTGTATCTTCTGGATAATCGAAACCTCTGCAATCTCATTCTAGATTTTCAAAACTCGTGTTATCTCTTGTGTAACATAAACCTTGGTAATATTTTAATGATTACTAAATCCCTGTATTCAAAATTTAAGATATCAAACCACCTGTTATCTCATTCTAGGTTATCATAACACCTGTAATCCAATTCTATGTTACCAAAAACTCCTGTTATCTGATTATAGAGTATCAAAATTCCTGTAATCACATTCTATGTTATTAAAAGCCCTGTCATCGCATTCTAAGGTATCACAATTTCTGTAATTACATTCGAGGTTATCAACACCCCTTTAATCAATTCTGGGTAACTAAAACCCCTAGTAATCACTTTTTAATTTATCATAAACCTTGATTTCGCGTTGCAAAAATCTCTTGTTATATCGTTCAAGGCTGTCAGTTATCATGCTATATTTTACGTAACCCAAATCCCTGTAGTCTCGACTATCAAAACTCATGTAATTTATTCTATGTAACCAAAACCCCTATGATCTGATTTTAGGTTATCAAAACCCTTGATATCTTTTCTGGGAAACTCAAACCCAGAATATCACTTCTGGGTTACCAAAACTCCTGCAATCTCATTCTAGGTTATCAAAACCCATGCATTGTCATTGTAAGTAACCAAAACCCGATGTAATTTCGTTCCATGTTATCACAACCCATTTTGTCTTATTACCAAGGTTATCAGAAACCCAGTAATATTGCCAGTAACCAAAACCGATGTAATTTCGTTCCATGTTATCACAACCCATTTTGTCTTATTACCAAGGTTATCAGACCTCCTGTAATATTGTAAGTAACCAAAACCGATGTAATTTCGATCCACGTTATCACAACCCATTTTGTCTTATTACCAAGGTTATCAGACCCCCTGTAATATTGTAAGTAACCAAAACTCCTGTAATGTCGGTTTTCAAAACTAATGCAATATCTTTTAAGTCACCAATAACACGGCTATCTCATTATTGGATGTCAAAGTCCTCGTTAAATTTTCTTGGCAAAACAACTACCTGGCATATCATTTAAGATTATCAAAACCTCTGTAATATCAGTCTAGGTTATCAAAACCGTACCATCTGTTCTGGGTTACCAAAACTGCTGTTAACGCGTTCTAAGTAACCAAATCCACTGTAATATCATTCTAGGTTATCAAATCCCATGTTAATACATTGTATGTATTATGTAACCCCAGAGCCTGTCATCCCATTATATATTGTTAAAATATATAAACACACCTGGAATCTCTTCTAAGTTACCGAAACCCCTGTAATCTCATTTAAGAATGATAAAACCCGTGCTATCTCTTCTTAGTTACAGAAAACACTGTAATCCCATTCTAGGTTATCCAAACCCCTGTAATCTTATTTTAGGTTACCGAAACCATTCGTTGTCTCAGTCTTATATTCAAACACTTATTGTATGTTCTAGGTAACTAAAATCCCTACAATCTTTTTTTTGGTGACCAAAACCCTGTAATGTTATTCTATGTTACCAAAGCCCTTGTTATATCTTCTAGGTACCTAAATTCCCTGTGATATCATTTAAGGTTTCCAAAACATTTATCAAATCACTTATTAAAAATCTTAATGAAGGATAATAACTCTTGCTATCCAAACCACCAGTTATATCATTTGAGATTATCACAGTCATTGTTATCTCTCTGGTTAACCAGAACCACTGCAATCTCTTCTAGGTTATGAAACTCCCTATTATCTCATTCTAGGTTATCAGAACCCATGTAGGCTCATTATAGATAACAAAAAAACCTGTAATCTCTTCTATGTTACAACACCCCTGTAATTTAATTGAATTCTAGGTTATCAGAGCACCTGTAAACTCATTTTATTTTACCAACACCCGATGTAATTCCATTCTAGGTTATCAAAAACTCTATTATCTCTTCTCGTTACCGGAACCTGTTTTCTCATTCTAGGATATCAGACCCCTGAACCCTTGTTGATCATGCTACACATGTGTTTCTGATTTAAAATAGTTGTTCTACGCTTCAATTATCATTGGCATTACATTGGTATTTGAATGTCATTCTTTATATGTATGATGTTAATGTTTGCTATTGAAGGAATATCTAGTTGGTTCATCCAATATTACCATCATATATAAACATATCGATCAATTAATTTGAATAAAATACAGACAGTGATTACAGGTATTCACACTAATCTTCCAGGTGCATCTTATTTGAATACAATACGAACCTAGCCATAAACAACTATAACATCTAGCTTAAACACTTACATATTCCTAACTGGCTGTTAGCATCAGTGATATTTAGTACAGTAATATGACTGGAACATTAACGATCAAGTGATTAGAAGAGTTAAATTTAAGTTATATTTGTGACCAAATGTAACGGTAGATGTCGCCTTTATCATATTATATTGACACTCAATCTAGACAAACTGGTTATCTAATTCATTGTCTCAATATCATCTCACCACTTAATGTGAAGTCCAACATAAAATTGGACAAAGAATTTATATGAAGAATAGTGTCGACCACTTCACGAATGGCGTTTGTTTTAGTCGTTACTCATTTAACCATCCATCAGTAGCTATGAGAAATTGAACATGTAAGATGTGCATGTGTTTCTGATTTAAAACAAATGTACTCTGCTTCGATTGTCCTTGACCTAAATAGTTTGTACTCTGGCAACGGTACATTGGCCTCCTGCATATTGACCAATATACGTACCAGTCCAATGTTTTGTTTGCTATTTAAATAATACCCAGTTGTTTTATCTTACGTTATTGTCAGATAGAAACATATTATTCAATTAATTTGTATAAAATACAGACACAGACTAACATTATGAACCGTTTGCTTGATCAATATCCATAAATACCTCTTATCGTTTGGATTTGAATAAAATAAGTACTTAGCCCTTTACTTGTACATACATCTACATATTTATACGTGATTGTCAATTGTATTTAGTAGAGTAAACATGTATCAAATACAATTTAATATGACAAAGTATGTATAATCAAATAACGAGTAGATGAGATCAAATTTGTTAACATATCTGACAAAACACACTGACAGATACTTTCTATATAATGCTATATTGGAATATATCTACACAAACGAGATCAAACCAGACCAAGTTGTCTAATTTATTGTCCCGATATCACTTGCATCTTCTTGAAATATGAAGTCCGAGATAAACACTGCCTGACGTATTTATGTGAAAAACAGAATGATGTTGGTTCTACCGGAACTCAGTGACATTTGATTTGTTTGCAAACTATGTACAGTTGATGTGATAGTTATTTAAATGTTAATAAATATGACATACATCATTTGGAAAACTGCTCATATGAAAGGACTCGTATATTTATAATGTATAATGCTCTGTTCAAAATTAATTTTTTTTTTTTTTTTTTGAAAAAATAACAACAAACGTTACTGATATATAGGATGGTGCATGTATTTGTCGTACTGGATATAAAGGCAATTGATATTGTCATGATTAGTTGAGGATATTGGTGTTAGGAATACTGGTTTTAATATATTTAAGAAATTTAGAAAATGAAGCGAGAAAAGTGACTAAAGTTATTATTGTTATGTATATATTATACGAATTCACATAATAATGACATAAACATTTATGGAGATGTTCTGGCATGGACGAAACTTAAAGACGGACTGACCTCACATAGTAAACTATAAACGCAATGTTAATTCGTTAGACTTACATATTTAAGGAGAAACAATTAGTAGATAGAATGAATTTGTGAACTGCTTCAAATGTCTTACTTATTGTCATAAGAGGGATGCGGTTCACCAAACATAATGATATTTGGATAAATCGTCGATAACTCACTGACAGATGCCAGGGATTGTATGCTATGCTTTGAATCTGTTAAAAGCGACAATTGGAAATACTTATGTTCTGCTTACTATTTGTCCACATATTCACAGAGGGGAATCATCAATGTGCTTAAGAAAAAAGATGCTTTAAACATATTTAATTAAGATCGTTATTGAGTAAACAGCTGAATCAAATATTTATTCAATATTGTGTTAATTTATTATTGTATTCTTCAATAGTTGACTAACATTTGTATAACAAACTATACTTTCCGATTTTTTTATTAATCTAAATAACCAGCTTTAATCTTCATAAAATGAGTATTTGTTGATGATATGTAACTTTGCAATCAATCAAATATTTATTCTTTGATCAATTATTCAGAATACGATCATAATATACGTTGTGATAATTCCATTATAAATAATTGCTAGATAATCATCTCAATTTTGCTGAAAGACGAGGATGGCGGGAGGATTTTATTTTTGATTTTCATTTTTAATATTTTTGATGTTTTTTTTTTTATGAAAATAAAAAGGGTTGGGGAGGCATGACAATTAGGGGGAGATGAGGATGATAATTAAGGGGCGGTGAGGATGATAATTAGGGGGAGGTGAGGATGATAATTAGGGGGGGGGGTGAGGATGATAATTAGGGGGCGATGAGGATGATAATTAGGGGGAGGTGAGGATGATAATTAGGTGGGCGGTGAGGATGATAATTAGGGGGAGGTGATGATGATAATTAGGGGGCGGTGAAGATGATAATTAGGGGGAGGTGAGGATGATAATCTAGCAATTAATTTGATATGGTCTAATCTACATTTAATACAGTTATTTGATTTGTTATCAATATTGTTGAATAAAATAAAATAACTTTTATATAAAACAGCAAAAATAAAACAAAACTTATATTTCAAAAAATATATATATTGGCCTCCTCTGCATTATTTCTTAATCTTTCTACGTACAATATTATTATTTGTACAACTGCACTCAGTTAGATCCGGTTCCGATTAGCTCACAAGGTAGCGCGACTGACTATAAATCCAGGGATCAGTAGTTGGAATCTTCTTACGACAACAGCATCTATCCGTAATGCTTGATATAGGACATATGTCGCTTTGTCTCTCACCATTGATATCAGTGGGATGATCTTCTGGTAATCGCCAAGTTCGGTTTGCTTTAGTAGGTGCTATCCTTTCAGGATTCCAGAAAGAGTTATCAAGTTAAACTATCGTATGTAAATTAATATTCAATCAATCCACCAAACACTGCCGTAGTCTCATTTTGTTAAAACAATGTCAACGCAAGTTAGTAAAAAAAAACTTGTTTTTCTTTTCAATCCATTATACATGTAGTTTAAATATAGATCGAAACTAAATAAGCAATAACTGAAATTATCAACAATTGTATGCGCTTTATTTTGATACAAAATCCAGACATTGATTCAAAGAATTATTAAGGACAAGTCTATGATACAACCAGATATTTGACACTAGTTTAAACAACGATCTTATTCATATAAGTACATATATTTAGCATGCATTTAACCATGAAACAATAAAGCCATACATCTAACACATTATGATGAAATGATACAGAAATGCTTATGAAGATTGTGTGAATCTGCTTCCGTTACAGTTATTTTACTTTCAGTTATATACTTTATCATATTGTTCCGTACTAATTTCAGTTTGGCAAAATAAGTATAAAATAAGAAAACATAACACAATATTTCAATTTAGAATAGTTCAAGCAATAAAAGCATATTTGTGGAAGAGAATTTGAGAAAGAGACTTCACTGAATTTTTCCTTTATCGGTTCATTTTGAAACTGGGGATATTAAGTGTTTTTCATGTTCGTGTTTATTTATACAATACATAGAAAAGTAATTATTTTAGCTTTCTATACTCGTATAGAGACTCCATGGCTTCATATTTGTGTATGTAATCATAACATAAAATTTGATGTTACTATGCAGTCACATTGGTGAAGTTAGTTCGATGTTACGTGTTACGGTAAAACTGTTTAAACAGGATTTTAAAACCAATATCTAATAATATAACTATTATTGAATTAAACACATGAAATAATAAGTGAGTTTTCTTTTTAAAAATATACAGTTTTTAGAATTGAATAAGTAATGTGAAATAATGTGTATTTTGATAATAATATTTTGAGGATGAAACGATTTCATTATTCCATTTTAAACTGAAGTCTTAGACGTGAACTTATTGCAAAGCGCAGTGCGGTAACGCATTCAAATTTATGCTTCCACATGTAAATATTACTGAAAAAGTTCAACCTGCATTAGCGTATAAATGTTGTCATATACCTCCTCGTATGCCATAACGCAAACATAATTTTTAGAGTAAATGGCTTTAGTTTAGAACCTATACATGTACTATAAAAATCATGGAATATGTGGATGTTTGTCTAATACTGTCTAATATCGAGTGGCTGAATCATACGGTGTTGTTACCTGTCCATGTAGACAAGACATATCATGCAATAAATTTGAATAAAGTACAGATATAGACTTACCCTGTGAACTTGTTGCTTTAACAATATTGACAAATGTTCTTTATCGTTTAGATATAAAGAAAGGCCTGTTGCATCTGATTGGAATAAAACAAACCTAGCCAAGTAGTTTTACAGCTCGAACCTTAACGTATTTCCGTCTTCCATAGTTGTTATTTAGCAGGATATCAAAGAAAATGCTTATTACACCTTTAATTATATATCTGCTTTTAAATTAGTTTCTGTCATTCCTGAGTAAACATCTAAAGATGTCAATTATATATTTGCTATATTGGTACCTCATCTCTTAACAGATACCTAAAATGTAACGAGAGTATAAAGCACCAACAAACTGCTTTAGATGTTTAAAAGTTGTAGTAAACCGTAAACACGCACATTCAGGGAATTTATGTCCCCCGCATTTTACAAATGATTGGATTCAGGTATTCTAGGTGATTGCACGAAAAAAAACACCAAAACACGTTTTTTTTTCACAAATTAAAGGGGAATAACTGTATACCGACAAATGCCACAATCACTTAAATCTAAGTTAGTATGTACCTTGTTATTATAAACGTTGTATCAAAATTTCAAAAGATTTGATTTAGGCATTCTTAAGTTATTGCACGCAAATCAAAGTATGACTATTTTCACAAATTAAAGGGGAATAGCTGTATAACGAGAAAGGCAACAACCCCTTATATCGAAGTTAGTCTATGTTTAGTCATTATAAACATTGTATTAAAACGGCAAAATATAGTATGGTATATTAATTTAAAGAACACTTGTCAACCATCACCTCAAAGTATATTTAAAGAAGATTAATGATCCCAACGTATATCTTAGAAGATATGTACAACATTACCACACGGTATATTTATTGAAAACGAGTAAACGAAGGCAAAAGAATAAATTTACAGAAGACGAGTACAGCATTACCTCACGGTATATTTATAGAAAACAAGTAAACTATGACCCCATGACCTAATTGTAGAAGACGAGTAAACCATGGCCCCAGAGTATATTTATAGAAGACGAGTACACCATTACCTCACAGTTTAATTATAGAAGACAAGTAAACTATGACCCCATTGCATATTTGTAAAAGACGAGTAAACGATGACCTCATGGTTTATTTATAGACGTCGATTACACCATTATTTTACAGTGTATTTATAGAATATTAGTAAACATTGGTAATTGAATATTAGTAAATATTGGTATATTAGAATCAATAGAAGATGAGTAAACGATGAAATCATGGTATATTTTTCGATAACAAGTAAGTTATGACCCCATGATATTGTTTTTTTGAAAACAAGCAAACCATGACCCTTATGTATATTTATACATTACAAGTAAACCATAACCGGAATGTATATATATAGAAGAAGATATAAAAATGACCACACCGTACATTTGTAGAAGACAAGTAACCAGGACCCCTCGATATATTTATAAAAGAGGAGTTAACCATGACCTTATGATATAATTATAGAAGACGAATAAACCATATCCTCTAGGTATATTAATAAAAAACAAGAAATCAATAACCCTTCGGTATACGAGCACATCATGGCAACACAAAACCATTGCCGCAGGGTACATTAATAAAAGACAAGAAGACAATGATCTCAGTGTATATTTATAGAAGGCATTATATATTTATAGGAGGCGAGTACACAATGACCTCACGGTATACTTATGGAAGACGAGCAAAACATGTTCCATTGTTCTATATTTTTAGAAAACGAGCATAAACATGACCACAGGGTATATTTATAGAACACATGTGGTCATGGTTAACTCGTCTACTATGATTATACTGTGAGGTCATGGTTTACTCG
This sequence comes from Panopea generosa, assembly GCA_029582155.1. Lineage (NCBI taxonomy): Eukaryota > Metazoa > Mollusca > Bivalvia > Adapedonta > Hiatellidae > Panopea > Panopea generosa. The sequence continues at coordinate 30,388,372 of CM055912.1, read as the reverse complement.
TCTTCTTTTAATAAACTGTGAGGTTGTGAGGTCATGGTTTACTCGTCGTCTTCTACATGTATGAAAATACTGTGAGGTCATGGTTTACTCATCTCCTATGAATATACTCTGAGGTCATGGTTTACTCATATTCTATGAATATACAATGTGGTCATTGTTTACAGGTCTTCTATAAATATACTGTGAGGTCATGGTTTACTCGTCTTCTTTGAATATACTGTGAGGTCATGGTTTGCTCATCTTCTATGAATATACTCTGAGGTCATGGTTTACTCAGATTCTATGAGTATACGGTGTGGTCATTGTTTTCTCGTCTTCTATTAATATACTGTGAGGTCATGGTTTACTCTTTTTCTATGAAGATACAATGTGGTCATAGTTTACTCGTCTTCCATAAAATTACTGTGAGGTTATGTTTTACTCATCTTCTATGAATATATAATAAGGCCATGATGTTCTAAAACTATACCGATGGGTCACTAATATCCTATTTCTATAACTTTACCATGGGTCCATGGTTTACTCATCTTCTGCAAACATATCGAAGGGGCCTGGTTACTTGTGTTCTATAAAAATATATTGAGATCATGGTGAAATCTTTTTTTCTATTTCACTACCGTGGTTTCATCAATTAGTTGTCTCTTATAAATACATCTTGGGGTCATTTTTACTCATCTTCTATCAATATACCATTTGATAATTATTTTACTAGTCTTTTATTCTCAGTTACTTTTCTTCTATAGATATACCTTGAAGTCATCGTTTTTTCGCTTTATATTAAAATACCCTATGAATATACTATGAGGTCATGGCTTACTTGTCTTCTATAAATATACTGTGAGGCCATGGATTATTCGTCTTCTATGAATATACAGTGAGGTCATGGTTTACTCGTCTTCTATAAATATACCATTGGTCATAGTTAACTCGTCTTCCATAAATATACTGTGAGGTCTAGGTTTACTCGTCTTCTATGAATATACTGTGAGGTCATGGTTAACTCGTGTTCTATAAATATACTTTGATGTCATAGTTTACTCGTGTTCTATGACTATGCGGTGAAGTCATGGTTAACTCGTTTTCTATGAATATACTGTGTGGCCATGGTTTACTCGTTTCCTATGAATATACTGTGTTTTCATGGTTAACTCGTCTTCTATGAATATACTTTGAGGTCATGGTTTACTCATCTTCTATGAAAATACTGTGTTGCCATAGTTTACTCATCTTCTTTAAATACACTGTGAAGTCATGGTTTACTTGTCTTCTATGAATATTCTGTGTTGTCATGGTTTATTCATCTTCTTTGAATATACTGTGAGGTCATGGTTTACTCGTCTTCTATAAATATACTGTGAAGTCATGGTTTACTCATCTTCTATAAATATACTGTGAAGTCACGGTTTACTCATCTTCTATACATATACTGTGAGGTCATGATTTTTACATATCTATGAATATACAATATGGTGTAGGTTTACTTGTCTTATATAAAGATGTCATTGGTTATAGTTCACCTGTCTTCCAATAAAATATTGTGAGGTTATGTTTAATTCGTCTTTTATGAATATGCAATATAGTCATGTTGTATTTGTATTCTAAAAATATACTGATCGGTCACTGGTTTCCTATTTTTCTATAACTATACCATCGGTTCATGGTTTACTCATCTTCTATAAATATATCGTGGGGTCCTGATTACTTGTGTTCTACAAATATACATTGGGTGTATGGTTTAATCTTTTTCTATATCAACACCGTTGGGTTATCAATTAGTTGTCTTTTATAAATATACCTTGAAATCATCGTTTTCTATGAAAATACCGTTGGGTCAAGCTTTACTTGTCTTCTGTCAATATAGTTAACTTCTAAAAACATACCATGATTTCATGGTATTCTCAATTTTTATAATTATATCGTGAGGTCATATTTATTCATCATCTATAAATATACCATGGGTGATAGTTTACATGTTTTATATAAATATAATGTTGGGTCATGGCTTGCTTGTCTTCTATAAATATACAGTGTGGTCATTGTTTTCTTGTACTCTATAAGTATTCCTTTAGGTTACCGTATTGTTTTATTCGACTTTTATGAAATTATTTGTCTTCTATAATAAACCTTGGGTCATCGTTTAGTCCTCATAGTTTTATTTTTCTTCTATAAATATACCGTCCATAATAAGTATACCGTGAAGTAATGTTAACTCGACTTCTAAAACTATACCATGTGGTCATTGATTGACTGTCTTCTAAGATTATACCATGAGGTCATTGTTTACTCGTCTTCTGTATATATAACGTGGAGTAATGGTTTATTCGTATCATATAAATACGAGGGGTGTTCAAAAAGTTCGATGAAAATTCATATAGAATCTTTATCTGTCAAATGTATGAAATAAAATCTAATCCAAACAAAGGTTGTTTTATTCTTTATTGATTCACCAGAAATCAGCACTGTAGTCTTACATGTATTAGTAATATTTTTATCTTTACTACAGTAGCATACAGCGACCTTCACCGGATCACTTTTCGTTATTTAGTAGCTATTTTCGAAAATTGCTTCTACTTTACATGCTAATTACTGCTGATGTATTGTCGTAAAAAATGCATCCAGTCCACCCAAGGCTACTGTACTGTCATATTGTGCCGTCATTAGAACATTATGACTTTTATTTTGACGTCAATATGTTTTCAAAGTACGCACTGTATATAATTAAGCTGTTTTTACTTCGCAATGTTTTAAGAACAGCGGTACGGAATTTTGTGATTTGCAATAGAAAACTAAATCAGAAACTGTGACTAACATAAAGGAATTATATTGTAAAACAATCTTTGCAGAACACTGCAGTTTATAGATGGAACAAGAGATTCGGCGAAGACGTCAATTAACCAACGGACATTGGAAAAAGCGGACGAATTGCAACGTCAAAAATTGCTAGAATCATTTCTAGGACCAAAAAAATAGACGCATACGTGTTAGGGATTTTGCAACTAAACTAAACATTTCAACGGGAGGTGCCAATTCTAGTATTACGGATTATTTGAAAATGCGTCGCGTTGCAGCTAGGTATGTGCCATGGTTACTTCAAGCGAATACAAAGAGAAGAGAATGGCGGTGGCTACTCGGTTTCCAAAGAAATATCGTGGTAAAATGTGGTATGAGATATTTAAATAAAATAGTGACAGTTGATGAGAAATTGGCATCGACGTTCGATCCTAAAACCATATGTCATCAGTATGGAAAATACAGCCATCCTCATCACCAAAGAAGCTCAGCGAAAAGGAGATTTTGTCCTCTTCTACGATGTATGAAGTGTGTGGTTGACTCATGCCGTACAATCAACTCCAACTACTACTCACATGCTTGCTCAGCACAATCTTGATTATTTATACAGTTTTTGTTTTCTGTTTATTTGTTTAACCAATTATTTGCGGGTTGTTATTTAATTGTAACTATGAAGTAACGTAATTTGAGAATTTCATTTTTAGTTTATACTAATTTATTTTAGTTCGATCGCGATGAAAGCTCAGAGCTTATATGAACCGCTCCCGAGTCCACTTCCTGGGTAGAACCAGTACTGAGTGTTGTTTTATGAGAGGCATCAGGTCGAGCTTGGGATCTAACCCGAAAACTCTGGCGTTAGCGGCCAACACTTTATCTATTAATTTGAAAATTACATGACGTTAAATTATTAAGTGTATTTTGACGTTGATCCGGTCACGCTTGGTAGACGTTACTTAATTTACGGTAACATTTTCAGTTTTAAAAATGTATTGGTGACATTTGTAGTACACGTTGTCGATATATGTATGTATTCAAAATGAAATATTATATTTAAAACTGAAATGATGAAAAAGTTATGAATAATGTCCGCAAACTTTTTGAAACCCTCTCGTTGACTGTTGATTTAAAAATAACTTGTCTTTTATTAATATACCGTGATGTCCTGGTAGACTTGTCTTCTATAAATATACCGCGGGTTCATGGTTACTCGTGTTACATAAATATACAATGGGTCATGGTTTTCTTTTCTTAAATATATAATATAATGCGGGGTCATGCTTTACTCGTAGACTATGAATATACTACGGGGTCATGTTTACTCGTATTCTATATATATATATATATATATATATATATATATATACACCATGTAGTCATGGTGGGCTCGTATTCTATAAATATTCCAAAAGGTCATGGTGTATTTTGCAAGGTTATAGTTCACTCGTCTTCTATAAATATACCGCGAGGACATGGTTCACTGGTCTTTTATAAATATACTGCAAGGACATGGTCCACATGCCTTCTATAAATATACCGCAAGGACATGGTCCACATGCCTTCTATAAATATACCGCAAGGACATGGTCCACTTGCCTTCTATAAATATACCGCAAGGACATGGATCACTCGTCTTCTGTAAATATACCTTGAGGACATGGTTCACATGCCTTCTATAAATATACCACGAAGACATGGTTTACTCGTCTTCTATAAATATACCGCGAGGACATGGTTCACTCGTCTTTTATAAATATACTGCGAGGACATGGTTCACTCGTCTTCTATAAATATACCGCAAGGACATGGTTAACTTGTCTTCTATGAATATACCGCGAGGACATTGTTCACTTGCCTTCTATAAATATACCGCGAGGACATGGTTCTCTTGTCGTCTATGAATATACCGCGAGGACATGGTTCACTTGCCTTCTATAAATATACCGCAAGGACATGGTCCACTTGCCTTCTATAAATATACTGCGAGGACATGGTTCACTCGTCTTCTATAAATATACTTTGAGGACATGGTTCACTCGTCTTCTATAAATATACCGCGAGGATATGGTTTACTCGTCTTCTATGAATATACAGTGAAAACATGGTTTGCTCGTCTTTTATAAATATATCGTGAGGGCATAGTTTATTCCTTTTCGATAAATAAACCCTGAGAAGATTTTTTACTCGTCTCCTGTAAATATATAGTGAGGACATGGTTTATTCATCTTTGATAAATAAACCGTGAGAAGATGGTTTACACGTCTTCTATAAATATACTGCGAGACATGGTTCAATCGTCTTCTGTAAATATACCGCGAGTATATGGTTCACTCGTCTTCTATAAATATACTGCGAGGACATGGTTCACTCGTCTTCTGTAAACATACCGCGAGGACATGGTTCTCTCGTCTTATATAAATATACTGCGAGGACATGGTTCACTCGTCTTCTGTAAATATACCGCGAGGACTAGTTCATTAGTCTACTATAAATATACTGCGAGGACATGGTTCACTCGACTTCTGTAAATATACCACGAGGGCATGGTTCACTCATCTTCTATAAATATACTGCAAGGACATGGTTCACTCGTCTTCTATAAATATACCGCGAGGACATGGTTCACTAGTCTATTATAAATATACTGCGAGGGCGTGGTTCACTTGCTTTCTATAAATATACTGCGAGGACATGGTTCGCTCGTCTTCTATAAATATACTGCGAGGACATGGTTCACTCGTCTTCTATAAATATACCGCGAGCACATGGTTTAATCGTCTTGTATGATATACAGTGAAAACATGGTTTGCTCGTCTTTAATAAATATATCGTGAGGCCATAGTTTATATTCCTCTTCAATAAATAAAATACCGCGAAAACAAGGTTTACTCTTCTTCTATAAATATACCGCGAAAACAAGGTTTACTCTTCTTATATGAATAAACAATGAGGATATGGTCTACTTGTATTCTATAAATTTACCGTGAGATAATGTTTTTCTCGCCTTCTATAAATATACCTCGAGGATTTGGTTCACTCGTCTTCTATAAATATACTGGGAGGACATGGTTCACTCGTCTTCTATAAATATACCGCGAGGTAATGGTTCACTAGTCTTCTATAAATATACCGCGAGGACATGGTTCACCCGTCTTCTATAAGTATACTGTGAGGACATGGTTCACTTGCTTTCTATAAATATACCGCGAGGACATGGTTCAATTGCCTTCTATAAATATACCGCGAGAACATGGTTCACTTGCCTTCTATAAATATACTGCGTGGACATGGTTCACTCGTCTTCTATAAATATACTGCGAGGACATGGTTCACATGCCTTCTATAAATATACTGCGCGGACATGGTTTACTTGTCTTCTATAAATATACCGTGAGGACATGGTTCACTCACCTTCTATAAATATACCGCGAGGACATGGTTGCTTCGTCATCTGTAAATATACAGCATGAACATGATTCTCCAGCACTCTAAAAATATATCGCCAGGACATGGTTCACTCATCTTCTATAAATGTACCATGAGGACATGGTTCACTCGTCTTCTATAAATATACCGTGAGGACATGGTTCCCTTGCCTTCTAAAAATATACCGCAATGACATTGTTCACTCGTCTTCTATAAATGTACCATGAGGAATTGATTCACTCGTCTGCTATAAATATATCGCGAGGACATGCTTCACTCGTCTTCTATAAATATACCGTGAGGACATGGTTCCCTTGCTTTCTAAAAATATTCCGCAAGGACATTGTTCACTCGTTTTCTATGAATGTACCATGAGGAATTGGTTCACTCGTCTTCTATAAATATACTGCGAGGACATGGTTCACTTGCCTTCTATAAATATACCGCGAGGACATGGTTCACTCTCCTTCTATAAATATACAGCGAGGACCAGGTTCACTTGCCTTCTATAAATATACCACGAGGACATGGTTCACTCATCTTTTATAAATGTGCCATGAGGACATGGTTTACTCGTCTTCTATAAATACACCTCGAGGACATGGTTCACTCATCTTCTATAAATGTGCCATGAGGAGATGGTTCACTCGTCTTCTATAAATATACCTCGAGGACATGGTTCACTTGCTTTCTACAAATATACCACGAGGACATGGTTCACTTGCCTACTATAAATATACTGCAAGGACATGGTTTACTCGTCTTCTATAAATATACCGTGAGAACATGGTTCACTCATCTTTTATAAATATACCGTGAACACATGGTTGACTTGAATTCTATAAATATACTGCAAGGACATGGTCCACTTGCCTCCTATAAATAAACCGCAAGGACATGCTTCACTTGACTTCTATAAATATACCGCGAGGACTGTAATATACCTTAAAGACATGGTTCACATGCCTTCTATAAATATACCATGAAGACATGGTTCACTAGTCTTCTCTAAATATACCGCGTAACATGGTTCACTCGTCTTCTACAAATATACTGCGAGGACATAGTTCACTCGTCTTCTATAAATATACCGCGAGGACATGGTTCACTCATCTTCTATGAATTTAATGCGAGCACATGGTTCACTCGTCTTCTAAAAATATACTGCGAAGACATGGTTCACTCGTCTTCTATAAATATACCGCGAGGACATAGTTCACTTGTCTTCTATAAATATACTGCGAGGACATGGTTCACTCCTCTTCTATAAATACACCGCGAGGATATGGTTCACTCGTCTTCTATGAATATACACCGAGGGCATGATTCACTCATCTTCTATGAATATATTGCAAGGACATGGTTAACTTGCCTTCTATAAATATACCACGAGGACATGGTTCACTCATCTTCTATCAATATACTGTGAGGACATGGGTTGCTTGCCTTCTATAAATATACTGCGAGGACATGGTACACTTGCCTTCTATAAATATACCACAAGGACATGGTTCACTCGTCTTCTATAAATATCCCGTGAACACATGGTTCACTTGCCTTCTATAAATATACCGCAAGGACATGGTTCACTCGCCTTCTATAAATATACTGCGAGGACTCTTAATATACCTTGAAGACATGGTTCACATGCCTTCTATAAATATACCGCGAAGACATGGTTCACTCATCTTCTATATATATACCGCGTAACATGGTTCACTCGTCTTCTATAAATATACTGCGTGGACATAGTTCACTCGTTTTCTATAAATATACTGTGAGGACATGGTTTACTCATCTTCTATGAATATACTGCGAGTACATAGTTCACATGCCTTCAATAAATAAACCGCGAGGACATGGTTCACTCGTCTTCTATAAATATACCGCGAGGACATAGTTCACTTGTCTTCTATAAATGTACCGCGAGGACATGGTTCACTCGTCTTCTATAAATATACCACGAGGGCATGATTCACAAGTCTTCTATAAATTTATTGCGAGGACATGGTTAACTTGCCTTCTATAAATATACCATGAGGACATGGTTCACTCATCTTCTATAAATATACCTTGATGACATGGTTCACTTGCCTTCTATAAATATAACACGAGGACATGGTTCACTCATCTTCTATAAATGTACCGCGATGACATGGTTCACTCATCTTCTATCAATATACCATGAGAAAATGGTTTACTTGCCTTCTATAAATATACCGCGAGGACATGGTTCATCCGTCTTCTGTAAATATACCACGAGGAATTGGTTCACCTGTCTTCTGTAAATATTCTGCGAGGACATTGTTCACCCGTCTTCTATAAATATACCCTGAGGACATGGTTCACTCGCCTTCTATAAATATACCGCATGGACATGGTTCATTTGTCTTCTATAAGTATACCGCATAAACATGGTTCACTTGCCTTCTAAAAATATACCGCAAGGACATGGTTCACTCATCTTCTATAAATGTACCATGAGGACATGGCTCACTCGTCTTCTTTTAATATACCGTGAGGACATGGTTCACTTGCTTTCTAAAAAAATACCGGAAGGACATGGTTCACTCGTCTGCTATAAATATACCACGAGTTCATGGTTCGCTTGCCTTTTATAAATAGACCGCGAGGACTTGGTTCACTTGCCTTCTCTAAATATACCGCGAGGAAAAAATGGGTCACGGCAATAAAACGAATGGACGAAGAATCGTTGAAAAATTGGGAACCGTCTAAACGGCTGTTTTTTGCCATGCTCACTTCAAACCTGACGATTATGCCCAACAAACGACAGATAGTACGTTTTGGTCTTGTTTATCTGGTTAAGTTTTAAACCAAACAAACTAAACCGCGATACGTTATACATAAATGACCAATCAATCCTCAGCTGCTATCGAGAATAACATATAAAAATTATGGGTGGGGTAATGTATACGAATTACAGAGGTTTCGTACCACTACAATTTTGTACCAAATTGAGAGGTTTTAACAGATTGTTTATTTTAAAAAGACACATGGCACTTTTGTTCAATTGTTAATGATCTCTATTTCCGAAAGTATATACCCGGTACATGATGAAATATACTGGTAATGTGTGAAGATTGTTTTTATTTTTTTTTTATTTTAAAAAGGTGCAAAATTTTTCATGATGAAAAGTACTGTACTCACATGTGTAGATACTCTATTTTTATCATTGTAATTAAACAATTCTAAGGCAATATAATTATCAATATATTTTATATTAGAAGTTTTGTTTATCTATTCAAAACAAGCAGATATAACACTGGAATTTCATATAAATAATGTTTTTGTTAGATATCAATACATATTTTCAGATTGTAATATATGGAGATGACCCTTTGGTTGTTCATATATGTAAAGATAATTTTAATGCACCGGTGGAGTTAAATTTCAATGTTGCCATGTGTCCCTATAAAACATAAAGATTGTCATATGTTAAAATATAAATGGTGACAATTATTCATTATGTTGTAGATATTAAAATAATGTAATCTAATGATATTTTCTTTTTTTACACGTTTTAAAGTTAAGATGTTGTCATCATATGCAACATTTGACTGATTATAGTTCACATAAATCTGGTCCGGTCTGCTCAGTAGGTAGTATGTCTTACCATCTACCAAGGGGTCGCGAGTTTGAATCCCTTGTCCTGCTATCCGTAATGGTTTATATATGGCTTCGAACAAAATAAATTGACAGACATTAAAATTTTGGTTTTATACCAAGTAATGATAAATATGTATAACAGAAACAAGAGTGAAGACTCAGCTCACACGATTAAGCTGAAAAATTGAGTCTGAATGAGAACTGGAATCACAAGGTGACAATGACTTGTTTCATTTTAATGTTTAAAATAATATCTCTGCAAATTGAAAATACTATAATTTATGAACTTATCAAAATAGGTTTTATAGAAACATTTCTCAAGAACAGCAGTCTTAAAATTATTTTTAAAAAAAAGTTTTGAATCTGCAACAATTGATTCTATGGAAGAATCGTTTCTATTAACTTTCAAATATTTGACATCAGTTACTGTCTATATAATATCACATTCGTGTGCGGTAGTGCATAGCAGCTGCCTTTGGATTTTAAAATAATAACTATAGCTGTGGTTAACGTAGCATTTTGATTCTGAATCGATCATGACATATGGTCAGAAAATTGGTCGCGTGCTGAAAATGGACATTTTACTTCGACAATTTTTGAACATTTTACTTCGACAATTTTTGATTCATTGATTATGCCATCAGGCGAACAAGACAAGAATGGAAATTCACGTGATACTAAAATGCCACTTTATTTTTACAACATCCTTGTGTCCGACTTATAACGACTGATTGCAGCATCTTCATATCTGCGTCCATGTTTAAGTGTTGGTGCGTCTATCTTTAACACTTCTGTCAAAGACTTGGCTAATCTATTCTTGTCTGTCCTATCATAAACTATGCAGATACGTGCAAACATTGACGAAGGAAGTCGTTTTGTTTTCTCCTCTGCCCATTGTGAATTGTTGCTTTGTCCCAAAGTTCTAGATTTGACTGATTTGATTTCATTTTGACTTATTTTAGTGATGCACATTGATTCCAAAAAGTGTTCTTCAGGGGTTAATTTTAAGTAATCATGATCTAATGCTTTGGCGTTGTTGTAAGCTGGTGTAATTGTTTGAAATATTGGCTTTTTTTATATGTTTGGGTGATTCAGGCATGTATTTCTGAAGTGGTCGCTGTACCCTGGTAGCTTTCTAAATTTCATAGTACTAGGACCAAAGTCCATATTGGTAATTCATTGGCTGCGAGATCATTTAAATTACTGATTTTTTAGTGTACTTCCGATGAACTTTTTACATTTATTAAACTCATCAGTTATGACTCATGAGTACATGTCTCCTAAGTTAAATTGTTTTCTGTTTAGAAAACATTGTTCAAGCATACAAGACAGTACACACAGGCCTGCAATGGACACCGGTATAAGTATAAGTCCCTCTTTACCAAAAAAACAACATCCACTTGATAAACAACACCCTTTCTCATTTCTGCATGACAGCTGCTCTTTACATATACTCTGTGATCAAAATCATTGGCAACTCGAAAATATTAGAGGAATTTCTCCTTGTAGAAGGTTTTGATAGACGTGTCCATGGTTTTGTAAAACTGTTATAAAAACTCAACAACTGAGCTCAGTTTCACATCACCAAACTTGGTGTCTATAAATATACCATGAGGACACTGCTGACATTTCCTATATAAATATACGGCTAGGACAATGATTCGTCTTCTATAAAAAAAAAAACAACGGTTTATTCGTCTAATTTACCCTGAGAATAAGGTTTACTCATCTTCTATACATATACCGTGAGGAAATGGTTTACTCGTTTTCTATGAATCTACTGCAAATACATGGTTTACTCGTCTTCTATAAATATACCGTGAGGATATGGTTTACTTGACTTCTATAAAGATACCGTGAAGACTTGATATAACCGTCTTCTACATGTATAAATCACCCAAATTCAGTAGCAAGGAGCATAGTATGTCGCTGGCAGTTTCCGGTGATCCAACATCTTTAATGTATAAAATAGTTAGCTCTAAATAATGATACAATACAGATACACTTATAACCAAAATATTAACATCTTCCTGAGAACAGTAAACTTTTTAGAGCCATTCAAACACTCCATTTTGATACATACGTTACTGTCGCCATGACAAACATTTTCTGTTTGATATTCTTATTAACTATCATAAAGTGTTCTTTCCTCATCATAACGTTGTTTATCCACGACCTGTTGAAAATATCTGTTTTTGGAAATTGCACACTTCCCTATACAATCAAAACGGGCGATTCCACCATGCATGTTAGACGTGTCGCCGGGATCGTGATACATACGTTATGCCAACTTAAACACATCACTAATTGAGAGATAAATGCGGATCATATAATAAAATTCAGGTATTTCTAATGTAATCATATAAGAATTAAAAGAAATCTCCGTTACTTTTTTTTTTAAAGCATCGGTATTTCTGAAAACAATCACAGAGCGTATGTAACCCGTATCGTAGAAATACAGATGATACATACGTTAACCATTTGATATTGAAATATAGTGCGGCATAATTACATCTATTGCAAACGAAACAGTTCTTCTTATGGCGTATTCTTAACATAACCCTGGTTTGATTATTTAATATGATAATTATTTCAATATTTTACCACTTAATGTATAAATTGATACATACGTTATCGATACAAACGTTACCAAGTATTGGGAATATTCGTACTACGTTGATCTACGTCATCAAGCACAATCATATATGACGTCATTTTATTGTTTACACCGATTTCCAAGAAATTCAACCATGGTTCAATCGCCATTTTGTATATTTTGAGAAGACAAGTCAAATGGAATACACCCCTGATAAAAAGGTAAGCTATTTTTTCTAAATACAAAGATCTGCTGTTATTGCTGACATTTATTTCAAGTATAAGCATTGTCTCCCTTGTGTATAAAATCGCATTGTCAAACAAACAAATACGACTGCAGATATTCGCTTTTGAATTATTGATACATACGTTACATAAGGTAACGTATGTATCATTTGACTTAAAACATCGTAACTCCAATACTATATTACTTAGTTAAGTTATTTTAGAATTAAATTAAATTAGTTTGTTTCCTTAAAGATTTTATGAAACTGATTGCTGATAACTGTTTTAGGTGAGTGGTCACACCCCTATTTATCCTACAGTATTAGAATCAGTTGTAATTGTTTGAATTCATACAATATTTGCACAAGCAAGGAAAGCGATTTTGGTGATAAAACTTTTAAATGGTTTTAAACTTCAATCGAAAACTACTAAGGTAAAGCTATTAATACATTCATATACCATACAGCACATATGTGAAGTAACGTATGTATCGATACTTACGTTATCATATTTTATCATTTCAGTATGGGTAAAACACGCGCTGAAATCCAAAAAGCTTACAGAGAAAGGCAGAAACAGAAGGGATCGAAGTTTCTTGAAAAAGAAAGAGCAAGACAAAATCAACATTACGTGCCTGCATCACAACTTTCAGCAAAGAAACTGAATGCTAGAAATTACAGAAATAAGCTACGTAATCGTCTTTCAAGATCTAAGAAACGAGACAATGAACGTGTTCTGGAAGAAACAAGCGGATATGGAACTGGAGAAGATGAAGATCACCCAGGTCCCCCTGAAAAAATGATTATTAAGATACCGTTTGTAACTAAAAGAAGTACGGGAATCAAGAAAGTCAAAGCACGAGCATTAAGTAAAGCTCATAGAAAAATACAAACTCTGAAATCGGAATTATCGCAGTTGAGAAAGAAAATAAAATCTAAGAACAAGAAACTTGAACGCATCTCAAAACGTGCTAGGAAATTCCAAATTGATACAAATGTTATGACACCAAACAAGAAAACTGCACTGGAAATATCTTCTTTGAATTTAACACCAAGGCGTAGGCAAACAGTGCGAAGAAAGATACTTACGGGAAATGTACTGATGGCTGAAATTGAAAAGGCTAAGGAAGCATCTGGGAAGAAAAAGGTCCACAACATTCATAGAATTGTATCTTGAAGAATTGCTAAGAAGTACAGAGTATTGAATCAGATCAGTAGATGCACACATCTTAGCAGACGTTCCCTCGCCCGGATTGATTCAAAGTAAGTAGTTTATACCAAAGAGAGACGCCGGTGTTTGTCAAGGGTTGTAGAAGATTCAGTGATCGCATTCTTAAACAGAGAAGATAACAGTCGCACTCAGCCGGGAAAGAATGATGCAAAGAAAGTACCTGATGAAACTGAAAAGAAGCAAACCAAAGTTCTCAGCGATTATCTAAAGAACTTGCATGCAAAATATGAAGCTGAAAACCTGAACCAGAGCATTTCGCTTGCTACATTCACTCGTCTCAGGCCAACAAATATTCTGTTGGCATGCTTTATATCCAGAAATAGCTGTCAATGCATACACCATCAAAACATGGCTCTGAAAGTACAGTCTGTTAGAAAAATGGGAGTGAGAATTAGTGAAAATCCTGAAAAGATATTTATACACACAAATGATTTAGAAGAAATTCTGACAGAGCTACCTGAAACTGTCCATTACAGAGTATGGAAGAAAGTTGAAATAGAAGGGGGGGGGGGGGGAAATGAAAATGATGATAGTCGATGAAGAGACTGACAAGAAGAAGTTCACTGAAAATTTAAAAGTCCAGATTGACCTTTTCCATCAGCATGTTGAACGAGTTCGGGAGCAATATCACCAAGTTCGTACTTTGAAGGAAAACTTACCCGAAAATGACATCATGCATCAGATGGACTTTGCTGAAAACTTTTCATGTAGGTCCCTAGACGAAATTCAAACGGCATATTGGAACCAAACAATGGTAACCATACATCCGGCAGTTGCATTTTATAAAGAACACAATGAACTAAAGCATAAAAGTTATGTCATTATCAGTAATGAAATGTCTCATTCATCAAGCACAGTATGTGCATTTCTGGACACATTAGTTCCTGCCTTGAAGATTGTTAAATCCGACTTGAAAACGGTACACTATTTCACTGACTCTCCATCAAGTCAGTATAGGAATAGATTTATATTTCATACAATAGCACATCATCAGGAACTGTACGGAGTAGATGCAAGGTGGAACTATTTTGAAGTAGGGCATGGAAAGGGCCCTTGTGATGGTCTTGGCGGTACAACAAAGCGCATGGCAGATAACGCGATCAAACAAGGGAAGGCAACAATCCAGAACGCCATGGATTTCTATTCATGGGCAGTGCAATCGAGTATGAAAGGAGTTGAGTTCATATTTGTATCAACGGAGGAAACCAAGAAGAAACAATGTGAAATGAGCTTAATAAAGACAAAGCCGTTGAATGGGACTATGAAACTTCATGCTGTGGGAGTCAAATTTAAAACTGACAGAAAAGTGATGATGTCGAGAGAAACCACCTGTTATTGTACAAGCTGCATTTCTGGAATATTCTGTGACACGTGGACGGTAAATGAATATAAATGCAAGATAGTTTCACGACATGATGACACTGTTGAACAAATGGAAGTTATGACGACTGAGACTGAACAGAAGAAAACAGATTCTGAAAGTGGACACGATGTGCAGGCATCTGCTGTTGAAGCAAGTGAAGAGCATGCCAGTATTTTGTATGATATTGAAAATGGTGCATATGTGGCGGCTGTATACGAGGGGCAATGGTACATTGGAAAGGTCGAGGAGAAAGAAGATGAGGGAGAATGTGAAATCAACTTCTTGCATAGAGCCAAGCAGATGTTCAAGTGGCCCCAGCCTGAAGACCGAATATGGATAGGTGGAGATAAGTTGCTTTGTAAAGTGAACACACTGCAGCCATCGGGAAAGTCGAAAAGGCTTTTCAAACTTTCTGAAGACGAAGAAGATATGATTAAGCAGAAATTTGAATCATGTTGTAGAAGTTGAGGTGTGTAATTCATGTTAACGCGATACATACGTTACGGCAGAAAAACTGTAGTAATATTTACTTCGCATATACCTTTTTTAAAGTTATTGAAAGTGTTTGTTAAATGAATTGTTTATATGAATTGTCCCGCCAGAAGTAACTCTGATACTTACGTTACTTTTAATTAAGTTTTTCTTTCTCTTTATATTTGAACTGATTTAACGCATTAATGCTTCCGATACTTTTTTGCTGAAAATAGTAGTATGATTCATTCAGGCATATATTAAGTTGATGATAGGTACTGTTATTTTGCGATTCTGATGTACTTCTTAACTACTTGCAAACAAGGTATTTTACAATAATGTCACAATACATAGTTGCTTGAATGATTGTCTATATTCTATCGATGTCATAAGTCAATATTTAAGTGTTAGAGTTATCTAAAGACATTATTATTATTATATTGTGTTCTGAATATAAGCTATCATGAAATGCGTGAGGTATGATACATACGTTACTTTTAGGTATAGTAGTTTGAAAATGATACCAATACTATTGATCTGTATTAGAGTAATTGATACTCGTCAAGTAAAATAAGTACTTATATAATACTTGTTTCACCATAAATTCATTGTTCACATTCTGCCATTATGTTTGTAAATTACATGTAGTTACTGTGCTGATTGTTCGTGTTCAAATAAAATCTAATCATGCTTTATTATATAGTTCTTCTTGGTCCTGAATCTTTTGTTAAAACAAACACAGATATAATCATTACGTATTTTCAGTTTTGGGAAACATTAAGATAGTAATTGAACATATTACTTGCCATGTTATACTAAAATAATATTCACGGGACACACATTCTAGAGTACTTATTAACAGTCACGTATGTATTTGGTACAACACAAACATCTAATGAAAGGTATTAATAAACTTGATGTTATGATGGAAGAAATCATTTGCCGCAGTTGAAATTTTGCACGAGTATTCGAGATATGTAAATGCATTCAATTCACCTTCGTTCATACAGTAGTTAAAAAGTTTTAAAGGAACATTTTCTATCCGGAAAGTATGTGTCTTACTATTGAATTTGGGTGAAATATACCGTGAGGTCATTTTTTGCTCGTCTTTTATAAATAAACCGCGAAATCATGGTTTACTTGTCTTCTATAAATATACAATGAGTACATGGTTTACTCGTTTTTTATACATATACCATGAGGATATGGTTTACTCGTTCTCTATAAATATACCGTGAGGACAAGGTTTTCTCGTCTACTATGCATATACCATGAGGACATGGTTTATCCGTTTTCTTTATATATACCATGAGGACATGGTTTATCCGTTTTCTTTATATATACCATGAGGACATGGTATATCTTCTATACATATACCATGAGGAAATGGTTTACTCGTTTTCTATAGATATACCGTGAGGACATGGTTTACTCGTCTTCTATAAATATACCGTTATAACAAGGTATAATAGTATTCTATAAACATACTTTGATGCTATGGTTTTCTCATATTCATTAAATTTAACGTGAGGTCATGGTTTATTCTTCTTCTATAAATGTACCGTGAGGATATGGTTTACTCGTTTTCTATAAATATTCTGTGATTACATGGAAAACTCGTCTTCTATGACTATATAGCGAACACATGGTTTACTCGTCTTCTATAAATAGACTGCGAGGATATGGTTTACTTGACTTCTATAAAGATACCGTGATGACTTGATATAACCGTCTTCTATAAATATACCGTGAAGTCATTTTTTGCTCGTCTTTTATAAATAAACCGCGAAATCATGGTTTACTCTTCTTCTATAAATGAACCGTAGGGACATGGTTTACTCTTCTTCTATAAATATACCGTAAATACATTGTTTACTCTTCTTCTATAAATATACCGTGAAGACATGGTTTACTCTTCTTCTGTAAATGAACCATAGGGACATGGTATACGTGTCTTATATAAATATACATAGAGAACATGGTTTACACGTCTTCTATAAATATGCCGCGAAATCATGATTTACTTGCCTTCTTTAAATATACCGTGAGGACATTATTTACTCATCTTTTTTAAATATACGGGAAAAAGAAGTTTTGCTCGTCTTCTTTAATATACCGTAAGGAATTAATTTACTCGTCTTCTAGAAATATATCGTGATGACAAGGTTTACAAGTATTCTTCAAATATACCGTGAGCATATGACATACCTTTCTTCTTTGAATATTTACCGTGATGACATGGTTTTCTCTTCTTCTATAAATACACCGTGAGAACATGGATTACTCTTCTTCTAACATTATAACTTGAGGACATTTTTTATTCGTCTTCAATAAATATACATATAGAACATAGTTTACTCGTTTACTATAAATATATCGTGATGGCAAGGTATAAGAGTATTCTATAAATATACCATGAGAATATGGCATACTCGTCTTCTATAAATAAACCGTGAGGACATGGTTTACTCGTCTTCAATTAATATACCGTGAGGACATGGTTTACTCGTCTTCTATAAATATACATTCCAGACATTGGTTACTCTATATGTTATATTCTTCTATAAATATGGTTTACTCTTCTATACATATCCCTTGATGAAAAGTTTTCTCTCATTCTATAAATATACCGCGAGGATACGTTTAACTCGTCTTTTATAAATATTCATTAAAGTCATGGTTTTCTCGTCTTCGATAAATATACAGTGAAGACGTGATTTGTTTTCTTCTATAAATTTACCGTGAGGATATGGTTTACTCTTCTATAAATATTCCGTGATGATAAAGTTTACTCGTCTTCTATAATTAAGGGCATGGCTTACTTGACTCCAAAAATATACCTTTATGATATGGTTTACTCATATTCTATAAATAAATCTCGAAAAAAAGATTTACTCATCCTATGTATATACCGTGAGATCATGATTGACTCCTGTTCTATAAATATACTGTGTGTAAAAAGTTTCATCGTTTTTTATAAATATACCGTGAAGTCATGATTGACTCGTCTACTATAAATATACCATCAGGAAATGTTGTAATCGTTTTCGATAAAATATACCGTGAGGATGTGTTGTGCTCGTCTTCTATAAACATATCATGAGGACATGTTTTACTCATCTTCTATAAATATAATTTGAGGTTATGGTTCACTCGTCTTCTATTAATATACCGTGAAGACACGGTTTACTTGTTTTCTATAAATAAACCATAAGGTCTTGATTAACTAATCTTCTATAAATATACTGTGAAGTCATGGTGTACTGGTTATCTATAAATATACCGTAAAGAAAACGTTCTCTCGTCGTCATTTAACATTTATATCAAGCAACCTCGAATACATGGTCTTCTGTAAATATACCGTGAGGATATGGTTAACTCGAATTCTATAAATATACCGCGAGTACATGGTTTACTCATCTTCTATCAATATACCGTGAACACGTGGTTAACACGTCTTCTATAAATATACTTTGAGGTATTGATCTACTCTTCTTCTATAAAAAATCGGAGGAACAGGGATTACACGTCTATATAAATACAGCTTGAGTATATGTTTAACTCGTCTTCTATAAATATACCGCGAGTACATGGTTTACTCATCTTCTATCAATATACCGTGAACACGTGGTTTACACGTCATCTATAAATACACCGTGATTATATAGTTTACTCGTCTACTATAAATATACCGTGAAAACATGGTTTACTTCTCATCCATAAATATACCGTGAATACATGGTTTACTCTTCTTATATAAATATACCTTGAAAACATGGTTAAATCTTCTTATATAAATTTACCGTGAAGAAATAGTTTACTGTTATTCTATAAATGTACTGTTAAGACATGGTTTACTCTTCTTATATAAATATACCTTGAAAACATGGTTAAATCTTCTTATATAAATTTACCGTGAAGAAATAGTTTACTGTTCTTCTATAAATGTACCGTAAAGACATGGTTTACTCTCTTTCTACAAACATACCTTGAAGACATGGTTTACTCTTCTTCTATAAATATATCGTGAGGACATGGTTTACACGTCATCTATAAATAAACAGTGATGATATAGTTTACTCGTCTTCTATAAATATACCATAAAAACATAATTTATTTTTCTTCTATAAATAAACCGTAAAGACATGGTTTACCCTTCTTCTATGAATATACCGTGAGCACGTGGTTTACTTTTTTTCTATAAATATACCGTGAAGACTTGGTTTACTCTTCTTCTATAAATATACCGTAATTACATGGTTTACTGTTTTTCTATAAATATACCGTGAAGACATGGTTTACTCATCTTCTAAAAATATTCCGTGAAGACATGTTTAACTCTTCTTCTATAAATATTCCGTGAAGACATGGTTTACTCATCTTCTATAAATATTCCTTGAAGACATGGTTTACTCATCTTCTATAAATATTCCTTGAAGACATGGTTTACTCATCTTCTATAAATATTCCGTGAAGACATGGTTTACTCTTCTTCTATATATTACCGTAAAGACATGGTTAACTCTTCTTCTATAAATATACCGAGAAAACATGGTTTACTCATCTTCTACAAATTATACCATGAAAACATGGTTTACTCTTTTTCTATAAATATACCGTGAAAACATGGTTTGCTCTTCTTCTATAAATATATCGTAAAGACATGGTTTACTCTTCTTCTATGAATATACCATGAGCATGTGGTTTACTCTTCTTCTGTAAATATACCGTAAAGACATGGTTTACTCTTCTTCTATAAATATTCCGTGAAGACATCGTTTACTCTTCTTTTATAAATATACCGTGAAGACATGGTTTACTCTTCTTATATAAATATACCGTGAAACATGGTTTACTCATCTTCTGCAAAATATACCGTAAAAACATGGTTTACTCTTCTTCTTTAAATATACCGTGAAGACATGGTTTACTCTTTTTCTATAAATATATCGTAAAGACATGGTTTACTTGTCTTATTTGCATATACCGCGAAGACATGGTTTTACTCTTCTTCTATAAATATACCGTGACAACAAGAATTACACGTCTTCAATAAATATACCGTAAAGACATGGTTTACTCTTCTTCTATAAACATACCGTGAAGACATGGCTTACTCCTCTTCTATAAAAATACCGTGAGCACGTGGTTTACTCTTCTTCTATAAATTGACTGTGGAAACATGGTTTACATTTCTTCTATCAATATACCTTGAGGATATGGTTTACTCGTCTTCTATAAATATACCGTGAAGACATGGTTTACTCTTCTTTTATAAATATACTGTGATGACATGGTTTACTCTTCTTCTATAAATATACCGTGATCGCGTGGTTTACTCATCTTCTATAAATATACCGTGATATCAAGGGTTACACGTCTTCTAGAAATATACCGTTGGGATATGGTTTATTCATCTTCTATAAATATACTGTCAGGGCGTGGTTAAACATATAAACATACCGTGAGGACATTGGTTACTCGTCTGCTGTAAATATACCAGGAAACAATGGTTACTCGTTTTTTATAAATACATCCGTGATGAAATGGTTTACTAGTCTACTATAAATTGACCGTGGGGACATTGTTTACTCGTTTTCTTTAAATATACCGTGAGCACATGGTTAACTCGTCTTCTCTTAATATGCCGTGAGGACATGGTTTACTCGTCTTCTATAAATATAAATAAGGTAATTATTGATATAAAATAAACCAAACCAAACAAAAAATATATATATACATTATATTATTTGTCTACTGGGTATAGAAGCAGAAGCAGAAAAACACAACAAAAGACAACATTTAAATACATTTATATTATTGATGAATTTGTGTACTGAGTTCTAAAATTAACAAAAAAACACAAAACAACAACATAAAATCACTTTTATATATATTGATATAATAAGAGAATTTAAGTTCTGAGTTTACATAAAATTAACCAAACAAAACAACAACAAAATCAATATTTAGATACATTGATAATATTAAAACATTTGTGTATTAAATGTACATATAATTTACAAAAAAAAAACACACAAAAAAACACACAAACAAACAAACATGAGAAAACATTTATATTATCAGACAATTTGTGTACTAAATATTTACAGAAAATTAACGAAAAAAAGCAACAATATAAAGAGAACATTAACATACATTTATATTATTAGAGCATTTGTGTAATGCGTGTGCACAAAATAAACCAAAAATACAACAAACAAATCAACATTCATATACAATTATATTATTAGACCCTTTTTGTACTGAATGTACATACAAACTGTACAATTAACACAAAAAAACCCATGAAAAACAACATTGATAAACATCGATATTATTAGACAATTTGGGTAGAATTAACGAAACAAAACAACATCAACATAAAAAATCAATATTGATATACATTGATATTATGACACAACTGGGTGTTCATAAAATAAAAAAAACAACAAAACATCAACAACAAAAAAGATAAAAAAAAAAATCAATGACATGCATTCACATCATTAGAGCACTTGTTTACTGAGTTAACATTAAATTAACAAATAAAACCCCGACATACAAACAATATTTATATACATTTATATATTAAACAATTTGTGTACTGACAAAACAAAGATGATGCAACAACATTGATGTACATTTATATTAAAAGTGCATTTGTGTACTGGGTGTACATAAAATTAACAAAAACAAAAAAAAACAAACAAAAAAAACAGAAAAAAAAAGAAGAAAAAAAAACAACGTGCATACAACATTGATGTACATTTAATTTATTAGACAATTTGTGTACTGAGTACATAATACCATATACATAAAACTAATAGAAAGAAAAACAACATAAAAAACATTTAGATACATTTATATTATAAGATATTGTGTGTAGTTAGCGTACATACAATTGACTGAAATAAAAGTAATACAATAAAAAACGACATTTATATACACTTATATTTATTTATTAGAGCATTTGTGTACTGGCTTTACATATAATTTATAAAAAAATCAACAAAAAAACTTCGAACAGTATTTAATATTACTTCCAAATGTGCATAGACAACATATTACTTACTTGACATTTTCAACAGATCATTTACAGTAACGTTTTGGAAAAAAGACCAAAAAAAACCCACACACATTTTTATTTCAAATTGATCTGAATTTCACTCATATATATTTTAAGAGTGTTCACTTTTACGTTAAATACATATTTTTATTACACTTCCTGCTTAAAATATATACCCGTATACTATTTACACTTTCTATCAGGATGAAATGAGTAAATATAACTTTATTTACGGCTTTAATAAAAAGGAAGGAAACACTTTTGAAATTTGACCTAGTAAAATAAATCCACGTTAGCAGTTTTATGGGTACATATTAAATGAGAAAATAATGGTTTTCAGCAATCGACGATCGAATATTCAGGTACATGTACGCGGGATGATAAAAAATACGTGAACTTTGTTATATATTGAAACTGGTAGCATGTTTAAACATTATACGTTCTAAGTATCATATGTCCTCGTTTATTGATAAAAAAGAAATGGTCGTTTTTTTAAATACCTCTGTTTTACAGACGCGGAGCACGGTCTAATTAAATAACGTCAAAGTTAAGGTATTGGTCGATAAGGACGTGACATCTGTGGATAAGGTAAATTGCAATATCTGGACAATATAAAAAATATTTATGATGAATTGAATCTTTAAAAGACTATAACCATGAATGATATAACAGGTTTTTCTATAATCCTAAAATGAGATCAAAAGGATTTTGGTTACCCAAAAGAGATAATTTGTGTTTTGATAACTTCGAATCAGATTTCTGAGGTTTAATATACAGGCGTTCTGGTTGCTTAGAAGAGATAAAATGGGGTTTGATAACATAGAATGAGGTTTCTGGTGTTTTGGTAACCAAGAATGAGATAACATGGGTTTTATTTAGTAACCTAGAGTGATATTACAGTGGTTTTGGTTTACCTGAAATGACAACATGGGTTTTGTTTACCCAGTAAAGATACCATTTATTATGATAACTATTTTGTGTTTTAACAATTTAGATACTTCCAAAATTGGTATCGCAAGGATTTATCCTTCCCTGTCAGAAAAGGGATTACATAGTTTGTGCTTCATCAGTTGAGAAGCTTCCAATAATAAATATCGACAAGGATTAATCCTTGCTGTCTTCCAGAATGAATGTTTCATATTTTGCGTTTTATCAGTTATGTGACATCCAACGTCCGGTATAGCAAGAATTAGTCCTTCTGTGTCAGAAAAGGAGTTGCATATTTTTTATTTTATCAATAAAGATACTCACACGTTCGACATTGGCAAGGATTAATCCTTCTCTGCCAGAGTAGGGGTTGCATATGTTGTGTTATATCAATTTAAATACTTCCAAGTCAGTAAGGATTAATCATTCTCTGCCAGAGGAATGGCTGCAAAGTTTGTAGATATTTACAAACCCCACATCACCAAGGATTAGTCCTTCTCTGTCAGAATAAGGGTTGCATAATTATTATTTAAAGTTTTATCTACTGTATAGTTTTGATTATTCAATGTGTATATTTTGTAATAAATGATTTAATCTGAAGCTAGATATTGTGTTGTTTTTTACTATTTTGCAGATGTCATATCTTGTACAAATAAGAGGATTTTTTCTTTAATATGTTTTGTGAGAATATTAATTCTTGCGTTTTATTTCTAATTTATAGGGGTCAGGAGTCAACCGTTAAATTAAAGTTCATATAGGAATTCACAAAAACAGCACATCAGAATCACCCCTTTTACACAAAATTGGTCCTAATAAGGCTACCATTCTATAAATATATATGTTCGAAACAAACAACAAAATGCACAGTCGTCAGCTTATAATTGCACAGTAAAAATATGTGAGCTCATATAATTTTACAACTAACAAACAGCAACAGTTGAAATAAATAACTGTTATTATAAGCAAACGTAAAATGCAACATTCTGACATTTAAAGATGGCCAACGGAAGTGCATAGATATTATAAGTGGCATTAGAAACTTATCGAATACAGCATTTTTAGCAACTTATTGTCATGTATGTTAAAAAAGTATATAGCATCTCATGAATTGTAACTACTGTGTAAGATTGATGAATTGTTCATAATACAATTGATTGATTGATTGAATGAATATTTAGCGTCATTTTTATTCCATTGAGGGCTAACAGACGATCAGTTAACCTAACCACTGTTTCTTGAGATTAACCAGTACTCGAGCACACACCGTCTCTGCAAGTAACTGATAACTTTTCCACTTGAATCAGTGGTGAGAGCCGAATGATAATGAGACACAATGTTGTATATCAATCATCACGGAGACTGTTGCCGGGCGGGAGATTCGAACTCACGACCCTTGGATTAAAGGTCAGACGCGTAACCGACTGAGCTAATTGGGCCTGGCTCATAATACAAAAGCTGTATAAATACTCCGATTTGACCGTTTCAAGGACTCAGATAAGTGAGGATGCACTAAAAACAGTGGGTGCTTGAGTGACCTAAATTAAAAAAAATGTCTTGTATTATGCTAAAGCCATAAAACAGACATATTCGATTTGGCTTGTATAAAACATGCACATACTATTTACGTTATAAAATTAATGTTTAGTAAAGTTCAAACGAAAACTGCAATGTGAATTTACGGCCATAGATTAAAAATTATTTCAATTCAAGAACGATAACTCAGACATTAGCAGTCATATATATATAATGCAGATGAAAATGCAATCGAAAATCGATCGACAGAACGCAATCATCTTCAGCTTTGGTCAAATGAGCTGAAATAAGTGTGTTTTAGTTTCACTTTCAACCATTTTTCAATACACAAAAAAATCCTTATGTGCTTAACTATGTTTAAAATGAAATGAGTTCATTTATAAAGAAGCAATTAGGATTCATTAGATTATTATGAGATTATTATGCATTTAACACCACCCAGTAAAGCTATTTTTAAACATTTATTTAATCAATTGTTTTGTTAATTAATTTATTAAAACAAACAACTAAACCATAATAGTCTGTTAAATAAGTTATTTTTTTAATTAATTTAGAAATATTCAATCAATCCATCCACAATTATTTTCACTTCAACGTTATTCTATCAATGGCTACCGGATACAAAAATCTATGTATTAACTTTAATGCACTATCATTTGAACTAATGCATATGAATAATATACTAAAAATAAAACAAAGACGAAAACACATGTTTATACATGTACTACATTGATAACATTAGAGTATTTGTGTACTGGGTGTTCGTGAAATTAATAAAACAACACCAAACCTCATTGATATACATTGATAATATTAAAGCATATATATACTGTGTGTCCATAGAAGTTACGAAAAGAAAAAAAAGAAAATGCGTTTATATGAATTGATAATATTAGAGCATTAAATTTTGTGTACTAGATGTGCATAAAATTAACTACATTTATATTTATGTATACTATAAGAGCATTTGTGTACTGGGTGAACATAAAATTAACACATATAAAAACAAGATAAATATATATTTATATATTAATGTGTACTGGTTGTTCTTAAAGTTAACTACAAACGCATGAACAAACATTTATATTTATATATATACATATGTATATATATATATTTCTAGAGCATATGTGTACATATGTGTTAATAGAATTAACAACTAAAAACAATAACAACATAACATAAAAAACAACATTTATATACATTTCTTTTATTAAAGCATTTGTGTACTAGGTGTACATAAAATTAAACACACACACACGCACGCACGCACGCACGCACGCACGCACGCACGCACGCACGCACGCACGCACACACACACACACACACCACAACATGAAGATATATATAGATACATTTATTATATTATTGCATTGATGTACTGGGTGTGTTATACATAATACTATAATAACAACACATAATATTTATGAACAGAATTCTCGATTGTAACCAAGTTTAATTACACATCGACTAGTATTTTATTTTACTTCCAGATATGCATTGACATCAAGAAATGACTTACTTGACATTTTCAACAGATCATTTATTGATTGAAAACAAAAGGAACACACATTTTATATTCCAAATTGATCTGAGTTCCACTCATATATATTTTACAACTGTCCACCTTTTACGTTAATTACATATTTTATTACACTTCCTGCTTGAAATATAAATAGTTCAACATAATACACTTTCTCTCGGGACAGAATAAGTAAATATAATTACATTTACGGTTATACTATATCGGAAAGGAACACATTTAATATTTAAATTAGTAAAACAACTCCACGTTAGCAGTTAGATGGTCACATGTTAAATGACAAATAAATGATATTCAGCAATCGCCGATCGAATATTGAGATACATGTGAGGGATGATAAAAAATACGTAGACTTTGTTACAATTTCATTTACATTTTCCCTACTGTAGCATGTTTAAATATTATAAATTCTAAGTATCATATGTTAGCGTTTAGTGATACAAAACGTTTTAAATACTTCTGTTTTACAGACGCGAAGCTAAATGACGTCACATTTATATCAGGCCCAACCTATCAGAATCACTATGTCTCCATTTTATGGGAACAACAATTAACGAACACACATTAAAACACATCTATATACATTTATAATATTAGAGCATTCGAGAACTGGATGTGAATAAAATCAACCAAACAAAACAACAACAAAACATTTAAACACTATTTATTAACATTTATAATATGAGAGCATGTGTGTACTGGTGTGCATGAAATTAAAAAAAAAAAAAAACGGAAAAACACATTTATATACATTAATTATAATATATCATTTGTGTACTGGGTGTGTTTAAAATTAACCATAAAACAACATGAAAACACATTGATTTACATTGATTATATTATATCATTTGTGTACTAGGTGTGCATACAATTAACCATAAACCAACATAAAACACATTGATTTACATTGATAATATTATATCATTTGTGTACTGGGTGTGTTTAAAATTAATAATAAAACAACATGAAAACACATTGACTTACATTGATAATTTTATATCATTTGTGTACTTGGTTTGCATACAATTAACCGTAAACCAACATGAAAACACATTGATTTTCATTGATAATATTATATCATTTGTGTACTGGGTGTGTTTAAAATTACCCATAAATCAACATGAAAACACATTGATTTACATTAATAATATTATACCATGTGTGTACTGGGTGTGTTTAAAATTAATAATAAAACAACATGAAAACACATTGACTTACATTGATAATATTAGAGCAGTTTATACTCAGTATGCATGAAATAAACCCAAATCATAAAAACACATATTTATTCATTAGAGAATTTGTGTACTGGATAGATTTCTATATTGAATCGTGTGTAACTTTTTACCTACTGATGATAGTAGAATGTATTTTGCACAGTTATTGAAAATACTTTAAAAAACACCTTGTTTAAATATCAAATACATGGAGCATACCGCATACAATATATTACAAAGGTCTACGTACATTTTGACGACCCTACTTATACATATATATTGAAGCGACATGCTACGTGTATGAAATATATTAACAGAATTAATCATGAGTCAACGAATATAAATTACAATAAATTAAACATAGCACGGTGAGAAGCAGACTTTTATGTTTATTGTTATTGAGCTAATGCAATTCATGTTTCTGCTGAAAAAGTCATTGTTGCTGTTGCTTATGATAATGATGATGTTTTGGTCTGATGTCTGATTTGATAGTTACGGAAGTTGTAACTTTTATGACGACGTTTGCAATTGTGTTGACGTTTGCCATTATGACAACGAGGACCATAGCTCTTATACATATATTTCAGGAAGTGTTCTGCCATTGTTAATGTAGTTGGAGATTGCCTAAGACAAAGGCGCAATGTAAACTTACTATGTCGCTCTTTGACCAATTTATGTCCTACTTTATAAACTTTTTACTAAACATATATTCTCTTAAACTGTAAAATATAATGTTTAGATATTTCAATTGTAATCTAGTTATATGGTTTTCTGTGATGTTTGTGTTTAAAGTGTTCACTCCATGATAATTCTAAGTTTTAGATAGAATAAGATGTTTCATCTTTAATATCTTGTATCATAATTATTATTATATTATCTCTCCTAACCAAAACCCAAATGGCAATGTTATTTCTAGATAATCAAAACCCGAGTAATCGTTTAGGTAACCCAAACATTAGTAATCTCTTTCAAGGTTGATATCAGAACCCATCTATTCTGGGTTACCAAAACCTATGTTATCTATTCTTGGTTACCAAAACCTATGCTATCTGTTCTGGGTTACCAAAACCCATATTATCTATTCTTGGTTACCAAAGCCCATGTTATCTATTCTGGGTTACCAAAACCTATGTTATATGTTCTGGGTTACCAAAACCTATGTTATCTATTCTTGGTTACCAAAGCCCATGTTATCTATTCTGGGCTACCAAAACCCATATTATCTATTCTGGGTTACCAAAGCCCATGTTATCTCTTTTTGGTAACCATAACCGCAGTTATCTAATTCTTGGTTGTCAAACCACATGTAATATCTTCTAGGTTACCAACATACCTGATCTCTCATTCAAGGTTATCAAAACTCATGTAATATCTTCTAGGTTATCAAAACACATGCTATCTCTTCTGGGTAACCAAAACATTGATAATTTCATCCAAGGACAATAGAACAAGCATAATCTCATCTAAGGTTATCACAGTACCATCGCTATTATCATAGCTTTTAACTCTGAGATGATCAGAATTCTTGAAATCACACTGCTTATTACTAATACCAATGTTCAAGTTACTGTATAAGCGGTCCGGTTAGCTCAGTCGGTACAGTGGTCTCTTACACTGAGATGTCATAGTTATTTCAAAACACATTGGGCTTGTTTCACTTAACATATCAATCTTATTTTCTAATTTCTCTAAATGATTACAGTAACTAACTACTTTTTACACAAATTCACAAATTTGAAGTCACAACAAATATTTCCTCATTGGTAAATGATTAAACGCACAATGATCCATATAAATAAAGTTGTGCCTTTCGAAAATTTGTATTGAGGAAAATCTCAAGTTGAGATGCTTAGTAAAACTGGGACTTGTTTATCAAAAGTTTAGGTATGAATATTCACAAAACATTCCTATTGTGTGTTCTTATACATGAAAAGAATAAAAAGGAATATTATATGTAATTTTTTTTTTGCTATTATGCCCATCAATGCATAATTGATCACCCAATAAAAAAGAAAAAAAAATATGTTCTAATTCATTGATCTGACAGGGCAGAGTGTTAAAACTACATGAAAAGTTAGTACCGATAAAATATTGTCTGCTCAAAATAAGAAAAATAGCCATTAAAGTTAAATATAATAAGTTTAATAATATAAAACAAGTTGCGAGATTTTTCAAAATGTTAATTCCGCCCAGTCATTACAATGTTAGCAGAGAATATAAACATATAATCAGTGTAACAATATAGAATAAAACATCTCAATAACACCAAATGGTTTGAGGATAAGACATATACTGCGTTATATGTAGTTTATCTTCCACAGTAGTCTGATATAAGAACAGGGCCCAGTTGTTCAAAGCTTGGTTAGCTTAACCCTGGATAAAGTGAAATTTTGTAACTTCAATATTTTTTATACTTAATGACTGTATGGCAATTTAAATGAATTTTTAGAAACAATATGGTATATTTTCATAATGTTCAATAAAATAATAACCTAAAAAGTTGTAAATCTAAAAATATTGTGATTTGAAAATTTCGCTTAACCCACGGTTAAGCTAACCAAGCTTTGAACAACCGGCCCCAGGTATTTTTCTGACAAATATCAGATGAGGCCAGGGACCTAGATGGTTTGGAATTTTATGTGCGAAAGGACAAATGGTAATTTAAGACATACATTCATTAAGAACTTCATTACATAGATAATATTTATCAAGTTGTTTTGTTAGCTTTAGGGTTAGATCAAATTATACACAAAAAGTCATATTCTCATGAGCGGCTGTCACGAGTGAAAATATCATTTTAACCGATCACGAGATCAAATATCATTTAATCTTGCACCAAAATAAACACTTTTTTTTTTACATAAATTTTTGTTGATTTACGCGTAGCTTCCTAACTATCATTTTCTGACCTCAATTCACCATTAGGTATTATTGGACTAAAACAAATGAATTAAAGTGCTTTTTTAAATATCGGTAATAAAAATTAGTTTTAGCTTATGTCATGGTAAATTTTCCGTCGTTGTTCTTCTGTTAACTTTTTTCTTGTTGACGCGATAGCATCTGCTTTATGAATTGAATCTTAATCAAACTTGCACAGCAGTTACATAACATCAATTTCTCGGACGAGTTCTTGAACAATCGTGATTTGACCACAAAAGCCCACGCCAACATAATATATTGAAAAGGGATTTCACAACTTGGGCTCACCTAAATTAGAAATCCAGTACAGGAATCTGAAATATATTCATTGATGACATGCTCATTTAGCACAGACATTCACAAAATCTGCCTCTATCAAGTTTTCTAATGAGCCAAGCCCAATTATAAATATATGTGTGGAGCGTGTTGTCCAGTGGTACAGTATCGAACTCAGGATTAAAGGGATATGGGTTTGACCATCTAAATATGTCACAGTCTGTACGTAACCTACTAGGAAAGAATTGTATGTAAGCGGTCCGGTTAACTTAGTCGGTAAAGTATTATCCCTTTGGGAGAAGGGTATCGGGTTCGAGTCCAGGACTGGTTGCATATTTTTCTCGTCCTGTTACATTTGCGCCCAATGAGGGACTATGATATATATATTCCGTTAAACATTCATATGAAATTCGGGACGATTTTGAAATTGATGAGGTAATACCTAACTGACTGTAAGTTATCTACTTGTATGTAAATGGTCCGGTTAGCATTCGCCCTATAAACGAAGGGTTCCGGATTCGAGTTCCGGACTGGCTGCATATTTTCTCGTTCTGCTGCATCCATTTCAAATGGTGTACCCATAAAATTCTTCCCCCATCTTTTCTTCGCCCATGAAAATGCCTTTTTTCAAATTATGCATCCTGACCTTTTTTGTGTAAAAAGCTATAACAAAGAATCCCTAAATAGGTGCAGATATATGGCTCTGATACATAAATACTCCTTTGATTGCAAAGTGAAACTACAGATCTGGGTTTTATTTGCAAAACGGTCCTACGATTAACACTGCGGTATATTGTGATTCCTACATGTAATCGTTTGCAGACATAATAGGTTGACCTGAACACAAATCTCGGAAGGTCCAAACACTGTGCATCCAAACTGTCATTGACTGGAAACATATAACCATCAAAATAGATATGATGACTATAACTATATTACCAACGTAACAATAACCGGTAGAAGAGAAACACAATTTTCTCTTTCATAGCAGACTTTCTCAGCTTCTGTTGGCATCTGCCTACAACGTCCACACACGCACAAGTCACGAATGTCCGTTCCAGAGCTGAGATGAAATCCTCCTGGCTGCAGCTGTGTCGGGCTTATAATATCGAAGATCAGATTCGGATATTGCATATCGTCGACATTAAAGTATCTTCCATCTCATCCCAAGTCATAACAGATGATTTTTCCAATTCAAGGAGGAAATATGTAGCTTAGTTTTCTCGGAAAATAAATATATGTTAGATGACAGTCTGGTCTTGTACCTATTACTTTTAAATGTAATTACTTTTATAACAGTTATTTGGTGTTCAAAATGTAATTTAATATCTGTAATATAATTGATTACCAAACAACCCACATATACTGTCTACATCACGGCTAATAGATCATTCCATGCTCAACTAAGTCACTGTTTTACTGTAGTTTGTCCATAGTTTACTGAATGTTTATTTTCACCAGAAGAATATTTCTGACATTTTATAGAAATGTTTCTCTGCAAGTCCCAAATTAAAGATGTACTCTCGTAATCGAAAGAAACAAATAATTCCGAAGTGAAAAGGTATTTCAAATTTTGTCATTTTACCTTACCCTCATGCTTTCTTGACGCTCTTGAACATCTACAAAGCATCAACTTCTCTCTACAGACCAAGTTCTCCTCTGCCTCGCTCTCTCGATCCACTACCTCCCCATTCACTCCCTCTTGACCTTGAGGCACCTGACCTGAAATGAATATATAGGTGCCCTGTGAACTTCAAAATTGTTTACACATACAGAATCTCTACATTACAGCCTAAAATGTGATGGTCTAAACTCAACATTCACACAAATTATATAGGGGACAAAACTCTGCATCTAATCTAAACAAAACTGTGTCTACACAATGGCAACATTCCTGGATTTCATTAAGAATAAAATACATGTGTGAACAAAACAATTTGTATTTTGTATCTGAAGAAAATGTATTGCAGTGAAAATCATATACACACAGCATTTTAAGCCGGGAGATTCTGGGCAGGTGGGGATTAAACCCCGTTTTGAACAAGGGGTCAAGGGTCTACATTATGGGTCCAGAAAGGAGAATCAATGCGGTGGCACATATACGTACTTACCACGATATAGGGAGATAATCTCAGAATGATTTTATTTAATATATCAGTGACATTATTATTCCAGAATGACCATAGTGACTAAAACGTTCATTCTCTCATAAAACGCTTATGGATTATAACAATCTGGACAGTCAAAGATAATATCTAAAACCAATAATTTAGATGAAGCGCTTTCCTCATGGTGTGTGCAAATTACGCTACTTACGCAAAAATACGAATCGATTTTGGGGCGATTTAATACATATCATCATGGCATAATACACTGGGTACTTATTCGTTTCACATGTTTTTTTCATTTACATACACTCTTTCACGAAGCAGACGGTCACTTGTATTGATTAAACATACTTACCGATGTCATTTCTGTTCCTTTTTTGCGCAGATTTATTGACCAAAGTGTTATTTTGAAAATGTATCGTCAACATCCGGAATATCCTTTTGGAATAAATGATGCAAATTAGATCGTGCACGGAACTGCCCGAATCACGGCGAAGTATTTTGAAACAGAGACTAAAATGCTTTTTTATTACTCGTATTTCTCTATTTCTAATATATTTTAAGCGACAATAACAGTTTAAAATGCACAGCAACCGACCAGAGCAAAATTAGCTCTTATTATGACATTTGCCGGTTAACATTTATAATGCCGTTAGATGGGCATTACGCCACTTTAATTAAGGTAAATATTCAGTTGATTTAGGTCGGATATTGTACAATGGAAATAGTTCTATTTTATTGTGTAAATGTTGTCAATACACGCATTTTCCGTACATTATATATATTCCTTTTCCATTTTTTTAATTAGTTATGGATAACTTTGCTATTTTGAAATTGTGTTTTGATATCAAACGTTTCTCTGTGATCGCATTACTGCAAGGACAATACTAGTATTCGCACAATGTACATATTAAGAAAATGTTGTAGTACAAACATAAAGTATATGTTTTCACTAATACTAATATCAGTTGGATTATTTTGTTGCAATGTTGGTGAGACAATCTGTATGCGTGTTACTTGTAAAGTGTTTCTGAATATATGCTTAACATAGACTAAATAGTTTCCGTACTAAAGTAGTGGCATTATTGCAATTTTTCAGTATCTACATGCAATGCATGCATTTTAATATTGTTATGCTTAATTTATGCTTGATTAAGTAGGCAAGACCAACATCGTTGGTTTTTTTTAAAAATGACGGAATGTCATGGAAGGATAAACAAATGGTTATATGATGATAAACATATTTAATTAGTGAGTGGCTTTCACTCTATAGGTCTAAATTATTATCTTAAACTTTCAACTTTCAACATGTTTGTGCATTAGCAGGCAAAGCTAAAAATGTTTATCCTGAAGTCTTCATTATATGTCCATATCCTTTGCCAAATAATTTCTTGTTTCAAATCATTTTATACACAAGTTAGCCCAGTGTAAACGTATTGATCAAAACTGTGTTTATTTACATTGAGGTATTTCTCTGAAAAAGTACACATTTGTGTATGCAAACGATTCATCAATGAAACACAGACCGGTCTTGTAATGGTGAAACGATGGGGACACTGTGATACACGTCCAATGTGCATTGTGGCTTTAGTTATGTTTAGGAAAACCAATGTGTTTAAAAACAATATATTTGACTAAAGCCTGAAATATAAAGTAAGTTGACACAAAGTAACACGAAGTTATACACGTACACAAACTATCAAAAAAGAACTGACGTCCGCCGCAAATAATCTAAATGGGATAACAATTAAGGCATTTAGAAATGTTTTGATATTTCTCAAAATTTCATCTCATTCACTGCCTATAAAGATTTAAATTTAAATTCGAATATGTTCCCTATATCACTATAAGCGATCATTATATCTGCTAAAGAAATACTACTAAGTTACAATTATAAATAAATTTTACATGTCTTACTAAAATAAAACACTATCAACAAAAGTATAGTATTTGTTTACTTAGGTTTGCTTTAATGAAAACATTATTTCAACTTATGAAATATATATATATATAGGTTGATATTGACGGAAACGTATATTGCCCCCCCCCCCCACCCCCTTATATACGCCTATGTTTTTTATCCCACTTTGTGAAATTTAAAACTAGGTTTGACCATAGTGACCATCCTATGTTGTATTAATAAAGCATGTACCGGTATCGTCCCCGATTTCTAAAAAAATTGAAAATCATTTACGTTTCACATTGGTGCAGCCATGACGTTTTCGTCGTAAAAAATATAAACGCGAGATAAATGCACATAATTTAGCTAAATATAGATTTTCCTTCGGTAAAAATAGACTTCTACTTTCACTTTCAAAATTTTGAAAGCAAGGCTCATAATTGGTTGGCTGAAAGGTCAATCTGAGGTGACCGTCTATGTGGCAGTAAGATCTACTGTGCGTAGAATACTGAAGTTTAAATTGATCTGATTTTAATGAGATTGTTGCGAGAAGTATTTATATTTGACAGAATATTACAAAGTTATAAATTCGTAATGTAGATAATATCAATGTTGTATCGTCCTAATTTATCAATTAAAATAACTGGCATTACAGGCCACCATGTTTTAAAAAACTTAATCATTTAATATGATGTAGATAATATTAATAAGTTAACATATTTATATCTGGGTTTCACCTAGAAATATA
The DNA here is from genome assembly GCA_029582155.1 of Panopea generosa. NCBI lineage: Eukaryota > Metazoa > Mollusca > Bivalvia > Adapedonta > Hiatellidae > Panopea > Panopea generosa. The sequence goes on along the minus strand of CM055912.1, from coordinate 30,352,408 downwards.
ACGCATGTTGCTTGCGACATTCCTTCAAAATATTTGGTTGATTAGCGACATCCAATAACTCCTTCGACATGCATAACCGCTCAGTGTCGCTACCATTGTATCATCCCATTATGCGAGCCCACCAGTAAGCAAACAGTGACACGCGTCACCTACCAATGATAAAATGACACATTTCACAGACCTTCCAATCACTCGTATGTGTGAACTGCGAGTGTGTACATGTAAGCCAATCAGAAAGAGGCCTTTGAATGTAACTCCTCCTCAATATAGTATCCAATGCCCTGCGTTGACACGCTTTACACAATACACAGATATCCCCAAGCCCTTCTCTTGTTAATATGTAACCATCAGCTGAGCAGGCCCAGCAGGCCCTTGTTCCAGTACACATATTGCGGGAAACTAACTAAATTAGTTATTCATTTTTTTGCAGTTTGTTACAGATCTGTTAACTGAGATAAAGGTTTGTGCTACATACCTTTGAAAGATAAACAGTAGAGCAATTCAGTGTGCTATCTAGCGAAAATGTCGCCATATTTGATTTTAGACTACACTGCGACAGTCTGAAAAAAGCGTTGTAGATTTCGTCTTAAATTCGCTGTATATCGTTTACAAGTCACTTTTTTGACCTGCCAGATTGGTGACCTCTATTATCCTTATCGATCAACACAACAATTATCTGATTAATCAGCCAAGTGTATTTTCCTCCAGTCAAATTCAGGCGAAATTTTATAAAAAAAAAACAGATGATGACGTGATTCACGTCTGTTTTTCAAAATTTAAAAGGAAAATAACTTTAATTGATTTACCCTAATCTGACGAGTATAACAATATCTTATCCTTTTGCCAAAATGGTGGCAATATCTAAAATCTGATTATGTTTCTGCAGATAATTCGCGATAGACCACGTTATGTATAATGTCAGCGTTAGGTTCTGGTAATTTTCTAAATATTTCGAAGATTTACAATAATTGGAACTGTATGTATGTAAAATGTGATCGTTGATATTTAAATCGAGTTAAAAGTAAAGACAATTGTGGGTGGGGTACTATAGAAATAAACCTTTTGCTTATTGGTTATGTAGTTTCAGCGTATTTTTTTTTGGCAATCATATCATGATTTAAATATAGTATTGAAAACAACAATGAAGTTAAATTATGTGTGTGTGTGTTTCATAACATATTTTAAATATTGTTGGCTAGTTAGACTTTTGTAGGTATTAAAAGGCTATCATAGACTGTATTTATTGATAAAGTTTTCTTGAATGCATTGAATAGCTTTGGAGGCTTTGGAGACATTATATAATGTTATATTTAGCAATCATGAGAAAAGACGAGCCAGATATTTGAAATAGTGTTTTAAACTAAATCCTTCACGCATTCTGCCGCAGAGCTGACAGAACAGAAATGATAGTCAATAAAGATCAAAGACTGAATAAGTCGGTCATACTGATAGAGACGTAGTCTATTTACTGAAATTATCTCACTTCTCCATCTCTTATTCAAACTCTAATACTTGTGATTTATACATTCACTATGCTAAGGGAAGATAACGAATTTGGCGATAAATATGCCAATAACTCGCAAACTTTGTTTCTTGTCCCGTGTTCTTGCTTCCTGCCCCTTTTCTTGGTCTAGAAAACAAACCTAGATAGGAAAAAAAAATTTTTTTGTAAGCATAAGGTATTTGTGATTGCTTTTATAAAATTGGATTCCATTTGGAAATGTACAAATACTATACGGAAAATGTAATTTTCTTCTATATAAAAGCAAACATTAAAAGTACAAACACAAGTTTATATATTGTTAATTTCGCATAATCAATAGTATTATTTGTTTACATGTTTTACTAAATCACTTGATTTATGTATGCGTGTATTTGCATAGTTATTAAACATTTGGTTTAGCCGGTGGCATATATCACCAATATATCACTTATACAATATATTGACGTTAATACTAATAAAGTATTATCGTGCTGTATATGTATGTATATAACAGGTACAAGACATCAGTAAAAAGGAATAACTAGTGAATCATATTAAATTCAACCAGTACCATGTTTATATGCATTGTTGATGGTGTATTAGTTTTTGTATCTTCATATACCACATTAAAATATTTGATGGTAGATATAACTGGAAATCAGCTGTCATACAAACAAGGGTAGTCTTAATGCATAGTCATAAGTAACCATATTACTACAACACCTTTATTTGCAGGTTATTTTGTCTATTCACTACACAGCTATGTTGGCTTAAAACTAAACAGATCTGGACGAAATCAACAACCTGAAATGACAAGTTTATATGGAGGTAGACTTTGTGTGTAAATAACTATGTGTAATATATAAGATTTTAAAGCTTATAGCGTTGATATTGCCAAATGTATAAGACGTCGTGCGTGTTAGTATGTACTAATTTATTTATTGAACACGCAACCTCTGGCGTGAGCGGCCAACATCTATTAGACTACCGCCCCGCATTCTATTGGTGCACATTTACCAATTTTACTAATTACCAATTCCGCCGAACGAAAAAAACACAAAATGTATTTTTATCGAACGTTTGTACCATATACCAAATCAAATATTTTAGATTTTGTCTTATAGTCTCAAATCTAAACGAACTGCATTGTTTTGGTGCCAGGTGTAACATTTCGCATGTAGTTCAAATAGAAATGCGAGTGTTTCTTTAATAACGCAATGCGCTAGTACAGTCATTGGTATTTTGTGTTGATTAGAGTGGGAAGTTTTCAATAATGGCATAACATTTTATAACATGATTCAAAACTTCTATAGAGAAACTACGATTTTTGCGAATGTTAAAAAAAATATTCCAGAACAGTAAGGCGTCCACAGTTTAAACCTGATATACCATCGATTGAAATCAAAATGAAGATACAATGGAAGGAAAAAGCAGATATGTTTAGATTGATTTCTGTCATTCCATATTATTATATTATTTCAGGTGCTATTTTAATGAAGCACGAATATCCGATTTTAGCACTTGACGTCGTGTTACGCTTAGAGTCCCCATTAACATGCGATCATTCATAATCGAAATATAGTTGTTTGCTTTACTGAACGCCTAAATGTAATCCCATCGGTCCCTCAGGCCGTACCTACATGTCTGCCTGTATGTTTTTCTGTCAAGCTGCTGTAAATAATTTTGAAGTATGCATGAATTTAATGATATTAACTTGTGTTCTATATTTATTTCTATACTTTAATATTTTAAATTGGGATATGTGCTATTATGTTTTTATCAAGTATTTTGTGTACATCATTGTGAAATGCTTTCATGAATTGTTTTCTATATTTTATCTTAGATAAAGCAAGAGAAGATCTTAAACACCGTAAAGAAAACAAATCGTTTGTCCTGGTTTTAGCTATAGCTCGATCAGGTTCAAGCCTGACTGGCGACATATTGCAGCAAGGACCAAGAACATTTTACGTGTATGAACCAATTAAAGCAATATATAGTAACATCCAAACGCATTCACCAATAACATACTTAAATGGAACTGTGAAGTAATTACCACTTTTCTATTTCAGTTTTACATTTTTATTGAAAGTGTTGTGTTACTAGTTTAGAGGATGTGTACAATTTGTTTTGATTAGGTGATTAAAATATAAGTATAATTTGACAGAAAAAAATGCAGAAAAAGAAATTTAGAACGGGCAAAAGAACAGATAATGCATTTCGTAATACCTAAACATATATGTTGAATGTTGAACATTTCTTACTCGTAAATCATAACATTTTGGCGATCATACTTTGCGTTCTAGAGTTGACAATCAATGGTAATAAATCCGATTGATTTATTGAATATTTAGCGTCATTTTTGCCATTGAGAGCTAACAGACGATAAGTTAACATAGCCACTGCTTCCTGTTATCCTGAAAGGTTAACCAGTACTCGCGGACACCCCATCTTCACAAGTTACTGAAAACTTTCCTACTTGAATCAGCGGTGAGAGACGAATGATAATGAGACACAATATCGCATATCAATCATCACGAAGACGGTTTCCGGGCGAGGATTCGAACTCACGACCCTTGGATTGATAGTCAGACGCGTAACTGACTGAGCTAATCGGGCCCGGCTAGTAGATCTAAAATATATTTGACAAATTCATCACTAATATTGTACATTTTAATCGTTTTTCATTTTCAATTTTAATAAAACCATGTCACTTAAGTCAAAAGCATATCAAATTGGAATATTTGTTTCAAATTAAAATTAAAAAAAACAACTTACAATGATGCTTAACTGGACGAGTATTGTCGATATGCTTTACCTGGAATGCGATATATCATTTGCGTCACTCGTGACAAACCATTTACCAATTGTATTTCTATAACTGAATCAACAACTGAACTCTTTATTTCTAAACACTAATTTAACCGTTTTGCATATCATGTAATGAACATCAACGTTGATAACATTTCAGATATTACTATATAACATGTATTCAAAGTCTGTTTAATCCTTTACTTCATAAAGACGCTTTTGGACACCTAGCTCGTTACGAGCAATCTGAACTCTTCCTGCACTATTTTCAAAGGCCTTCTGTGATTGGTGCGGGAAAATGCATATCTATTGAGTAAAGTGTTAAAGTGATGTTCAATGTGACCTACATGTACATGTTATCCGTTTGTTTATAAGATGCTATGCTAACGTTCAATTTTAAGTATTACAACATTTTGCATTATGTTATCTTTTCTATCCAGACATCCACCTGCTGATTTAAAATCAGAAGCATTACACATATTGCGAAATTGGTTTACTTGTGACATTGAAAAACTTCCAAACACCTCTCTACAATATTTTATGGGTAAGATTGTATGCTTTTTGTATTTATATTTCAGTTGGTAATGATGAAATTCCTATGCAATATAATATACATATCATCATTGCACTGGTCATACAGTAGTCGATCAAATGTTGTTCTGTACATTTTTACTAACTATTTAAAATACACTGCCGTTGTTCACAAGCAGTTAAAGAAATATGTACACACATACATGATTAAGCCATTCTTCAAAAAAACTGAGATTAGTTATATAGATGCTATCTCGGAATTTCCAGTTCAAATAACGACGTTATAATTCGCGTGCTAACACAAAGTTGGAATGTTAGTGTTTAAGACTTCATATGCAAACTAATCGGGGATGGCCTGCAGTTTCTAGATGCTATACAGGTAAACAACTTTGTATTTGTATTTCCTTTAAAGTAAACATTGAATTATACAAATCTCTAATCAGAACCGGTATTAACTTTGCTATACTGGTCAGGGAATTGATATCAATATATTTTAAACACGAAATATTTGTTTATTCCTTTGATGCATGACACTTACATTTAAAATAATACAATAAAAACAATGTATTTGAATTTGGAATCGTGTAAATACTAACTTTCATAAAAAGTTAAATTGAACACAACCAAAAATTTTCATAATACAAGCCAATGAAAACTTGCTAAAAATTAAAGTGAACTGGTGGCGTGCCGATACAACTTTTATTAATAATTGTCTCAAAATATTATCGGATGTAAGAAATCATCTGAATTGCTTAAAGCTGCGGACATTTACCAAGGAATTCAAGACCGGTTCCGACAGCAACATTTTAGTAACAATTTTTTTTTCACGTTATAAATAACTGTTATTTTTTTTTAGTTTTATAATTTAAAAATACATATGTCATTTTATTTTAAAAAATTAAAATAATGAATGTCATTAGTAGATCTAAAATATCATGGATTTCATTTATATATTTTACCAATTTGTGTTCATTCTTTCTTTTAATAGGAACTAAAGAGTCTGAGTTCTCAATATGTTTAGAAAACACCGAATACACAAGCCAGTGACAATGGTTGCAATGGAGTTGTTCATAATGAATTCCGTTAGGATTCCTAGATGAACGTTTACAAAGTATGATACATGTATGGGGATAATAGGAGTTTATTTTAATGCATACTGTAAATATGATACTAGTTCTCATTGAATGTAAAATTAAGACTTGGCTTCTCAATTAAAACAACAGTGTTTATTTATAAAATACCTGCAAATTGACTTAAACACTTTTTATTTATTTCACCAGATTCCATTGTTTTACCAACAGGCAATACCAGCGCTCCACAGTGCCATCTGCAGAGCCCAGTATTGTTAAAATGAAAAAAACCTTAGACGCCGACTAGAATCTATTTAATACACTCAAAGTATGAAGAAAGGCCGCTTGAATTTCTAAGTCGCAATATCAAACTATGTGAGCAATATTTACAGTTTCATAATATTTTGTTAATGCTTTTTTATAATCATGATCAGCATTTTTTGATATTTCCAATCTTATTAACATATATGTATTTGAAGCATTTTCATTGGACAACGTTTATTTTTTTAAAGACTTTTTGATAAAACCGCTGGAGCAAAACTATTTTTCACGTTTGCAAACAAAGAAGCATCGAAATTTTTGATGGTCGGTTTAGTATTATACGAACGGAAAGCATAACGGTTCCACGCTTAAAGTATCAATACTTAAATCCAAAAAAAATATATTAGCTATTTTTCGGCGGTTTATTGTTTTATTAATTTCTTTGATCCAGCGATTTTAACCGTGTGCCATAACGCGGCCGCAACAATCAGACCAAAATATGTTTTGAAAAACAATGAAGTAGGTCATAAAACGTTCAGATTTGAGATGTAACGTGACAATATTTTATAGCATTGAACACGACCCTTGTTTATCGAATGTAATGCTAGCCGTTGACAAAAAATCCCACAAACCAAGTTAAAATGAAATAAAAACATGTACATGTGATTTAAATTCAGAAGCAGACGGTCGTATGACAATGTTAATACACAAACAATGCACATAAAAGTCGTTAGAAACATTCTAAATTCGGATTCTCAATCAACGAGCGTGTATTTATATGACCTTCGTTAATGTTGATACATTTTTAAAAACAACCGTGTATACTTAACCTAAACAATGACGTCAGCGTCTACACTGTGTGGGTATTTCATTGAATTATCGATTTTTTATTTGTCTAAACCGGGATATTAAGGGCGGGTGCTTATTTTTTTCACCTCAAAATGTTTGTCATTTTACAATAAACCAACTGATTATGAAAACAATACCCGTTACAATAATATTAGATATTAGATCTAGTGAATTTAATGTTAACCACGACAGAATTGATGTATTCTTACGCGTTTTCTTTGCAGCGTATATTATTAATATTTTCCATTAACTTGACAAATCTCAGAATAAATATATATATCAACATCAGGATTGGAATGATAAGGATTAAATTCATTTTTTTTGTTTTTTTATGCATGTGTAAAGAATGTCGAATCACGCACAAATCTGACATAAAAAAAAAACAGAAAAAAATTAATTCTATTCTATACACAATCATAATAAAATAGCTTTACATACATATTTTAAACTGTAAATAAAACTAACAATATGTTGTTAACATGGCATTTCTTAATCCTTTCTGTATATAATCGCGAGTTCATCTTCGAAGCATATGTCGATCCGTACAACATCGCAACCGAAGGCTTGTATGAATAGCACCAAGTCCCCTTTCATACAAGTGTCAGATTATTTTTTCGGCGAGCATAAAGGGCCCGGCGCTTGTATACAGAATTTAAAGTTGTTTTTTTAAATGGACAACGCTGCTATGAATGCTGAGTTTCCTTGAAAATTAAACAATATAAATTAAAACTACATGATTAAATACAATATATACACATTTGATTGGATAATCCGAATGTGACGTAAACTAGTGACTCCATTATAGTAGGAAGATGGGTATTAATACGTGAACATATGAGGAAAAGGGACTATTTTATCATTGGTATACTCATACTATATTTCAATGTTTTTATTAACAAATGAGCGTTTTAAAAAGTCGGTAACATACACATAACTTTTTTGAATGCACATAGCAGTCGAGCCCATACGGTATGATATTTCTATTCCGAATATGTTATTCATGCAGGACTACGTTAACTAAAATGAATAGGTAATTGTAATGTGAAAGTATGTTGAGCGTTAATACTGATTATGTTGTTGTAAGCACTAGCCCTATTTCCCTGTTTTATCTCATTTTTTTACAATTACTGCATTACAGCAATGACTCAGGGACTGAATTATGCACGTTTAGTTATTTTTACTCATATCTTTGATTCGACATATTTTATGAGTTTATTTTTATTTGTATACATGATATACAAAATGTGGTACTTTTCCAGTGCTAAATAACGCTCTTTGGACATTTGAATTTTCGTCGTACATCAATTTATAATTATTTGAGAATATTCTTAGACATGAGCTTGAAAATCCAAATTTCATCTTTAGATATTTAGTTTACCATGGCATATAGAATAATTGTGAGAGTGTATTTAATCATATACTAGGTGTCCCTACATGCTTGCAAATTTTGGCCTCAATTAATTGTCTCTAAGTATGTTTTTCAAAATTGATTCTTGATTTCAAGTCTAAGAATATTATTGAGAATGGTTAGTGAATACCACCCCAGGTGTTTGGTAAATGTGTGGTTTTACTTGTATGTTTTTGATGCTGATTGCTAACTAAAAATGTATTGTGCCATGTGCGTGTTTTTATATGTGTTTATGTTCACAGTGTAGGTGGATTGTTGCCCACCTTTTACTGTGGGAATGTTTGATTTTATTACAAAAGCGTATTATTGAAATAGTTTTGATATCTAAGAATGCTTATTTACTAGTCATGTATATAACATTCTACTCATTTTATAATATAATGCAATTTAGGATGTATTACATTATAGTCATGTATTGGTAAAATAAAATGACATATTTGCTTTGCATAACATAGTATTCTGTATCTTTGGATTCTCATTTACAAAACAAGCTGCATATCGATGTGTTCTTGATACTTTAGAGCTGCATTTAGCGAGCACAAATAATATTGTCATAAAATGTCATTTAGCTCAATTGTCTTCAATAATGGTCCATACATTTGCGATATATAACTATTACATAGCATAACTACTATATCACTATTATGAAACAACAGACATAACTTTTGTAACGCAATCTCTGTTTCTGTTGTTAATGTAGACTGATGACTACAGTATTCCTATCAATATACATTTGATTGGGTAGGCAGCTAGTGACGTAAACTAATGTCTCCTTTATAATAGAGAGATGAGTATGTCATGAACACAAGACAAAAATAAAGCATTGTATCATTGGTATTCACAGAAGTTTACAAGACCACAGTTTTTTGTCCCATATAATGTGTGACAATCACAGTGATAATTTCTCTCTTTCACCCTTGCTAAAAAATCGTTTCACCATTTCTGCAATTGTGTGTGTGTTTGTGCAATAAAATTACGACACCATCTTTGTGTTTTGCCACGAATTTCGGACTAGGATATCTACTATATACCTTTAGAAAAATATTTGTTTTCATCAATTGTTTCTACCACAGAGGTTTACTGTAACATTTGCAGTGTAAGTACTACATTTAAACTCATAGAGTATGAAGTATGTACTTTATCACAACTATATCGAACAGTGTGAAGTAAGAAATCATTGAATCTATATCAAATAGTGTGAAGTACTTAATTACATCTCTATGTAAATGTAACAGTGAGAAGTATGTACTACATCACCACTATATCAAACAGTGTCAAGTAAGAAGTCATTGAATCTATATCAAATAGTGTGAAGTACTGACTTATATTTCTATGTAACAGTGAGAAGTATGCACTTCATCACCACTCTATGGAACAGTGTGAATAAGTACCAATTGAATCTATATCAAATAGTGTGAAGTACTAAATTACATCTCTATATAACAGTGAGAAGTATGTACTACATCACCACTTTATCAAACAGTGTGAAATAAGTACCCATTAACTCTATATTGAATATACATCAAATAGTTTGAATTACTAAATTATATATCTCTGTTACAATGATAATTAAAAACTGTATCACTTATCTATGGAGCAGTTTGCTGTAAGTACTATTTAGTATATCTCTATCAAACAGTGTGGAGTCAGTACTACATTATAGTAATATCTAAATGTATGAAGTAAGTATTACATAACATTTCTACATCCCTATATAACAGTAAGAAGTAAGTGCTACATTACATTTATATCAATTAGTGAACAAAGTACAACACCACATCCCTATATAACAGTATGAAGTAAGTACTACATTACATATCTACATCCCTATATAACAGTATGAAGTAAGTACTGCATTACATTTCTATCAAAAGTGAACAAAGAAAAAATCTACATCCCTATATAACAGTATAAAGTAAGTACTACATTACATTTCTACATCCCTACATAACAATATGAAGTAAGTACTACATTACATTTTTACATCCCTATATAACAGTATGAAGTTAGTACTACATTACATCTGTATAGATGTATATATAATATTATCAAGTTATATTCATATTTAATATTATTTTTAATGGTTTTATTGCGACAAAATATTCTAATAGTGAAAAAAGCAAAATAATGGCTGAAATCGTCAACATTGGCAAACATTATTATTACTATTCTGATAATATTTTACGCTTTTGCTCAACGTTATTATCGACATTTACATAAAGACATTCTGTAACACGCACGATACAAAATTTCTAAAAAAATACTTTAAACAAAGCAAAGGTTTGTATCTATATGCAAATTAAAATGGGTGGAGTGAATCAAATTGAAGTTTAATAATTGAGATGTATCAGCTTTTTTATATTACTATACACTAGTTAAGCCTTTGCAAATTTACAGTTTCGGCATGTATGGCTACGATCAGATTGGTTCTCGTATTTCCCAATCTGTTTTTGGCTTGAAATTGTGCTAGGAAAAAACTGATAAGCTGTTCGATTGGTGTATTATGCTTTCGATACAAAGGTTGGTCACCCATTATATGTGAACATTTCCTTTAAGAGCTCATTTATATTTGAATAATTGCTTGCTAGAAAATATACAAATGACTTGTGGAGCGCGTTGTCCAGTGATAGAGCACCGAGCACATGATTGGAGGGTCATGGGTTCGATCCGCATCAACGACCATGTATGGAGTCCTTGAGCAAGACACTTTTTTTCCGCATATGCTTAGTACTGGTTTTACCCAAGAAGACTTGAAAGTTGCAAGAACTTGTTTAGCAACCGATGTGAAATGAAAAGGATTAAAAGAACCTAAACTGAAACAACCCTTAACTACAAATCATATTCTTGGATTCTTTAAAGGAAGTTAGATTATTTAGATGGAGTAATAAATATTGATTCAAAGGCCTTATTGTTCGCGATTTCCCATGTTCTTTAAATTTCATTTCCCACTAAATAATTGTGTATTTTAGTTACACGTCATGAATGAATGAAATGCTGGCAGGGAACTCGTCCTCTCTGTATCAACTTTATATGAAAAAGTATATATACGAGAAGTAACTTCCAGTTCCAAACCCAACCAAGCTCACACTAAAACCAGTTTGTAAACTCAAACCAAGGCAAATACCAGGACATGTGTATCAACTGCTTTCTATCATGGCCGTCCATATACATTTAATATCAGAACATAGCTGTGCTTTGTTGACACACACACAAACTGCCTTATGATGAACAGTATATATTGAACCATTTCTTTTTTCAACACCAAAACGTGTTTCCTGGAAGTTTGGAGCTTTGCATAGCTTTCTACGTATCATGTTTCTATTGTAGACCATGCTAAATATGTATCCTAATCAATCTGCTTACATCGGTGAGTTCTCTTCTTATTCATATGGTTTTAACACATTTTAACCATAAATTTGGGATGTCTGGCAGGTTATGGATTTCACTAAGATTGTGTTCTCCTAGTTGTACACTGGATTTAGTTTTAATGTCAGATTTGATCCAATACATATATTTTACTTGAATGAGAGGACCTGTTGTTTTTAGTGTCAGAGTAACTAGGTAATACATGCATCTACCTTTCACACTTGACAAGTGAGAAGTAGTGCCTTGGATAACACTTGCCGCTCTTGCCAGAGTTCGAATCCAAACTCGACCCTCTGGTCTCTCAAAAAGAACTCTACATATTCTACCTGGAAAAGGGACTCATGTATGATTCATATAATGTCTGATCTTACTTCGCAGTCTAGCTATATGAATTCATATTAACTAAACATATAGTTTTACTATATAGTGTGTCTTATACAGAAATATATCCAAAGAGCTTTACAAATGAATTTCCAATTGCTTCCATAGTCACAAAGAGGTCATTTACCTCTGACTTTAATTTAAATCATTTGACCTGTTTGTAATGTTAAACATTTGCCCATTTTCGCTATGTAAGTTTTCTATTTATTTTCCAGTGACGTCTAAAATACATAAGCTGCTTTCTCAATCTCAGATCCGAAGTTAAGTTACCATCCCTCCATCTTACTTTACAATCTTGTTATTTTAATCATGTGTCTGTTGGTACTCAAGATAGTAATAATGTGCCATTTGCAAACTGTTTTGCCTTATCTTAGTCCAAAATTATTGATGAAAAGTGTACTATAGTGTGGATGGCGCTGAGCAATGACCTGGCCTTCAGATAAAGTATCTGCCTTTTCTAAACCATCAATGCAATCATTACCTCTGATCCTGATGCCAAGATTGTTCAGAGAAGCTTTCCAAATGGAAGGCTTTCAAAACTGTACTGACTAATAGTATAATAGTATTTTCCAATGTATCTGGTCAGTTTTATTGAATGTATTGGAAGCTGGTCACAAACAATAAAGGTCGTTTGCTTGGGATCGAAACAAACTTTATAGATACCCTGTGTTGTGTACTGACTGAAGAACAAACTTAATAGATTGAGGTAGAAGGGTGCATTTGTCAATGCTTGAATATGTAGCTAATGCTTCTGACGAATTGGCTTGATAAAACGACTATGATTATAACAATATGTTTTAACAATTATCATGAAACTAAGGAGGATTTTGAATACTTAACTTATAAAATAATGATAAGCAACTGGCATGTTACCTACCTCAATTTGCATATAATATACAACGTTTTGCTCTATATCATTAGAATAGTTTTGAATGTTCATAGAGCGTGTTATAGTTATTTTGTAAATTATCTATGAAAGAAAAAGTTGAGCAAAATTATAATAGAATATTCAAATTATAGAATTGTTGCTATTTATAAGATTTTAAGTCTTTATTTTGTATGTTTTTATATTTTAAAATATTCTTTCGCAATAAGAGCATTACAGTCATCACATATAAATATGTTTTGCTAACATAAGTCATAAATAGCTATCAAAAATCATTTACATTGTAAATACTAATTTAATCTTGTTTCTATGTTTGTGGTTAGTATTACATTACATATTTATATAGTAGTGTGAAGAACAATGAGCAATAAGTACTAAATTAAATCAGTACATAATAGTGTGAATAAAGTGCTAAATAACCTCTCTATGTAACCGTGTGAAGTAAATACTATATTACAAACACTGGTACTTTCATAGGAAAGGATGGTCGTCTTGATTAATACATTTTAGGCTGAACAATTTTACTTTTCTTCAATTCCACGCCTTAAAATTTAATAAAAAAGTATGTATTACTAAGAATTCCTACCCAATTGCGAGTTGGTATTCGAGTGTTAACTAATTGTTTCATTTATAACACAGATTGTAATTTATTAATACTGACAGACTATATATTATTTTAGCCAGGGGCATTGAAACAAAGAAACTTCGTACGTGCATAGCGGGAGAATTAGCATTGCTACGGACAGGTGATAGGATAGAATACACGAACACAGGCAACACATCTTGCATACAGCAACTTAAAACTAAGTGTCTAGAGTCCAGAGTCCGAATCTTAAAGACGATACGTCTGGAGTTTAATGAGATCAGTAGCCTTCTTGATGAGTTACCAATATTGAAAATTATTCACCTGATACGTGATCCTAGAGGTAATCTTCGTTCACTTAATAGTTTTGGCAAATGCAAAGAAATATCCGGTGGCAAAGAGGCCTGTGTAAATAAGCACTGTGCGCGTTTGGAAAACAACGCTCTGGTTAAGGACACTTGCGATAAGAAACATCCTGGACAAATTATTGACGTGTTTTATGAAGACATAGCACTGAATCCGATAAAAACAGCAAATAAGCTATATAAGTTCATTGAAACAGATTTCACAACGTCAGCTCAAACGTATATATTTAACATAACAATGGCCGGGAAACCCGATAACTGTTTAATATGCACTACTAGATCAAATTCATCTGATCATGTTGATACTTGGAAGAAGGAGTTGAGTCGTGAATTTATACAATTGATACAAAAAAGATGTAGTTATATTTTACAAAGATATAAATATGAGGTGATAAAACTGTGACGATGTATAACATCAAACCAACAAACTCTGATGCAACTAATGTGCTTAACAGAAATATATAAAATTCTGTATTATCTGTTAACGTATTACAGGTATTTTGATGACGAATACTTGTACAACATTGGAAATAAAATGTGTATGTATATCACAATGAAACCCAAGAGCTATTTACGGGTATGGATTAAATGTTTTGTATTTGAAATAAGACAAACACTCGTATTAATCTTTTGAAAACGCTGGTACTTCGGATCTACTCATATGTATTAGTCAGTCGCAAATGCAAATATGATTCCATTTAAATAATTGTGTTACCAAATGTTTAAAGCAGCAGAGCATCCGACCCAGAATCAGACGATTATTAATTAGTTGTTATAAAGCCCCAAATATACGGAGATAGAAAATCTGAAAATAAATTAAATAAATAACACACGATCAGAATTATTTTTCATATTTGTTTCATTTTTAGAGCAGTATTAATGACACAAAACATGATTTAAATACAATCAAGGGACTTCTTTTTACCAAAGATTGCCATGTTTTTTTTATTGTTCTTGCTTTGAAAATAAGCGAAGCCGATATGAGTGGTAGCTTAAAATAGTTATGTTTGAACATAAACTGTCGCCATGATTGGATTTTGTATGTTATTATTATTATCCAGTCTACAATTTGATTTTAAGATCCACTCCTATGAATAACGGTACTGAGAGTCGCTAAGTAGTTTTGTTTGAACATTAAGCTTCATTTTTATGCCATGCATTGCTACATGCAATAGATAATCAAGATCTCTAACATCTCCACCCTGAGATCATGGAACTACATGTAGTACTAGAGAACTCACATATATGCAAGCAACTGATAAATTTCCATCTTAGTTTAACGATTGTAGATGAATTATAATGAGACACAATATCACACATGTTTATGAATCGTCATAGAGACTGTGGTCGGCATGATTCGAGAACGCTGGATTGATAGTCAGGAGCATTACCGACTGAGCTTATCGGGCGAAAATGATATTAAAATGCCTTAAATTTCAAATCACGCACATAAAACATATTCATATTAACAATTTACGAAGCTAGTCCTGATGGAAAACTCAACTGAAAGCATAGCTATACCAGGATTTCCCAACATGGAATTTCGCAATGCATGTTACAAAATGTGAGTCTGGAAGGTTGAAAATATGTCAATTAGAAATTAATGAATTATGAATTATTTTTTGGTCATAATAATGAATAATATCAAAAACATATTTAAAAAATGAAAATGGTGTGTTTTTATTTTATTTTGTTTGATCCTGGATAATGTTTTTTATTGTTACTTTTGCTTTTTATAATCAATATCAACTTACATCTACGGACGTCTTATGTGAGTCGTTTCGGGCACGGAACGTGGGGTATATCGCAAATCCAGCAACTATTTGAAAACATAATGATTTCAACTCAATGGAAACATTAAACAAAAATTCAATCGCCATTTATCGATGATAAATTATTTTTATATTAATTGAATTCAATAATCCAGCTTTAAAACAACTTCATTTTCACTTTCATTAAGCGCATTTCTCCGTTAATTTAATATGGAAATTATAATATCTTAAAATATACTGTCTTACATTTACCTATTTTAGTTACCTCTTATAAACACGTATACAATAAATATTCCCCGGTGATAAATGTTTCAAAATAAGGACAAGGTTCACGAATAGCAATGAAAGGCCCTAACTTTTATATCTTTTCAACAATCATAAATTTGATTGATATTGACATTCGTATGTTATACTTTCGCAGTCTTATGGTTTTTATTACCTCAGCAGAATTCTAGTACATTTTATCTTGAATATTAAATGTGTTTCAGGTTCGGATAGAATATATATAGTGTCCATGATGAAGGTGGTGTCCCTCAATTGTGTAGGCTGTGTCCCTGGCGTGGTAGAAAGTGTACGTCCGTAGGGTCGGAAATTTTGTTTATATTCATTAAAAGTCAAGACCATTAAAAGTCAGGGCATATGACCTTTAATATAAGGTGGGTTAAAATAGGAAAGCACATGTTCAGTGTAAAACAGGTGACAATGGGAGTCAGATGATCACTTTCCGCCATTGTCATGTTTTTATTACACTGCCCCTTGTTTCACTATCAAACTCAAAAGCGTAGTGGTTTTGGTATATTTTATTTCTACATTATTGTAATCAGTTATCAATCTTAAACCTTAACTGAGACTAAAATCTCCATTACACAACATATATCTTTTAAATTCAAATTATCACTATTAAACACACATTTACGTTTCAAAACATTGTTTAAATAATATTTCACATCTCCATTCCAAAACAACCGACCCGACCCAAAACTAGACTATCCGCTTAGCCTCTACGATTCCAACCGGCCCTCTCAACCCGTTATTCTATCAGTTTTTACCCTTGTTCACTAGTACTCCAGTTGTCATAAGAGAGTGGCAACTAATCAGTAATGTCCACATTTCTATTTTAAGGCCTGGTCACATGTTATACTCTAGACAGGCTATTAATTATCAGGTGCTTGGCCCTTAAGCAAGGTAGAGACCTTTCATAAACTAATTTGACTATTCTTGTAGGTGTATCCCACATCTGTGTTTTATCATAGCTCAGATTGAGTTATATAAAATCTTCTGGAACACATTGAAAAGTATTATATGAAGTCTTTCAACTACTCATACGAAAATTGTCAATTAAAAGAAATGAAAAAAAGAAACAAAGCAATAACTCTTACATGTATAGAAAAAAGACAAAGATTTGAAACTAGTGAACAAATGAAGACCAATACGCTTATTAAATATAGATTATAACATCACAACAAAAGAAATAGCCAATAGAATTTAAAAGAAGAGTCTTAAACACAATTATAAACGACAGTCAAACGTTTGTTTTTGAAAAGGACGCTTTATAGGTGAAAATATACGTACTAGTTGTGACGTGATTAAAGGTTTAAGTGAAAAAAAACAAACTGGTTTAATATTTGTTTCCAATTTTGAAAATAAATCGACAGTGTTAAACCCAATTATATTTGTAAAATGTTTAATTATTTTAATTTTGGAAATTCTTTTATCAACTGGATTGAAATGTTTTATAATGACGTGCAATAAATAAAGGAGACATTATTATTTATAAGTAGAAACGGGAGTAAGACACATTACCGCCATGTTTGTTTAATTTAGCTATTGAAGTTTTATATAAATTATTCAAAACGATGCTAATATCAAAAGAGGTATAAGATAAAAAGATTAAAAATACTATTTTGGCTGATGATGGCAGTTTTATGTTGGATAGATCAAAAACACTTCTACAACCTTAATAAAGAAAATTGACAAATTCAGTAAATAAATTGGTCCTAAACTTAATTCTAAAAAATCAACAATTTTAGGCTAAGGGGCATTAAAACAGAAATGAAACTTTTAATATTTCTGCAATATACACGTAGAATCTAACAAACATTTTTTTTTTGGAAATGCCACAATTTTCGAGAGGTTTTCGGACAGAAATTCATATATTTTTTATATAGTCTGTTGAAATTTCTCAAATATGTGGCTAAAATTGATGCATTAGGTACGGCGTATTCATGAACGGAAACCGGTATTAATAAGCTTACCACTATAACCTACATTAGAAACAATCGGTTACCAAAACCTATTTGTTATTGAAAATGTATCTACAGTAGAATCAGGAAGTCTATATTTAGTCAAATATCTCACAATGGGAAGTGATGAGGAGTATTCGGGCGATAAAAGTGTTGATTTGTAAACCTGTAATGCAGGATTTAATATCACACGAGATGTTGTATTAGCCAAATCAGAGGTCAGTAAAAAAACACAAAAATATATTAAATTAGGCATAACTGTCCGACAGGCTACACGGCCTATATTAAATATTAAATACTACTACTATGCTAAAAACTACTCTCATATTTCCCGGCATGTTTGATTAAAATGCCCATTGCAACTGACTTTGTGTTTTGTTGTTACATATTTACATACAAGCGCATTGGTCATCTTAAATATTAATTATCATTTATTTAATCCGAAGTAACAAAAAATATTTTTGTTTTTTATTAGTGTTATGTTGTAAAATAATGATCATACTTTGTACGGTTTACTGTGTGATGCCCTCGACTCCACTAGGATATTTTCGAGGAAATAACGTATTCTTCGTCTATGATAACTTTAATAAACAAAAAAACAACAACATAAAAACACACAATACCATCCAGGTCGGGAATCGCACAAGATAAATGCACTTAAAATCTATAATTAAATACGTACGAAATTAACAATAAAAAGCACAATCAAAACAGTAAACTGTAACGAAACAGTAAACTTATGTGCGCTCAATATGAATGAAAAGTATTTTTTATTGAATTATACATATTAAACAATTAATAAATATCAATACAGTAAATTATGAATACACAATCCTTATTGTTAGCAACGCAAATATTGTTAGCAACGCAGAATGTAACATTTTGACATTTAAAGATGGCTACCGGAAGTAGATAAAACATTTTATTATAAGTGGCATGACAAAAACATTTGTATACTGATTACTAGACATGTTTAAAACAATATTTAAAATCTCATATTTGTTACTTCGGTGCACAATTCATGAATTGTTCTAAATGCAAGAAGCTCAGACAATTTCTCCCGATGTGGCCTGTTTAAGAACTAAAATTAATTAAGGTACACTGAACACATTGAGTGCTGGAGTACACTCAATCAAAATAATGTTTATTTGACAATTCTATAGCTAAAACACAGACATATCCGATTTGCCGTTGTTGTTAACCAGAGAATTTCGCGCTCCTAGGAATTTTCGAAGATCAAAACTATTTAGTAGGACTATCGGATGATGAGATTATATCTAGGTATAGCTTTAATTCAGCTAGTTTGGACTTTCTGGAGGACCTTTTACCAGAAGACCTTCTTTAGCCGACATTGAGGGATAAGGCCTTGACCGCAAGGGAGCAAAATATGATTTACTTGCAATATTATGCGAGTGAAAGTTTTTTAGAAGTGATTGGTGACACTCTTGGTTTTAACAAGGAAACAGTAGACAGAGTTACAGTGGCAATCAGCACCCACCTGCATGATTTCATCTTTTGGCCATCAGAACCTACTGAGAAAAATAAAATACGTGAAAGATTCTACAAGTTGGGAAGTATTTCAAATGTGATAGGTACCATAGATGAAAACACATCAGAATAACACCTCAACTAGATGAGGCATCATATGTAAACAGAACAGATTTTCGCAGTATATCTGTTCAAGCGTCATGTGATCATGGAGGTATGTTGTTTTTCTTGTCCACATGCGTTTAACAGTTTTATTGGATCCATTATATCCTGATAAATTCATTTTCTTTTATTTAAAACATTTACTGTAGTTTGGGTTTGCTTTATAAATTGGGAGCAAGTAAAATGCATTTCCTTTCCAGATTGTTAATCATACTTTGATTATATTATTGTTAATTTTAGTACAACACATGCATGTATATTTGCTCTCTCTCTCTCTCTCTCTCTCTCTCTCTCTCTCTCTCTCTCATTTAAAACTCTGAAAGTGCAAGAATCAGCCGATGTCTTCAAATATTCATCTTGTATCTTATTCTTCATTAATTTCTTAAAATACTCTGTAAAGATCACAACGTGTTTCAAAAACAAATAAACAAATGTTCCTTCTAATGGCTGCAAAAATATGGTGGCAGTGAATAGTTTCTAAGTTATTATTTTACATAACGTGTACTTTGAAATTATTGGTTTATATTCACGAGCTGATTATCACTAATCGGTCTGGGCCGAAAACTCATAATCATAATCGGCCCGGTGAACGCGTGCGCATGAAACCAATGGTCACGTGTTTTTAACGTCACCATGGTCAGTTCGTTTAAAATATATCGGTTTATTCTTTAACGAATAAACGGATACAAAAATATAAGTGTTCTTCGTTATTAAAGAAAACCGCTGATATGGTATTAAGTGTTTGCGTACATTATTGTATTATTTCCATTCAGTTTCTAATACAAACGAATCAAGGGAAACAACTGCATAGCGACCCACATATCGAAACTGAAAAGCAAATAGATATCTTGAAATACGATGTCAACGTCAGAATGGCACAATAGCTCGTTTGGTTATCGTGCACTTCATTTTATAATTTATAAATATGAACATCGAGTGTTCAAGATGCATCAATTAAAATGTGTTTAAATTATCATGTTTTACTCGCTTAAACTATAAAGAAAGAATGTGTACACATAACTTATTGGCACTGGTAATCAGACCCTACTGACATGGTTGATGAATGGAGAACACCAGCAATGCCTTGTAGTGAAAACGGTCCCGGTGAGCGAAAACGTAATTACTCCCTTTGATTGGTGAAACCGAACATGTGGCAGAGCCGGGCCGAGAGGTAATAATCGGCCAGAATTCAAAACGGCCCTCGGGCTTGATTGAAACTTGAAAATTCCAGAATTACACATGATGTCGCTCCTTTAATAGATCAATAGATTTTCATAAAGGGCAGGTAAAACACTTCATCTCCTCATTTTTATATTAGATTTGTCAGGTTCACCAGTGTGAGCATTTTAATATATCACAATCATGACAACCACTATTACCGTTATCTATCATGACTAAGACATATATCATCACCAGTAATAACATACGAATTAATCATGTAAATGAGACCTAAACTGTGAGCAGACTTTCAGTCACTTACACGTTAAATTAACTATAAAAGAGTAACCGGGTTAAAATATACTTGAGTGGATGATATTGGGGTCAACAAAACTTTCAAAAGAAAACAAATTATATTTTACATACACAATCATGTCAACAATCAACGCCAATGCGCATTATATTTGGTCAGAAACATTAACACCATCTGTTTTCCATTTATCACTCACTTTAAGGTATATTTCCATACCATATACAATAGTAGCTCATGCCGCAACTTATTGTTTATTTAGAAAGTGTTACAGTGTTAAATATATATACAAATGCTACTAATGGCGGTATTTGTATAAATGCTGTATTTGTATGATAAGTACGTATAAGGTCTTACTACACAGCTGATTTTTGTTTTTTGTATTATATAAAATAAGGTCTAGGATTTCCATAGTAAAACAAGAACTACACATAGTTTTTTTCCATAGCAGGAATGTAAACCCACAAAAAATGCACAATAACTGGTATAGTGACCACTTTGTTTTTTTAAAGAGGGTGCAGTGACATCCTGAGGTCTTTTGAAAAAAAGATGTCCTAAAAACGCTCATAAATACATGCATATGTTGAAATCATATAAAAGTCATTTTTTAACACCAGTAACACCAGTGATGTCTTATTGCAGTTATATATGCTCAATCGACTTTTGCTCTATTCATCTGCAGCGAAAAATCACAACTACTATGAAACATTTTGATAATATTTCAAAACTAAACTACATAGGCCTTGTTTTAAAGCGTAAGAATCATGTTACTGTGGGTAAAAAAGGGCGTATCGTGTAGTGAGACGTATAGTTCACCTTTAAATCTGAACGATAAGAAGCATTCGCCAATTGTTGTGCTATGGCAGGAACATAAACATTTTAACTTGTCACTTTATAATATGTTTTCATATCATATTCAATTACAGTTTATGCAACAGCTAATTGTTCATTTAAAAGGTTTTATTATGCTATATATATATATAACTAATGACTGTGTTTGCATCTTACTCCAGCTACTTGTAATATGCCAATAAATCTGAGCGATAATAAGCATTTGCGAATATTGATAAAGTAACGGTTCACAAGGTTAGACTATGTCTGTATTTTATTCAAATTAATACAATAGTCTGTCCATATGTTACATCTACCAACTTGATATCCGTAAAATAGCTAATAACATTTCAGGAAGATATTTCTTGTCTATATATGTACAGAACTACAGGAAACAACATACATGTACATTGTATATGCATGCACATATTCATACATATACATATATATCATATACTTATATAAACGAATATATATATAATTTTTTGCAACGATATATCTTCTTATGTGTATATACATGTATATATTCTAAAATCTGAATGATAACAAACAATATATTGTCTTGTCAATATTTAATCAATGCAATTAGAAATATGGAAATATGCAAGCATTTCAATTTATATATCACCTTGGATTATTTGTTCAACATGTCACGATTTTAACATTTAAGTTGCAATAAGTAACATTTATGTAAAATAAGATCATTAATACAAACTGGTTGTATAATATATTGAAACATTTCATACTCATTCACTAATTATAATAATTTATTAAACTGTAACGTCTTGCCTGTATAGATAGGCGAGATTAAGAAAATTACTTTAAAGCTGCATTCATATTAAAAAAAAATGGCATTTTAATGCTCATACTGCTGAAGTGCACGAACCACAGTCATGATCCAAAATGATGGAAAATGTTTAATAAATAATTTGCTGGGAAATCAGACGTTATTTTAACTTGTGATATTCTCTTCGTAAAAGTCGTTATTAACAGTAAAGACCGTAATAATTCCCCTATAATAAACTTCATGAGCAGTTTTTCATCTATTGATGAGTAACGTGGAAAATAAATAATGGAGGGTGATATTCGGTCCAATACGATTTAACAACACATAGCAACTTATATATTACATACAAACTCATGTCTAAATAAACTCAACGCTATTCAATATCATAATTGGTCAGAAACACGATCAAAAAGGATATTCAACTCATCACATTATAGTATGTTTTCATAACATATTCGTTTGTAGTTCATACCACAGCTTAAATATATGTGTGTATTCATTTTGACCTCTGGAGGTAAGTTTACCATCTATTCTTCACGGTAAATGTTGAGTTCTGGGGGTAGAATTTACTATCTATCCTTCACTGTACATTTTGAGTTCTGGGGGTAGAATTTACTATATAATCATTCACTGTAAATTTTGAGTTCTGGGGATAGAATTTCAATATAATCCTTCAATGTAAATTTTGAGTTCTGGGGATAGAATTTACTATATAATCCTTCACTGTAAATTTTGAGTTCTGGGGATAGAATTTACTATATAATCCTTCACTGTAAATTTTGGGTTCTGGGGGTAGAATTTACTTTCTAATCCTTCACTGTAAATTTTGAGTTTTGGGGGTAGAATTTACTATCTATCCTTCACTTTAAATGTTGAGTTCTTGAGGTAGAATTTATTATCTATCATTCACTGTAAATGAGTTCTTGGGTTAGAATTTGCTATATATCCTTGACTGTAAATGTTGAGTTGTAAATTTTGAGATCTTGGAGTGGAATTTACTATATATTCTACACTGTAAATTTTGAAATCTGGGAGTCGAATTTACTATGTATCCTACATTGCAAATTTTGAGCTCTTGAATTATAATTTACTATCCATCCTACACTGTTAACTTTGAGATCTGGAAGTAGAATTTGCTATATATCCTTCACTGTAAATATTGAGCATGGGAGTAGAATTTGCTATTTATCATTCGCTGTATATTTTAAGTTCTGGAGGTAGAATTTACTATATATCCTACACTGTAAATTTTGAGCTCTTGTTGTAGAATTTGCTATATGTACTTCACTGTAAATTTTGAGTTCTTAGGGTAGAATTTACTATCTATATTTCACTGTAAATGTTGAGTTCTGGGGTGATAATTTACTATCTATCGTTCACTGAAACGTTGAGTTCTGGGAGTAGAATTTACTATATATCGTTCACTGTAAATGTTGAGTTGTGGCGGTAGAATTTACAATGTATTCTTTACTGTCTTTTTCTTAGTTCTGGGGGTATAATTTTTTATCTATCCGGAATGGTTAATAAGAAAGTGTAGATAGTTCTTCATAATCCGTATATGTCGTATACTTATTAGTCGTGCAAAGTATAATGAAAACACATTTACAACAATACTCAAAAGCTAATCGAATGCGACAGAATGAAAACACGTTATAAATCAAGTGGTGAACATTGTTTAAAATTTCAACATTAAACATCAATATTTATTAGTGATATTTTATTAGACATTCAATAACTGATGCTTTATAGAGTTGTGCTTTAGTTACAAAGGTATATTTACTAAAAATTACTTTATGCCTATTCATAACATACTTGTATATTATTATGTAAGCGGCCACACTAACACCGCCCTTCGGACAGTGAAGTTATTATCGGACAATAGAGTCAGCTAAAATATTTATAAAAGGGGCGCCGGCGGGGATATTTCATACATTATTATTGACTATTGAGTGGCTATATTGGCTTTTACTCGATTAAACAGGCGTGATGTGCGCTTTAACTTTGGAATATATTCCGGAGGAGAAACTATTACTATGGTTGTAGATTTGTGTCTTTGGTGAGCGCAAATAGGAACATTTTCACAGCCAGTAAAATGTAAAGATACATCTCTATCATGTTGGGCTGTGTCAATGAAATGTATATTTTGCGATGATTGCTGCACAATGTGTTGAGAGAAATCCAGGACCTAGAGAATACTCTAAAACATTAAAGGGTATAACTGTTTTAAGTGTGTTTAATGAAAGTAATGACTATCAAACACGTGGTTCTTTGTCTTCATCACATTCGCTATAACAATCTCATTCGCCACAAGATCAGTCTCAGATAAACCAGTAGTTTGACCCATCAACACCGTTGGCACATACATATCCGTATTGTAGTTTAAATCAACTAAAAGCTATCATGTTACATGTATCCGTGCAGACAACAGTAGGAAACGTTGAGCACCGTTTCACTGAATTTGAAAAAAGCCAATAAACGAAATCAAGGAAAGCAATAAAACACTTGTTAAAAAATAACATCAAATTAACTGATAATATTCAGTCCTGAAATAAATGAAAAAGGTTGACGATTTAGAAAAAAAAATGAAATTAAGTTAAGAGAAGAGAGAACAATTGGAAGGTCAGTCGAAACGAGAGAATTTGCAATGTTTTGGATTGGGCGAATCAAGAAATGAATCAGAAACACAAATGAGAGAGTAAAAACTAAGGTATTGATGAAACAGAGATAAGAATGGAAAGAGCCTATATACTACGATTGATTGATTGAATATTTAGCGTCATGTTTATGCCATCGAGGTCTAACGGACGATCAGTTAACCTTACCGCTGTTTCCTGGGATTAACCAGTACTCGAGCACACCTCGTCTCCGCAAGTAACTGATAACTTTCCCACTTGAATCAGTGGTGAGAGACGAATGATAATGAGACACAATGTTGTATATCAAACATCACGGAGACTGTTGCCGGGCGGGGGATTCGAACTCACTACCCCTGGATTGATAGTCAGACGCGTAACCGATTGAGCTAATCGGGCCCGGCTATATACCACGAAGAGTTCAAAACCAGTAATTGTGAAATTTTCATTTTTCAAAGATAGAGGCAGTTTTGCACAGAAACAGGCAAAAGAAAAGGAACAAAACCAACGATACAAGAACAAAGATAATAACTGTGCAAATCATGGAACATAGACAAAGATGGAGACACGATTTGATGAAACATTCACGTAAGTGAGGACTTCCCAGGTAGAGTTATGAAAATGAGAAGCGATCTGAGAAGATTTCTGCATAAGACGATGGTAAAAGTGGTTATTTCAGATATGTTAAACTCGTTATCAATAGAGATGTGTATCGATACGAGTTGCGATAGACAATATTTTGAAGGCAAACAATATTAGACAGAAATATGGCCAAATCCGTAACACTATAAACTCAAACGGTTGATCATGTTCTTTCAAGTTTGCTGCATGGAATAATGAAGGGTTGTCTAAACATATAAATGACACTTGCTTCTGGGATTATATAGAACAATTTAATATATTTGGCTAATGTGAAACATGGGGTATTTTCTAAAATGAATTTGATAATGTCTTACAAGGATAAACTGGTTTTACGAAATCAATGTGCGTGAGAAAAAAAGTAAAACGGATAGATTCTCTGGTGGAGAAACACCATTTGTAAAAAGTTGTTAAGTAGAAAATGGTTTAGTTGAAAGAGTATATTGTGATCTTAATCAATGAATTTTCCTTAATATTTATAGCTCCATCAATAATTTAGAAAATGATATAGTAGTGTGTTGATATATGTCACGCATGAAGGTTCTACGATATATAACGATGCTCCTGGTAGTAATGGTTTCGGAATATTTGAAGATAAATTATTAATAGTTGTAACTAAATATCAATATTCTATTTTGTTAATTGCGGGAGATGGAAATGCTTGTTGCGGTGTTACATGTCATAGCTGAATAAGATGAAGTTGATTTGTCTTTTCAAAGTACTATATGAGAGTGATGATTTTAACATCCACAGGGAAACTAAAGATAAAACGTGTAATACATATGTGATGGCACTCATAGAATTATATAATTATGTAAAAAAGTATGGTATTCAAATAATCAATTGTAGATCACAAAATGATTTGTACGGAGAAATTGCATGTCAGGCAAATAACGGGTCTAGTATTGTAGATTATATCATTGCTTCGAGTAAACTGTTCCCTCTTATAACGTACTTTGAAATTGGAGAGAAAACCAGCATTTGTACATTTTTCATTACATGGTACATTAACTGTTCTTGCTAAAGCAGAACATAATTGTCAATACGTAGCTGATAAAACAGCTAGAAAACTTAAATGGAATAACGAGTAAAATGTGGGGTTGTGTTCAAATGTCCATGCTTTTTTTTAGTTGATATAAGAAATAATATATATGTGATAGGATTGTACTGGATATAGATAGGAGTGTTCAAGTGATTGCTGATGTGTACCACAATGATGTTTAATGTAATAAAGTAGCACTAGTCGTCGCAACGGGACGGAAAAATCGTGAAACCGGGTTTTTAAAGCGCATCGACCATTTATATGTGTTGAAGAAAATAGTTAAATCCGATATATATTCTTTATATTCAATACAATTTATTCATGTTTTTTTTTATATAAAGGAATCCGAGTTCGGTAAACATCAAATTCAATATACAGGAATCCGATGACAATGCATAAAGAAATGTAGCATACATTTCTTGTAATTTATATTGTTGAAACTCCTTCATCGTTCAATGATGTAAAATATAAAATATAAAAAAAATAGTCACATGATCAAATAACAACATTTTGCATTATGGATATGAACCCTAATAGAAAAAGAAGTGTCAAAAGTGACACTACGTCATAAACAGCCATTCAGTAATCAGTCAATGTGCAAAAAACAATCTATAGCGAAGTGATAGCAATTTTAATCGGATTAATTTATCAACAAGATATTTTAAAATCTAACATTTATATAAATCAAAAGAATATTTATTTACAATCGAAGTAACTGTATCTAAATAAAATTATCAAAAACAATACAATAACGAAATGGGCGTTATTTTGAATATAAACATGATACATTATTAGATGCGTTATTGTTTATGATTGAAAAAAAACAGGGTTTAACATACAATTTTCATCAATTGATAATGGTAAACATAGATATATATATTTAGCAAAATATAGCATGGTTACAGTACCCAACGGACACCTATTTTGACGCCCTCGCCAAATGTTGTACATCAGTAAATAAAATTGCGCTATGGAACGAAATACATACGAGTTGAAGAATGCCGTTATGTTTTAGTCAGAAATGCAGATTTTATAATTTGATATATTGCATAAGCATAAATATTTTGTCAGTTATGCATGTCACCAAGTTTAGAAATAAATAAAGCATAATCATATCTGTACCTCGAAATATCGAAAAGAACATATATAAAAGAAAGCATGAGTATCGAAATCATGTATCCTACGGGAATATGTCAGAACCGGATATTTAAACAAAATTGTCGCATTGGACGGAAAATATAGGAAGGAATAATTATGAACTTTTGCTTCGAACATGTACATTTTTATATAAATATGTATAGTAACAAAGATACATTAAATATTATCCCGACATGGGAACATGCAGATAGAGACACACGTATAAATGGAAAAAGCAATGGAACGGTGAATGTACTGGTGTGGTTTGTGGAAGAAGTAATCGACACTTTATAATTTTATTAATTGTATTCGTTATTTGTAAAAGTTAATAGATCTAGAAGAGCATGTATAAAGTGCAATTTATAAATAGTTACACGTGTAGCCGTAGCACAGCAAAATACTTGTCTAAGTCCAGTAATTGTGATGAATGTAGTAGCGAGGTCCAGTTACGAAATTTCTAAAATATTAAGTAATCGGGGTATTTCCAATTGTTATTAATTGAAGTAAATAAATTAAGTTGGTTATGGTTTTCCAACTTAAATTAAGAAAATATATATAAACGTTTTTGAAATCTTAGTAAGAACGGAAAATAGCCACTTCTTAGAGACGGTATCATTACATTATGTTCGATCTCTTTGACTGCCGAAATTAGAATGTATTATATCGATACTATAGATATAAAGTATGTTGCATTAAAACTGTTGTCATAGAAATTAAGACGCAGCGCTGACCTGTTTGATAAGCCTTAAATACAGATATAGATTAACAATAAAAGGTGCGAAACAGGTGTGCACTATCTAAAAGCATAGTCGCATTAAGGTCTAAGACATAATAAAGACGGAAATTAGAAAAAGTAATCTACTTAAGGAATTAAAGAAATGTTTAACTTTATAAAACTAATATAGAATAATAAGCCTTTGAATTTATGCACAAAATGTGCAAGAACAAAACTTTAAAACTGGAATGAATATTTTTTGTTTGTTTTTAGAAATGGCGATACACTTTGAAAAAATGAAGAGTGGTTTTATAATGAAACAGTTACTATGTATAGATATATTGATTTATATATAACTGTAAAATAGATTTTGACATATGCAAAAACATGTTTGGCATTACAAGCTAAGAAAGTAATTATCTCAATGATTCAATTACAAAATAATGTTGGTTATTCTGAGAGAAACAAAAAAGCTTATTAAAACTGTTCAATACGATGGTTAAACCAATTTTACTTTATGTGTCTGAAATATAGAGATATGAATATTCAAAACCAATGGAAAATGTACATGATCGATTGTGTAGTAAAAAAGAAAAATCCCAACTAATGTATTAAATATGTTTGTTAGAGGAGAGCATGGTAGATACACATAGTATTCGAGTATAACTGTAATTGTGTCTGATATTGATTGTTCTAAACAAGAATTGAATGGTACTGTCGCTGTGTCTGGAAAAAGGCGTTTTCATAGATATATTATGCCTTAACTGAAAACTGCATAATATTTGTAATATTATTTGCCATTGTAATTCAGATGTTCACACAACGTTTTGCCTGCTATTTCGGAAGACGTTGTATTAACGTTAGTACTATATGGCGTTCTTTTGACGTCGTTAACAAACACAAGCAAACGTTATGTTTCTTTAAGAGTTTTATTTTAGAAAATATGAAAAAAATATAGTGGGAACACCCCCTCTTTGTATTCGATTATATTTTAGTAAAATTAATAAAGTTTGACATGAGGTTCAAAAACTTGTACCAGAGTTTTTCGCGCAATCAGTCGTGAATGCTCAAAAAGTGTTGTTCTAAAACCCGCTTTTGTAAATGCCCCAGCGTAATGATAAGCTGTAAAGGTTTCATCTGTATTAAAGTTATAATACTATCATAGACAATAAAATAAGTAATCTTTATATGTTATTTAAAACAATTTTGCATTAATATTGATTAGTTTACAAAGGAAAGCGATGCAAATTGTCCGAACAATACGCAACTTTTACGAGAGATTGCGGTACTATATTAAACGCAAACAAAGCTTAAAGCTGAGACTTCATAGATCATATGTACAACTGTTTGATAACTAACGCCAGATATAAAAAAATCCGATAGGAACGTCACAAACTACCTTAAATGATACACATAAACTGTTTTAAAATAATATTAAAACTAAAATAGTTATATTTCTATTTCAGATATGGCGTAGGATGTATATTTGATTGTCCATTCCTTAGCATGGGTGATTCATTGAGTTCCACGAAAATGATTTGATTTGTTACTGTTGACTGCTTCGCTGTAGAAATTATGAAATTGAGTGGCTGTTGCCGGGTCTTTGACTTTCGCAGCCATAATAACATTGTTATGTTGTGTTCTGATGAAATTTGATTAATGGCTAGCACAACAGTGAATAAAAGCTATTTTCATTGAGGAACATTCAGTGAAAGTTTGTTTAGCAAATCAGTGAATATGATTTGGTAGATTGTGTTTTTATGGCATATCACTACACACAAAGGTTAGATGACACCGACAACGATGATTTCACGGTCAATCTTTATATACAAAAACATAATGTTATAAGAATAGCATCCACACATGTATACAAATTGAATCTAAAACCTTGATACATGTAGAAATGTAGAGTTTCGGCATATTTTATTAGATGTTCAATGAATCAATGCTTTAAGTGCAATGCATGAGCTCTTGTGTTCCTGTTATTGTCATCATTATTCACATACTCGACTTACACTGGGGTACGGAATGTATGAACAAAATATGATAGCATGGACAAAACATCCATTTGTTATCCGCAAATTGCACAAAAGGCTCAGGACACCATTGAAGAGATATTTTACCAATATCTTTGTTACAAAACATGAATTGTCTGTTAGCCCTCGATGGCATAACAATGACGCTAATTATTCAACCAAATACAAAACATGATATCTACGATGATATTTTAAAGCCTGGTGACTCGATGTATATATACGTTATATGTATATTCCGGAAGCGCTCGGTTTTCTTTTAAATATCTATAAAGAATTCAGTATTGTTTTGGTGTATAAATTAATTTATTAATTTATAATCTCACCTATAGTATTACCTTAACACCCTTGTATCACTCCGTAATACAATACTATTGAAAGAATATTGTTCGGTGTATTTCTATAATCCTTTATATATAACAGGTATTGTGCCTTTACACCTTATATCATTGATCCAAGATGAATCC
Organism: Panopea generosa; assembly: GCA_029582155.1. Classification (NCBI taxonomy): domain Eukaryota; kingdom Metazoa; phylum Mollusca; class Bivalvia; order Adapedonta; family Hiatellidae; genus Panopea; species Panopea generosa. The sequence continues at coordinate 30,321,000 of CM055912.1, read as the reverse complement.
ATGATCCATGAATCTTAAATCATCATTATTAAACAGCTCAAAGATAAATTTCTTGCACTTGTCAAAACTAACCATTATATTTCATTTTTACAAACTTGTCTTAATCACAAAACTATTCCCCAAGGTCTGTGTCTACCCGATTCAATAAATCTTGGAATTAGATTTAACTGACACTCTTTTCAGTAGTATGCAGTAACATGTACTATGTAATAAATATACACACCAATCTGCAATCTGCTATAATGAACTCCAAAATTCAAAAGTTAGAAAAATAAAATTTTAAATATAATTCAGATTTTCCAGAACAAATGCGAAGTTATATCTCCACACCACCAGTCACAAAGGAAACATCCATTCTTAAAAAAAGGGAAAAAAAAACTTTAATCTATTGGAATTATCAATTATATGACTGAGTTTACAAATGTTAATAAAACCAAAATTAAAAAGAAGAGAAATCAACAATTCAAATGAAAGTTAGCTGTCTAATTAAAACACTATCTCACTCCTAGAACCTATCTATTATTACACTCACGGAGTCAGAAGATTCAATTTTGTCTAAAGGACTTAATTATTTGTCAAAAACCTGTATCGGTTGATCGTGGCAACTTAATTAATGACACATTGAAGTTCAGTAGACGACTTAGATTGAAATCTCATTTCAAAAAGAAAGAACCATAATTATATGATAATTCTCAAATACAAATTGACCCTGTTTCAAATATTTCTCATAGATCTGTTTTAAATACGTTATCAACAATTTCTGATCTAGTTCATTCCCCTGATGTACTTGCTAATGATAAATATGAACAATTCAAAGAAAAAAGCGACTGACAAACACCAAAACAATCTCAAGATCTTGAAACCATTATAAATTCAGTTGAAGCAGACATATCATTTCACCAGCAGAAGTACTCACACTTCGATAACCTTCAAAATTAGGACGTAAAGCTAGAAAAACGTTGAAAAACAATACAGAAATAATAATCAAACCAGCTGACAAAAGATCATCTGTAGTTGTAATGGACACAAATCAGTACATTTCTGAGGCTGAACGTCAAGTTCATAATCCAGTTTACTTTACAAAACTCGATACTCTCATCTGTTGATTACGCAAAAAAGGTCAATATTATGTTGAGACTTACTGTACGGAAAGGGTAACATTTATGAAAAAAAAGAGCATCTTATTATTACCAACCCAAAACATGGTCATTTTTATATTCTTCCAAAAATCCATAAACAAGGTAACACAGATCGACCTATTGTGTCTGCTGGTGGTCATCCTACTGAAAGAATTTCAGAATTTTTAGACTTCTATTTACAACCACATGTACACACTGATTTATATTCAAACCCAACAGATGCATCAGTACCTCCTTCAAAGCAGTTGTCCCCCTAAACACATTTGTAAAAAAACATTCCATACAGTTTGGCACTGCGAATGCGTCGTAAATGCACTGGAAATGAAAACTTTGAAACCTAACTATTTTAGTTTCAATATAAAGAATTATTAAAGCATCTTACTGAACGCGGTTACATATAAAACAATGTGAAACATAAAATTTTGAAAGCAAGGAACAAGGATCGAAAAGATACACCTCAAATACTTCCAAAACAGCTTTAACATATTCATGGAGGGAAAACATGATAGATTACGATGCTGGTTTACCGTTTTAGATTAAAAATAAATATCATGATCTTACGCTTTAAACAAATCTTAGTAATATAGTTTGAACTTTTTTCGATTTGGTTCGTAGTGATTGTGATTTCTTACGGCAAATTAGTAGACTAAAGCTGGCATAGCATAAACTGGAAAAAGGTGACTTTTAGAGGATTATAACAGATGCATGTATTTATGAACTCATCTATGATGGACAGTACAAAAAAAAGCTTATGGTGTCTCTGTCTCAAAAAACAAACTAGCCAATATACCATTTATTTTGTATTTTATGTAGGGATATATTCCGATTATGAAAACAAAATTCTATATTATATTGTTGTAACTGTGGGGATCCTAGACATGCGCGTTAATGAAATCTGTGATAAATATGGTCGAAACTCACAACAAAACGCAAACAAATTAACGCACAAAAAATTGAACTTAAAAAATGATTATTGAATAAAATAAAAAAAACAATTATATTAAGAGTACTACATGTAGTTAAACCATGATAGTTTAAATGGGTATGTCTTTAAACAGATAAATCAAATATCTTTTCATCAACATTAAAATAGATGCATAAAGATCTTGTACTTATAAATATTTTTTTTCAATCTATTCTCCTGAAGCATCGAATAAATAGTTTATACTCTTCAACGTCTGCCTTAACAAGAGTGTAAATGGGTTTGCTATATTCTATTTTAGATAGAAATCCGCACTTGAATTAAGAACCAATAAAACTATACCTTACATCATCAAGCCATTGTTCGACAATGTAAACTTAGTAAATATATAAATAAAAACAAAACATAACTATATTTTTTCAAACAAATTTAAAAGCATAAGAGGGTTGTTCAAAAAGTTCGCAGAAAATACTTGTAAAATCTTTATCTATCATTTGTTTAATTTGAAATTTATTCCAAACAAAGGTCTATATATTCTGTATCGATTTAACAGATATTAGCACTGTATTCATACCAGTAGAATTGTTATCGTTACTAACGTATATCGACCGTCACTGGATCACTTTTCGTTATTTGGGAGGTATTTTCGAAAATTGCTACTACTTAACATATTCATTATTTTTTAATATGCTGATGGATTATCGAACAAGTTGCTTTAAATCCACCTACAGCTCCATTACTTTTCATACTGTGACGTCAGTAGAGCATTATGACGTTATCTGTGACGTCAATACGTCTTCACTTTACACACTGTATATTACCAAGATGTTTTCACTTCACGTTGTCTTTAGTTCAGCGATAAGCAATACAATTTTGTGTTTGCAAATTTTACAAAATAAAACTAAATCAGAAACAGTGACTAATATTATGAAAACATATAGCGAAATTTTTTTACAGAAAACTGCAATTTTTAAATGGTACAACAGATTCGGCGGAGGCGTCAGTTAACAAACGGACATAGAAAAAGGCGGACGTCATGCAACGTCAAAAAATTATTTCTGGGGTCTAAACGATTGTAGATGAGGATAGACACATAAGTGTTACATATTAAGCAACTAAACTGGACAATTAAATGGGAAGTGCCTATTCTAGTATAACGGAGTATTTGAATATGCGTCGCGTTTCAGCTAGGTGGGTGCCGTGGTTACTTTCAAGCGAATACAAAGAGATGAGAATGGCGGCGGCTAAACGATTTCTAAATAAATATGGTAAATGTGGTATGACATATCTAATTAATATAGTGACAGTTGATGGAACACGCGTATCAACGTTCGGTCCTAAAAACAAACAAATGCTATCAGTGTGAAAAACATTGGCATCCCCATCACCAAAGAAGCAGAATTGTGTCGGTTTCTACGATATGGTAAGTGTCTTGACTTATGCCGTAATTATAGAAACTACAATCAACTACAACAACTATTCAAAGACATGCACAAACTCTTTATTATTCATACATTTACAACTCATACAACTTATTATTTGCGGGCTGTTTTATAATTGTAATACACTTCAGACGTAGGGCCTAACGTAATTTGACATGACATTAACAAATTAAGCGTATTTTGACATTGATCCGGTCACGCTTGGTAAACGTTACTAAAATAACTGTAACATTGTATGTTTTCAAGATAAATTGGTGAAATGTGTAGTACACGGTGCCGATATAAAAATTATGTATTTATATCCATATGAAAAATTATGTTTAAAACTGAAATAATAAAAAAGTTATAAATACTTTCCACGAACATTTTGAAACCCTCTCGTATAATATGGCAATATTACATTTTAGTGAATTAATTTGACACATTTATATCGATGCAATACAGTGGCGGGTTGAATTTGTTGGCACCGAAACTTGAAATCTTAAAGTGTTTAGAACTTTGCCATTATGGGCCACATATGTCCTATGTGCGCAAATTTAGAGTGAATTTTTAAAAAATATTTACATTTGTAAATGTTTAAGCAAGAAATACCAAGAAATTTTAAAAAATGTGTAGGTGTCAAACATAGTAATGCACATCCAAAAATAAACGAGTCTTCACTGTTTTAGCAATTTATCTTAGATTTAATTTTTGTGTCAGCCACCGGTGTAAGTGACGAAATATAATCTATATAGTAAATCATACTTTATATTGGGATATATAGTATTTACTACCACTAGTAACTTTAATATCAGCTATTTAAAATACTCCTATTCATATATTACAAACATAAACAAACATTTATACTCGTAGTATTTAATTGTTAAATACTGACTTAACTAAATGTGTTTCTCTTGATATTATCAATCTAATGTTTGAAACTTCAGGGTCCCATGACTAGAATAATAATTTAAAAGAAGTCATTGGACATGGCATACTTTTGAACCCCCATTCTCCCATGTACCAGTAAATTCTAGAGCACTTGTACCATAGAAACAACACATGTACAAATCCATTAACTTTAAATTCCAAAATTAGCAGCTAAGGCATCCAATTATTTATAAATTATCAAACAATAAGATTTATTTGGACATAGCTTCCGTTTATTCTGGTCCAGACGCTCCTACAATTTGATTGTTATACTAAACAGTAACGAACAAAATAGACAAAACTATAGCCTCGGCATTGGTTCAAATTCAAATTGTCACTGTATATAAAATATGTTTTAAAATGTAAAGCAGTTAGAAAGAGTAAACACAAAGACCATGATGCCTCATGAAACATTAAATATTAAAAGTACAATTGAAAATATGTATTAGTTATACGTTTTTAAAAATAATGATTTCATTAAAAAAACAGAAATTCGTTTTTCAACATATTTAAGCCATATCTTTTCCATGTTGTTTGCAACTGCTGGGATATGAACCCAGAATGTCTACAAAAGTGAAGATGTGTTTGCCAATTACACCACAGAAGCATATCATGTTGTACTAAGATAATGGACTTAAATATTTACCAAATCAAATGAAATAAATTAACAAAAGTTAAAATTTAAAGTAATCGAATTTTCTATTGATAAAATATACTCTTGTAACGCACAGCAGTAAATGTTTTCTAATACTATATAGTATATATAATATCAATTTAAAAATAAGGTTTAGTCCTCTTTTTTAGGGGAATTTGCCTTAACAGTATGTAAGCTAAAGGTAGCCTTTAATCAAAATATATACAACGATTTCAAGTCTGGTTTAAACATTTAAAGCAACAGCTGTGTGTTTTATGGCATATTTCACAATATATACACACACTTTATAAAATGGTTAAATTCATTCTGATTTCTCGGACACAAATAAATACACCCCTTTGTACAATGAATCACACATTGGAAGTTTATTTGGGTTATACGTTAAGTCAATAATGTGTCAGTTCAAGGGGTGTAAGTTCTAGTTCCCACCTGGCCTTTGTGATGATAAGTGATGAACTTTAATTTACAGCCATGAGGCTACCAATGTGCGTGTATTACTGTTTACCAGGGTAGCGAATTTAAGTATGGTGATAAGGTGAACTAACCGCCGTCAAATAACTGATATACTGTTGAAAAAAACATAAAACCCATTCTTACAAAAATAAACAGAAAACAAATTGAAAATTGTTTCTGGTAACGAAGACAACTCCGTCAGAATAAGCAATGTATTTACCGAAATTTTAACAAAAACAAAGCAAAATGCTAACTAACCATGGGCAATAAATATACGTTATAAGTACTATACTCTGATTGAAATACTTGGTCATAATCATGACATGAGCGGGAGGTAACTGACTTATATTTATATACCATTATCTATATAAGAAATAGTATAAGAGTACATACAATGCAGTTGTAAACCGTAAGTGTTTTGAAAAATGACCGACGTAGATTCTAGTTGAGGGCATCATGGTAAATTGAGTACATTTAAATCACTTCCCTTATTCAAAGTCTTTATAACTATATATAGCAATCACAGTATATGCCGCATCATGTGTATCGATACAAGTTGGCTACCATCAAGACTGACCAAGATATTTGCCATATTTAGCCACAAGTTATATTTTGATGTCCTTTAACAATCACTCACCTGTCACATGTGTAATTGTTGGTTCAAATACAGCTATGTTCTGCTCTAGAGAGATATCTGTGAGCCATTTACAGAACAAAAATGATACAAAACTACACAATGATTATCTATACACACATATCTACCTTTGATTATACTTGAAAATGTAAACAGCACGATCAGAAAATGTATGTCAATTAGACATTTGGCATTATATCTTCCTGTTTTTGTAGGTAAGTGTCAATATAACATATAAAATTGAACATATCAGTGTGCTTTGTCACATATATTACCAAATTTGAACCTGTAATACTAAGATTTATTTCATACAAGTATCAAAACTACGTTTACAACTAAATATATTTTTCAACCATGTAGAAATATGTAAAAAGTATATAAAACTAAAGGCTAAGTTCTTATTTTATTCATGAATATTGATCAAGTAAACGGTTAATAATGTTTATGTCTGTGTTTTTTTCAAATTAACTAAATAATGTTTATATATATCTGATGATAACGTAGGATGAATCAACTGGGTAGCCTTTAAACAGCCAACGAATCATTGAACTCGTGCATGTATTTGTCAGTATTCACAAGGTCAATGTATCGTTGCATGAGTACAAACTATCTATATCGAGGACAATTGAAGCAGCGTACATTTATTTTAAAACAGAAACACATGCACATATTGCATGTTCACTTTTCTCATCAGGATATATATAGTATACATATATATATATACATATATATATATATATATATACACACACACATGGGGTATTTAAAAATAGATGCACAAACAAACTAGCGTCACGTCGATAACACAAACCGTAACGTATCAGTGATAAAGTAGTCAGCAGGATACAACAGGCTTAATGGCGATTGTAAATAACGTCCAATAACGATATGCAAATATAAGGCACTGCTTGACAAGGACGTGACATTTGCATATAAGGTAAATTGCAGTATTGAGGCAGTATTCAAAAGTATCCATGATGAAAATAATGCTTGAAATACTGCTTGCAATTCTTGGCACGATTAAATAGTGAGTACGTGCATTTATTGATCGACAAGAACTAATTTTGGAAATAGTGTTGAATATGATATATTTATTTAATGGATCAGTTTGTTTTAGTTTTGTCAGTTTTAATAGACACGTATGTTGTCATATCATTCATATATCTGTATTATACTTGCACACCAATTCAGACTACCAAATACCACCAACATTATCCCATGACACCATTCGCTGTCATTATCACCACTTTGCATATATCCCCCATATCGAAGTATAGCAGCGTTTGTTAAATACTTTTTTTTAACACAGCACTATTAATCATATATATATAAGTTGATTTGTATTACATGCAGTAGTTCATCGATCAAAGTATCCTAATACATTCGACAACTTGTCTTGGTTTGTACCAGTTTTTCTAGATATAGTGTCAACATAACATGATAGAGTTGATATCTACTGCTATATTTTTTCAGCAATATCATCAACGTTAAACTCATCTTATAATCACTTGATTGTTAATATTCCTGTCATATTAAGTTGCATTTAATTAAACTTGAAGTCACAAACACGTTAACTGAACTAAATATCACCCAGGCTAACAACCAGCTAGAAATATGCACATGTTTAACCTCTATGTCACAGTGGTTTATGCAACTAAATGGCAAAGATTCGTAATGTACTCAAATATGATGTGTAACACCTTTATGTCTGAAGATAAGTGTGTATATTTGTAAGCACTGTCTGCATTTTATTCAAATTAATTGATCAACATGTTAATATGTGATGATAACATCGGATGAACTAACTAGAACATACAGGTGCCAACGCACCGTTGCACGTGTACACACTGTCTAGGCCAAGGACGATTGAAGCATAGTTCATCTATTTTAAACCAGGAACGCATGCATAGCTTGCATGATCAAGTTTATTATCCGGCAATACATACTTACATACATATATACAATTTAAACATGCATACTCATATGCTATATAAAGGATAGGCATCTGTAAAGAAATATATGTGGATATTGAGCAAACATAAAGGTTCATAATGTTAGACTATGTCTTTATTTTATTCAAATTATTTAATATATATATATATATATATATGATTGTAACGTAGGATGAGGTAACTAAACATTGAACTCGTACACGTATCTGTCAATAGAAACAAGACCAATGCACTGTTACAAAATGTGACCTGTCTAGGCCAAGGATAATCGAAGCAAAGTACCTTTATTTTAATACAGAAACACATGCACATCATGCATGTTCAAGGAGGGATGTTCGAGGGGTGTTAAAAAATGTTATTTTGTCCTCATAAATCATCATGAGACAATGAAACTTTCAGAAGTTGTAGATTCAAATATATTTCAAATTGATTTAATGAAAGTTGTTTCCGTCGATAAGAAAACGCATCATTAATGTACTGTTAATGTTACGTTTTGCTAACGCGCAAAATTAAATGTACAAACAAACTAGCGTTACGGCCACGACATCAAATAAAATATCTGACGTCACAATATTGTTTTTCAAATAGGTTGAGCTAACAGTCTGAAAATATAAATGTTGAACAGAGATCAGTATTAAAATTGTTTGTTCTGAATTAAATGTCAGAGAAAAGCAACAATGGCTATATTGCAGATGGCATATATCAGAGTACAACAACAATTATTATATTGCAGAAGGCATATGGGGATAATGAAATATAAGAGAACAAAAACATTGCTATTTTGTAGAAGACATATGGGGATAATGGCATATCAGAGTACACCAACAATAATTATAATATTGCAGAAGGCTTATGGGGATAATAGAATGTCAGAGAACAGAAACTTTGCTTTTATCGTAGCCTCTTCTGTAAAATATGACTCTGGTAATAGCATACATTCTATACATATTTCGTAAATACGATACGTACAATATATATGCCTAACGTTCTTACTGCTATATTCAATACAATTTTCTACTATGATCATAATGTATTTTAAATAATTCGAAAACATATTTAAATTAATTTGTGGATATATTATTTTTGAAAAATAATCATGATAATAGTTTGAAATGACTGTTTTTCCAAAACTTGTGCATATTCGGCGATATATCTGATTCTGACCACGTGCTGAAAATATGTCACATCAGTAAACTATCTTTATATTTCTGTTGTATCGAGTAAAAAAACAAATGTAGCTGTTTAATTTTGTTATTTTTTGTTATGGGTTTAGCATATTATATTAATTGTAATAAGCTTTTGTAAATATTGATAATGTGGCGGATCATATTGTTTGACTATGTCTGTATTTTATTCAAATTAACCAATAATCTGTCTGCATGTAACATTATTCGTAAAAGAGCTAATAATATTTTAAGAAGAATTTTCTTGTATGTAGACGTACTGAACTCCAAGCAACAACACACATTGTATATGCATATACATGTACATACATAAACATATATATTATATACTTATATATACGAATAAAAAAAATGTAACGATAGTAGCTTTGTAACGATAGATCTTCCGATGTGTAGATACATGTATGAATAGCTATTTTGATTTGCTGTCTTTTCCTATTATTGTTTTTATGCAGCTGGATCTAGCTGGCACTCACTGGATACTACTTTAAAGACAAAAAATACTTTATGGCAAGCGCTCATATATAGTGTAGCTAGTTAAAGACAGCTTTTTTGTAATGATATGCTATGTAATATGCTACATTTTAAATGGTACCAGGCGGCAATATCTTTTAAATGACATAATTCATATTTGACTTATAATTTCTCAGCATTTAGCTAACCGGTGCATGCGAATTCTGATTTCTGTCGGTCGTTTTTCTGATTTTGCTTTCAAATAAAAATACACGAGGTTTGTAACTAGATTAAAAGTTACATTAAAGGTCTCGCTATACACTTGTATTCTGTTTTTTGTTCTATGTAAATAAGGTCTGGGATTTCCACCGTAAAACAATATTCCCTATATAATTATTGTTTTAAGTATTGTTTTTATATCCCACATACAAAGTGCACACAAATTAATGGACTGACGAGACTGTTAAGATTGTTTTTTTTAAATGATTATCAACGCACGTATCACTTAAAATCCTATAAAGGTATTTTTAACACCAGTGATGTTATATTGCAGGTTTTGCGATGCTCGTCTTTGCTTTATTCATCTATAGCAATACACCACAACCACTGTGAACCAGTTTGAAATTATTTCAAACAAAATTACATTTTAAAGCATGATTATCATATTCATACGCTTCAAAAATATGTTCAAAACAGTATATAGTGGTTCTGACATCTTTCTACATATTAGTAGAGCAACAGTTTGCATAGCATATCCTTCAATAAGACATCACTGGCGATAAAGAAAGTGACTTTTAAAGGATTTTAACAGATGCCTGTATACATGAGCATTTGTGTTGTTGTTGTTTTTTTGTAATCTGATTATATCACTGCATCAAATTTAAAAAAAAACAATAAAAAACTGGTCAACCAACCAGTTATTGTGCATTTTGTCTTTGGTGATACATTCTTACTATGTATACACTCCAATCTAAAGATACTATATGTTGCACAAGAACTATATGTGCGTTAATAAACTGTGTTATGAATCTGGTTGAAACTAACAACAGATGAGAACCAAAAAATCAACGTAAATCAAATTAAAAATGATTATTGAATTATACTGATAAAACAAATATCAATGGAGTACTATTAAAAGACATGACCAAAATGTTTTATGGTAAACAACGCATAATGTAACGTTCCGACATCTAAAGTCGGAAGCGTATGGGAAACATTTCAGCATGTAAGTCTTTAGAGTGTGGTTGCTGTGGTAGCTGCATGACCACTTCTTTTTACAAAAAATTCTGGACAATATGGTACATTTTGAGCAGCTACATTATCATGTAGGATGAATATGTCTTGTAGACCAGTTGCTCGTACTTGTTCAATAGTTTCGTACATGTTTCACCGTTATCAAGACAAAATAGTTTGTAAAATTAACAAATAAATGATCGACCATTTAGGGTAATTATTTAGTTTGATCTTTTAGGGCATTCTTCAAATGTTTGGCAATGGTTGCTATTCTTTGGAAAGTTTTTCATTCATTGCTTGTTATCAACCCAAATGGATTCGAAATATAAATGAATCACCAGTAAATAATTCCATTATTATTTTTTCTACAACATTTAAATTTCCAAATAAGTTTGTTGATGTTTTATGTTCTCGTTACCGTTTGTGTATCAGTTAAGAGATTAAGTGCCAATATAGTAAATTTTGCCTCTTAAAATATTTACTCAGGTATTTGTGCAGAGACGCCGATGAGATACAGGCCAGAATAGCAAAATTTAATATGTAAAAGTTATAGCTGTAAAACTACTTGGTTAGGTTTGTGTTCTATTAATTTCATATGTAACATGCTAAAAACTATTTGTCAATATTGATAAAGCAAATGGTTCACAGGGTTAGTCTATGTCTGTATATTATTCAAATTTATTGAATAATATGTCTTTGTCTACATGTACAGGTAATAATACTATATGATTCAGCAACTGGATATTCTCTAAACAGTATTATACAAACATCCACATATTGCATGCTATTTTGTATTGAAGTTTAAAGGGCCAATACTAAAGCGACTTACGCTTAAATGCATAAATGTATTATGGCATACGAAGATTTATATGGAAACATCTTTTTCACTAATTCGATGTGAACTTTTTATTACTATTTACATGTCAATTTGAATGCTTTACCACACCAAGCCTATTATTATTTACTATCATTGTTTGCAAATTGTTCACTTCATAAACTTCAGTTTAAAATGTAGTAGTTAAATTGTTTCAAATAGTTTAACATTACTGATTCAATTGACAAAACTTGTTATATATTTTTTAAGGAAACTACACACGTATTGTTTGATCTGTATAATTCGATAATAGTTATAGTATTAGATATAACTTTTAAAACCGTGTTTCAAACAGTTTTACCTATTAATAGGATAATCAAAGTTGTTTTCTTATTATTGTATTTACTTTTTTTTCTATTTGATTTATAGTGATATTTGATTAAAAAATTGTTCAAACCGCGCAGCACTAGTGTCAAAATAGTGTCGTTGTTTTATAGCATACATTTCTATATATAACAATTATTATAAGAAGAGGTAACTAACCTATCTTTTTTCACTATTGTTATACAATATTATACCAGATATAAGTTTTAAAAGATAGTTCATCATAAAAAAGATGAATGATACAACTATAATCAATGATTGAAATATTATGCATGAATAATTTTTCTTTAGTTGCTTTCCTGAATATAAATTAGAGTTTTCAGGTTCAGGCAAGGATGGTTTACTGCTTCGTAATAAAGAAATACCATATTCATCTAGTTTCTTTCGACGCAAGTTGCAAGAATTCTGCTTGAGATTTTCGGCGTCAAAGTGTACTTGGAACCTCGGAGAAGCTTAATTGCGTTGTGGAGGTGGGGGGGGGGGGGGGGGGGGGTGGGTAGAGTACACTGTGACAAAGATTCTTTCTAGCGATATGCTTGTGTTTGAATCACATAGGAATTATTATTGTGTTGGAACTGGGGATTGTTTTATGTACACGAATTTAGTCTGATGCGTTTTGTTTGAAACAGGTTAGTTTTGTGCTCGAAGTTGATTTTTATCTGTGTTCGAAGACTTAGGTTCCAAGCAAACATTTTTGTTATTAGTTTGAAACTGTTCTCAAACAATAACTTTATTTTCGTGCCGAAACTTGGTTTTGTTTCATGTTAGTTTGAAGACTTAGGTTTGAAACAGTCTTCAAACATATAGGTGTACTTTGTTAAATGGACAGTTGCAATACTGGCATGATTTTACTGCGTATTTACTACATACTGAATTTAGTGCTGATACTCGCTAGCAGAGGTTTTACCAGTCCGTCTAATAAAAGCGATAACGGTATTATAATAGGTTCAAACTATGGTCTTGGAAATACTTTACAGTAGAGTGACAAGCCTCTGTTCCCCTGCTGCAACACGTAGCAAAACTGTTACAGACTAACTTTACCAATGTGACTGCATACTAATATCAAATCTTTGGTTGCTTCATACATTTTATTTTAATAATTCTTTGAATCAATGTCTGAATTTCATAAGTGTTGTAACACAATACATCGCATAAAGTTGTTGATAATTTCACATTTTCATTTATTAATCAATAAACTTAAATGTGTAAAAAAACAAGTTTTATTTTCATACTAACTGATGTAGACTTTTTTAACAAATTACATACATGTAAGACTATGTCAGTGTTTAATGTATTGATTGAATGTTAATGTTATTCTGATGCCATAAAGGGCTTACACACGATACGTTTAGCTAATAATTCGTTCCTGTTACCTTAAAAGGTTAACCAGTACTCTAGAACACCCAGCTAGGCTGGTAATTTAAAGTATCATTGATATCAGTGGTGAGAGACGAATGACAATGTGACCTAATGTCCTATATCAAACATCACGAATACTGCGGCAGGCAGATGTTAATAATGTTAATGCATATAATATGTCGATACAAAAAATTGATACAAATAATAATGTAAGTGAATATCAAATTTTTGTTAGGACTAGATTTAAGTATATACAGGACACTGGTACAGTTGAGTGAAATCATATTATGTGTACATTTCCATATTAGTGGGTGTGAGCTTGACTTTTAATTTTAGTCTATATGACATATGAATCATGATTTGCAAATGAAACACATTCGATTAGTAAGGTATTGTTTATTAAATTATTAATTAATTTGAGACATGTGAATCATTGTAAATAATGACGATGGTATTGAATTAATGTATATGTGAAAGCTTCTTTGTTTGATGATATGGCACAGATTACTAGACTATCATGCATTGTGATTTTCAATTTATTAACGAAGATTGAATATTTCAAATGTCTTTTTCCCTCACTTTCATTAAATACCATTATTCAATTCACAGAGAATAATGTGTGTAAGCCAATATTTCAATAATTGATACATATTGAATTAATATAGAATAGCTGTAGCGCATTAAAGTAACTTTTTTTCTATGATTAATAAGCAAATTGACGATTCCCTCTCTTTGTATATGCGGACAAACAGAAATCACAGCTTATTTATTTCGTAATTGTCTCATTTACCAGCTTCAACGCATACCATTTCAAACATAGTCTGCGGGTTATCTACAGTTTCACACGCTTTACAGTAATCTCACCAGAAGGGTCAAAATTACATACAGGGACTAGGATTTGATATATTTCTTTATTACACGGATATTCTTATGTTCTTAGTGATATGAGTGCATAGAATAAAAGGTAGTATGTTTGTACGCGAACATCTAATTCTAGTTTAGTCCGGTAACTCTTGCTCAGGATCCGTTCTCGCGTATACGCTTGATACGTCACGAATTAATTGATCGCTGTCAATATTGAGAGGTTACTAATGGTGTTTTATTTAGCACAGTTATAAAAAAAAAATATTTTAATTTCATATAACAATTTGCCACTTCCGTGCAATAGATAAGTTCATGGGTTCTAGTTCATTAATACAATAAGGGAAATAAAAATTGTTCTAAAAAACTAACTTACCTCAAGCGTATATTGAATTACTAAACACTTCAACTATAGTCTCCCATGCTTTGTTTTTCTTTCATATCGAATCTTCCGACGCGTTTCCGAACAATCGTTCTTAATTATATACTTATAATGTACTCATTTTTTTTTCCTTTCGAACTTTCTATGTGATCGAATAAATATATATATTTATCATCTGGAAGAGTAAAACTGACTTGAATAAACGAGCGTTTCGGAAATTTAATGACACTTTATAGTTTTTGTCATTTTTATAACAGTTTATATTTTATATATCGGACACAATATAGTATACCAATATCAGGCATATCCGTAAAGGAAATAGGGTCAGTTTAGAATGATAGAATGTAGTGACACTGGCTGATCTCGCCAAAGTTGCTTCCCTTTGTGCGTGGAATTGGTGCGCGTGAAATTCTCTAGAAATCGTACTTATCATCACCAAACAATAATATTTTTTAACACAAAAAAGCATTTTCGTACCTAAAACGGAACAGCATTATATGAAAGTTAACTCTGGAATGTACAAGTATGTATTGTTAAGTTGTAGTCGTAATAACCGGCGCGTCTAGTAAATATATAAGCACATATGGCTTTGTGTAAACCAGATAACAAAGTAGGAAACTCATTCAGTAACTTTGTAGTAACCAGAAAAAGTAGTTTAACCATACATGCGACAAAAATTTGATTGATAATGTTTCTAAAAAGAGAAAAGGTAGGTTATAAAACAAAAACTCATAAAGAAAGCAAAATACTATGTTTTCATGAAAATATTCTCAAAATAAAAAGTCTTTCTTTTTAAATATTTATTTTTCTAACAATTATTCAATAAAACTATTTACAAATGAGAGGTTCAATTTCACTTAATGTAAATAAACAAAAGCATGCTATAGTTTTATATCTATCAATTAAATTTACATTTTTACACCGCCAGTAAGTGCTCCATGTCATGTAGAAAGTGTCCAGGCGATAAAGTTACAGATTTACGACAAAGTCGTAATATAATCGGCTTTTATATAATTTTAATTACACAATTACTTAAAAAATCTAGACCTAAGACAATTTTTTTGTTTTTGACTTCTTTCGGTAAAATTACAAAAAGTTCCATTGGATATTGATGATAAATATTATATAAATATTATAGATATGACTACCAGTAAATGATTTGAGTGTAGAGGTCAGATGTTATTGAAACGGAAGCCCGTTTGCTAGTTTATGCATCCAAATCAATGTTATCACAATGTAGACACATGTTTCAGATATACAGCTTTTATAATCCTTATATATGTGTGCCTGTCAACTTAATCCTAAGGTACATGTAAACTGTTAACATAGATAATTTACAGAATTACTTAAATATTACTTTGATGCAACATGAACACTATATACTGATACAAATTGTGAACTATTATGGACGGAAAGCAACATACTTACAACCTTGTATGTCCTCACCATGAGTATACTTTGTTTTATGTAATTTTCTTATGCATATGATTTTTGTGAAACTGAAGTAAAAGTTGGGATTGCGAGTTTGTTCAGTAAATGCTAGACGTAAAACAAAACAAAACAATGTATTTATTGAGTGAAGAAAAATACTCTGTTTAAAATTAAACAGATGATTTTCTATCGTGTGGTAAAAAGGCAGATAATCAAGAAAATCATAAAACTAACAAAAGTGACACTTTTAACAAGTACGTCTACCTGATGATTTTCTTTTGTTTGTAAAAAAAAGAGACATTTTTCAATACGTCTTTAATAACAGAATAAAAATTATACATTTTTGTTTCAAAACATGTGAATAAATGTAACCATGGCAGCTGTTTAAAACAAACTTTTATATCCTCTAACATTTTGATTTATGTATGCATATCTTGATAGCTACAGCCAATAAGTAGTATAATGCGTAGGCAATAAGAACATCAGTGTATGTGATGGAAGAAAAATACTTAATATTAAATTAAACAAACTATACTGATGAATCTAATTGAAAATAAGAATATTGTTGTTAAATGGGAGGTAAAAGAATAAAAATCATAAAACTAACAAAAGTGCCGTTTTTACCAAGAACGTCAGTCTAAGATTTTATTTTTAAAACAATACGTTGTTCATTACGTCTTTAATAACAGAACATAAATTATACATATTTGTTTCAAAACATGTATATACATTTAACCATGGCAACTTTTTAAAACAAATTATCGTATCCATCAAACTTTTGAAATTATATCTATGAATATCTTCATAGCTACAGAATGTAATTTTTGCAAAACGTTAACTATTTAACAAGAACATCAGTGTATTTAAAAAAAGTGCTATGTATGGTATTTTATATAAAATGCACTGACCCGAAAACAACAACAACAAAAACCAACTTACTTTTATTTATAAAAGGTATTGCACCATTTGAAATACTATTTCAAGCATAGTGACTATGCTCTCCTTTATCTCTATTTTTTCTCCATATGTTGCCTTACCAGATTGTTGTTGTTTTTTTCCTTAAATATATAAGTATTAACACAATTATATGTTCTTTTAATGTTCGTTGCCTCTAAAATAGAGAAAAACTTGAATAAGTATTTTGTTGGCCTAAAGAGCAATCATTCTCTATATGACTTGATGGTACTTGCACGCAAAACTTTAACACGATTTTCTAAGTCAAACAAGTGAAATAATTTGCATTGTATTCATGCAAGAGTTATCTAACTTAGATATTGTAGTAGGGTTGATAACCGGGAAGACCTGTGTAAAGTCTCAATCAAGCACATTGAGTGGTTGGTGAGATATGGACTTGATGGTACTTGCACGTAAAACTTTATCCATAATTTTTAAGTCAAACAAGGGCAATAATTTGTATTATATTCATGCAAAAGTTATCTAACTTATTTATTGTAGTAGGGTTGGTCACTAGTAAGGCTTGTGTAAAGTTTCAACGCATTACATGCAATGATTACAGAGATATGTTCTTGCATGCAAAACTTTAACCAGAATTTCTAAGTGAAACAAGGGCAATTATTTGTATTATATTCTTGCAAGAGTTACCTAACCTAGATTTTGTAGTAGGGTTGATGACTAAGAAATCCTGTGTAAAGTTTAAAGGCAATACATGCACTGGCTACTGTGATAGGGACTTGAATGCAAAACTTTAACGAAGGTGTGATGCCGTCGCCGACGCCTGGGTAAGTAGAAAAGCTCTCTTTATTCTCCGAATAGTCAAGTTAAAAATGGTATTTTAAATAATATAAAGGCTGATATTTCTCTTACACATTCTTTTTTTTTAAAAACAAGTATTATTGATTGCTCATCGCCAACTTTATATATGGTTTTTTTTAAACATTGGGTGTATGTTTTAGTTTATGTGTGATAACATCGAAAATTAAGTAATGGTGTATTTTAGTTTATATACGTTAATATCGGAAATTAATCAATGTTGTAGTTTAGATCATACGTGATTGCACCGGAAACTATTTAATGTTGTATTTTATTTGATATACGATATCACCAGATATTATTCAATATAAATTATATAAGTCATTTTTCCAAAAACATTTTTTCTTTCGTTATTTTATTGATATAATGTCGCGATCACTAAATGGTAATCAAAAACAATATCAAGCATTATTGCTGATTAATGTCACAATTATAATATAAAGACCCCAAAAAGGCATGCTTCCCAATAGTGCATATCAAAGAACGTTGTCGAACGATTTTTATATTTTTTCTAGTTGATCATCCTCTACGTGCATTGTCCTTCCGCTTGATCATGGGTGGAAGCCAAAACACTCATATTGATTAAAATATGTCATATAATAAGCAAAAACTTTTACCGGTTGTTAAAAAAAAGACTTTATATATGTCCATAAAGTAAACATATCCACAAAACCGCACATTTAACACTTAACTTAATTTTTACATACAATCCTACTTTTAAATCGTGTTTGACAGTTATCACGTGATGCGCACCTTTCAAGCGTCATAGCGATTTGAATAGCTCTAAACGGTTAACTGGAAAGCTAATACTTATCAGGGTAGGCAAATACGCATTATTTTCCGAGAAAGTAACATTTCCTGTCACAGTGTGTATTCAAATTAGACAAAACAATACTTGTGTTTGTGTTTTGACAAAAAAAATGACAATTTTCATTGCTATTAAGGTTTAATAAATATTATGTTTGTAGCAGAAATGTTGCCTGTACTTTATAAGTAGAAAACGGATAACAAGATTCCTTATGGTTATTTTTCACTTGTAATTGAATGCATGACTACCATGTTTACTGTGAACAAAATAGTGTTTAAACTAAATACTGTCCGTACACTAACATTTCCTTTGGCAAATGATGCGCTGCATTCACACACATGACATGTCTTTCTCCGCATTGCTTCGACTTTGGAGTATCCGTTATTTTCATAAAATAAATGTATCGTCTGCTACCGTTTTCATTAGTAGTCTTTTGTAAGTGTCTTATGAGATCGACATAATGTTGTCCAGTACAGCCACCCATTCCTACCTCCTGCCAATATATCCTAACATACTTTTAGGAGCTCATCTGTTAATGGTAATATCTATGTCCGGTTTATAAATTTCCATGCCGAAAGTTAAGCGTGTGTTCATAAATCTCTGGTTATCTTCTATCATAAGCGTTGAACGAATAGTAAAAGAGCAAAACTTAATTTTCAAAAGATAACTACATGCACCAAATAGTACACCAAGATAATTTTTTACCATATGAACTTTTGTACAACGTTAAGCCGATGTCAAAGACTTGACGCCAGTTCCTTGATGCATACGTGACTATTGAAAATAATTTTGTATAGTAATAATGAATTATGGTCAACGATATACTTATAACATGTCGCTCTAAATCCATATTGCAACTGTATAAAAACATTGCTATAGCTTTGTCAGGGATATGTGGGTTAAGTAATGCACTGCTTCATGCACGATTCTATGGTTAGAAATTGAATGATACCTACGTTATTTATTATTTAAAATCATCATGAGGCATTCAAAATATACGAAACTTGTTTTACTGTTAGCTTATGACAATTCCTATTTCAGCAACAATTTAATATACTATCTATAAGTAGTTAGAATCATTAAAAAATGTGTGGCCGATACATACGATATCAATTAGTTGAAGTCTTAGCAATAAATACTCAAACAGTCCTAGCTTATCACCCAATGTTGTCAAGACGGACATTATTTAAAAAAATGAAAGCTGCTGAATATTATTGTATTTGATTACAACCAACTATAAATGGCAGACATATCTGGATATTCATGTACAGACTTTAGTATCAACGGTTTACAAGAACACTTAATGTTGTATGCATTTGCATGCCCTTTCCACCAATATACGCCGTGTTGAATACACGCATATCCGTTATAGTTTAAAGAAAAACAGAGTATTCGGATAGGTAATGTTTATATTCTTATTTTTCGACTCCCATACTTTAATTGACTTGTGAGTGTTAACTTTTGCAAATATTTCTCTTATCCCAGCTCTGTGCTCATATACGAGAAAATATGCGTCTGAAAGCAAACATTTAAACAAATTCATTTAATCAAATGTATTCTGTTTATGTGGGGGTTAGGGTGCTGGTAATAAAATATTACAAATAACCAAATCATAAGACAGAAGAATGTTTTCTTTTCTTATTTGTCTATAACCCCTAGAGATATGGAGCGCGTAGTCCAGTGGAAGAGCACCAAACTCCATGATTGGAGGGCCGTGAGTTCGATCCTCCGCTACGGCTATGCGTGGTGTTCTTGAGCAAGACACTTTTCCACATATGCTTTGCACTGGTTCTACCCAGGAAGACTTCGAGCGTGATTTGTAGTTGTAAAAACTTGTTTCACAATCGAAGTAAGATAAATAAGTTTAACCTAAACAAAAGATATACAAGTCCTACTATAACCCATATATTTATCGCTGTAAATATTTTAATTTCAATCTCATTGTTTGTTATTCTTCAGCGGTTACAAAACACTTAATCATGATAATAATCATTAAAATAATAATAGATTTAAAACTTAAAACATGACGAAATATCGGACAGGTGAAAACTTTCTTATTCCTCTATAACCCATATTGCTCACTCCGCCGAAGTTCCGATTTCGCATGTACATGTTTCAACCCAGTAGCTCGGATCTAACTCGCATCTAACTTCACTGTGTAAAATGGCTGCTAAATGACAGTGAATCAAGGTAAATTCGAATGTGTTGGTCATATTCACCGTCTATCAAACTACAGATGATAGTTTTTTTTTCATAGCACGCATTTATTATTAATTATTTTATCAATATAAATCAATTTTTTTAAGGAATTGACGATTGTTTACGCAGTTTTCACTTTCGAAAAAAGACGTTTGTATATGGTGTAATTTTCCACTTGGTTTTGTTTGGTGTAATTTTCCATTTGGTTTTGTTCGGATGGAAATGAGCCGTAAAGTGGCTAGTCCCACCCCTATTACGGCGATTGAATGAGACTAGCTTCCTCACTGGAAGCTGAAAAGTTAAATCTCTAACTGGATTTTCTTATTTCCAACTTGTAATTTCGAAATTGGAATCTGAAAACTGTTTTTATAATATAAATCTATTTTTAGAATATTCCAATTTGAATCGAGGCTGTCCAATTGGAGAATGCCAACTGGGAGTACGACTCTCTAATTGGAGAGTTCCAACTAGTATCGGTGTTGTTTTTTTAATTTGAAAGTGTCATTCCGTCACTTAATATAAAGTTGTTTCCATTTGGACGCTTATTAAATAACACTTACTGTAAAAAGAAGACCATAACAAATATATGTTTCGTAAAAAACGGTTGCGTCATCTTACTTAATTTCTTGTTCTTATTTATTTTACATAAATCATAAAATAACTATAAAATATCATCAGTTACTGTAAATATAAAGACAAACATTGATATTGTCAGATTTGGCGGCCATCTTTGATTTTCAGCCATTTTGTAAGTAGATCTCGGTGTTAAAATAAGTAGCTATCCTTGTTCTTGTTTGTGTCAATTTCGGAGCTTTTCACAAAAATGGCACACTTTTCTCACGAAATGACTGCACTATACGAACTTTCTTTTTAATGCAATTGTACTTGAAGTCGAGATTCCTTTATATTATAGACTCTCTTCCCGAATATTTCTTTAGTGACTTGCCCTACTCTTGTTGCAATTGTTTTAGTAGCCCAGTTAATCATTTCTAGGTCGGTGACCCTTTTGAATTGCGTCATGCATTGGTTGTCTTTATTCCATTCCTGTCGACAAGATCTGTAATGCCTCATGTAAGCCTCGCTCTCTGGACACTCAACGCTGAAAACATATTACCAATATTAAGTTGACTTCGAATGTATTAACTAACAAAAAAGGTATGCTTTCCAGCAATGTAAATGTTGAAAAACCAGTGCTAATCAAATGTTACCACTTCAGTTTAATCAGTATATGGCCGCACGCGAATTTCTACAATTCCCACCACCTATTGAGATATTTATATTGAGCTAAATAAATCCTAATAAAAATGCTAGATCCTCCCATGTAAATAAATGAAACCCTAAATTAACGTATTTACACGATATTTATAGATAATACAGGCATATATAACCAATGCAAACAGGAAATGTTTCCGTGGGATAGTCGCGTGATGCCGGTTATAAATAACCCTTACTTTTTCTTCTTTAAAAACGTTTTTTTCTTTTCTTTTTTTCTTTTATTTGAATGTCATTATTAATGTACACGTTTGAACATTTTAAAATCTTGGTCATAGTTAAATTGTAAATTTAGAAAAAGAGATGCTTGGAAACTGTGGTATGAATACATTCTTTCGAAAGTCATCATTCACTGTGTCAGCAGTGACCACACTGAACAGAAAACATATCTAGTATGACACATGACCCTTACTTGTCTCATCATATGTTGGTAGTGCAGAGATTGACAAACAATGTAATGTTAGTTGCATTTCTTTCATGCGGGTCTCTCTATGAATGACAAGTATGAACATTTTTTTATTTACTAAAGAATAAAAATCAACAGTGGGATTACACCTACAGTGCATCTGATATAAAAATAATTTGAGATGGATTTTGCACGTGTGCACTATCTATAATCAGCGTTCGCCTGGGATTCAAGCATAAACAAGAGTATTGCTGAAAATTATAAATATTTATGAAGGGATCATATTTTGAAATAATCTACACTGAATTAAGATAAGATGTTCAGAGTATATATCAGATTTAAAATAAACTTGAAACTTGAAAATGTTTACATTCAATTGTACACATGTTGCGAATCGAACTAATCTCATATTTCACTATTGAGCGTATTGTCATGTTTTTCCATTCAAATAGTGTTGTCTGAAACTTCGTATTTTAGAAATCCTGGTCTCACTACACAGTTGAATTTTGTTCTTTTTTCTTTATAAAATAAGATCTAGGATTTCACTGGTAAAAAAAAAAAAAATCCATATAGAATTTTTTTTAAAGAATTTTTTTTTTATAGCAGGAATGTATACACACATAAAAAATGCAAAAATAACTGGTAGGTTGACCACGTTGTTTTTTTTAAATAGAGTGCAGTGACACCCTGAGCCTTTTTGAAAAAAGAAGTCCTCAAATGCTCATAAATACATGCATATGTTGAAATCCTTTAAAAGTCACATTTTTAACACCAGTGATGTCTTATTGCAGTATATGCTATGCCAACTTTTGCTCTACTCATCTGCAGCAAGAAATCATAGCCACTATGAACCATTTTGAAAATATTTCATAACCAAAGTACATAGGCCTATTTAGTAAGAGTAAGAATATTGCTACCGTGGGAAAAAAGAGGTGTAACTGTGTAGTGAGACGTAAACAAATGTTTTTTTTTATTACATGTAATTCAAAAAGAAGTTTTGAAAATATGAGCAAAAAAAAAAAAAATAAAAAAATTGCATGTTCGTGGATATTTTGTTATGAATGATCACAAATCTGCAAATACTGGTGTGTTTAAATATCTACAAAAGTTACTCGTATATCTATGGCCTAAATATACACTTTAGGCAAACCTGTGTTTTGATCACTTCTATTAAGCAACCACGTGTCTTAAACAGTCACATTTTCTATTTAAAGTTTTCATAATTTGTATTAAGTAGCCAGCTGCTCTAAAGGGTCATATTTTTCCCTTGAGTGTATATTGTGTTCATTTTTTAAGATGTTGTCCTAATTTCTTACCAAAAGAAATCGCTGAATTATATTTTTTGAAATAGTACGTTCCATTTTACATACTAGAAACTTCCATTTTTAATTACATGACAAACTAGAATGTTCTGTTTTGGATTGACTAGAATTTTTTGAAGCCATGATCCTTAAATCCATTTAATACAATGAAAACTTACGAAGAGCGCTTGAAATAGTAATTATCACACAAACAGTCCTAACGCACAGGCGCTCACGTTTGTTTCTGTCAGTAAATGCTCCTGTCTTCCATGAATATAAATCTATATATATAAATTATGCGGCAAGACAATGACTGATACCCAGGAAAGAGAATGCAAATCAACTACTAACCTATACTTAATAAAAACATGTAACTTACAAAAATATAAATTTTGGTTTTTATTTTTACTCTTGCAGCTTTATACAATATCCTCAAAATGTGCAATAAAAAAGGCATTTATTCTACATTATAAGTCCTTTCATGT
This sequence comes from Panopea generosa, assembly GCA_029582155.1. NCBI lineage: Eukaryota > Metazoa > Mollusca > Bivalvia > Adapedonta > Hiatellidae > Panopea > Panopea generosa. The sequence goes on along the minus strand of CM055912.1, from coordinate 30,296,552 downwards.
ATTTCATGTTTTAAAAGTGAAGGTACTCTTGCCGCAAACTAATATTCACAAATACCACTCAGAGTGTACTAGACAAAGATCAGAATAAATGTGTGGCAATAATCCCTTCAAAATAAAAGTAACTATTTAAATGCAAAAAAAAATAAGAATTAATAAACAAATAAACAAACAAAAAAGTGTTGGTTAAAAGCATTTTAATCAATTTTAACGAATATTCTATGACTAAAACAACATACAATTAAAAACTATAATATACATATTACAAAAAGACAAATTCAATACAATACTCAACTTTTGTTAAAAAATAAGTGTTTAGAGGGCCATTACTGGGGTTTCGGGAACCAGGTTTTAATTTGTCAAGTCTAAAATACTATGTCTTTTTATAGTTAATGCATTGTCGACGTTAACTTATAAATGTGTATTACTATTCTTCCTAAAATATAACCATTAATTTACCACAATTAATTTAATGTAAAAGGATTGTTTTAATGTTGTGCAGGTAGAAGAAAGCTTTTTGTTAGACGCTAAAATATACTGAAATTTTAAATAGTATCGATCTCATATACAAAGAAAAACGTTTTTCCCAAAACACTCACGGATTGAAAAATAATGGATTCTGAAGCAGTTTTATGGAAAGTCGACTTTTTAGTAATAATTGCATTGGCGTTGTTATGAAAGTAAAACCGGCTATAAATGAAAACAATCACTGTGCATATAAAGATACTGCAATAATAATGAATGTAAGTTTTTCTACGCCAAAACGCATTGATATTTTTTGCAGCACATAGTAAACCTTTCTTTTCCGAAGGTACTCGACAACGCAATTGACCGTGTTTGTACAAATGTGTTTGTATAAATTAGTATTTTATACGAGTTTGTTTATACAAATGTAAAGTTGACTTCATTAATATAATGTTATACAGCATTGCTCCGAAAATTATGTACACTAATTTTCCAAATGTTTTATGGATATATTTTCTTTCAAATATCTATTACAGGTTTTTATTGTCAACTTTTCTAAATATCTAGGCGATCACAATTTATTTCAAGAGAAACATGGCAATTTTGATATACTTTCTTCCGATTTTTTCCCCTGAAATTTAAACATCTAGCCGATTCCTCGGTATATGTGCCGAACCTTTAAGGAATATAATTATTGCAGACAGTTGAATTGTTTCAAATTTAGTTCGTGTCGTTGCCATTTAATTATTGTCTTTGCTAGTTTTTATACTCTGACCTTTTCCTTATAGTTGGTGTTTCAGATACTTGAAGATTTTTTTTTTGTATATGGTAATGGATGGAAATAATAATTTTATACGTTAAATCGAAAATAAATATATTCCAAAATTGCCGTGTGTTAAGAAACACACTGAAATGTTTGTATTTTATAATCATGCTTATCAAATTATATGTTTATACTTTTAAGTCAGCAAAGAGTAATGGATACAGTGTTGGCCACTCAGCCGCAGAATGTTGGACACAATATCTCTCACCAATTAACATTCAACACTGGTTCTACCAAGGAAGCGGACTCGAGAGCGGTTCATATAAGTTCTGAGCTTTCATTGCAACTGAGCCAAAATTAGTTCGTATAATCTAAAGATCACTGAGATGTTTCAATTTCATGTGTTTGCATCTTGTACATATATAAAATATATATGGGGATAATTATGTTTGAACAATCAGAAATCTGCAGACCAATAGTTATTTGACCGTGACTCTAAAAAGATAAAAACAATCGAAAGTACCGGTGTTTTTTTCTTCAATTGTCTCTCTTTGTGTTAGAAGCACTTACATATTATAACCCGGTTGTGTTTTCACAGAGTGTACGCTAGAGTATAAGTTTACTCTGTCATTCATGACTATAAGCTTCCGACGATCAAATTTAGGTGCCCACTCAGTCCTGGTAAAAGAAAAAAAAAGATGTATGTGTCTTATTTGGATTGAACAAATTACATAAATATTTCTAAATGCCCGAATCAAATTTAAAATATAACAAGGATAAACTAGTGTTTTCTTTCTATGTAGCTTTATAGGTTTTTTAATGTGGTATTTTCAACAACGACAAAAACACCAACATCAATTACAACAAACAGTAACAACATTAAACAACAACAATAATTACAACAACATGGTAATATCAATAAGAACATCAACAACATCATCATCCGCAATGTGTGACTAATCATTTGCAGGAAATTTATTGTATCCATCTTGCTTTGAGACAGTTGGAGAGATCAGTGAATCAATGAACACTGGGGGAGAATAATTTACTATCCGTCGAAAACCGTTAATTTCAACTCTTGAACATGGTTAATTTTATACAAAATATATGCCCAAAGTTATAATGCAAACATGAACGGCAAAATTAGGAAGAAACAATTAAAGGTGAAACACAATGTCAATTAGATATAGGACAAGATATTGGTGATATATACACTAAATTAAAAAACGTTAATAATTATCGTAACATTCCTTTGATAATTTGATATACACAACAATAAGTGAAGCAAGTGTTAATTGTATTTAATAGCCTTTATAAGAATATCAAACAACCATTTTAAAAGTCCAAAACCCAAGTAAAGCGTGTGAGTTTGATATGATACTGTCTGAGATTTTTTAAAAAAATATGAATTTATTTTATTTTATTTAGTATTTTATTTAGTTTTTACTTTTCTCGAGGTTACACTTCTTCAGATTAGTATAAGACCGTTATAAACTCTATTCAAAAGTTTAATGCTAGAAATCCAAAGGACTTCTAGGCGTATAGAGGGATTTCGCTTGTACCCATTATGTTAACATTAAATTGTTGTAGTTTAACTTCACGGTTAGGTGTAGCATATTGTTCGAAATAATAATAGGACAAATGATGAACAGAAGAAGTTAATGAGATCATATTTTCATTTTCAACAAATATCATGGACAAAACCTTTCTCCCTTTTCCAATTTTACTGACTTTCAAGAAAGTATATGCTTTTGTTAATATAAATATTAAGATCTAAGTAGAAAATTCACTGGAGATCTACTTAGCAATTTATTCTGTTTCATAACAAATGTCCACACTACTGATTGATTTGATAGGGATAATGGGCTAAAACAAGGATGCTCTTCACCCCCTTTCCTATTTAGTGGTTTACCTACTTCAATAAAAGCATCAGTTGGTAAGAGACAATCTGTATGAATATTTACAAACTAAAAAAATACCACACAAAATTTAAACTACAAAATACCACACAAAAGCAATACAATTCATAATTTCAACAAATAAAAAATGCATGAATAGCATTGCATCCTATCATTATGTGTTATTATACGTTATACAGCGGGGTAAGATAAACTTTGCTTTATTAATAGGGAAGATTTATCGGACAGACACACACATTGATGACGGAATTGTTTTGCATTGTGTTAAACCCGCGCTTAAACACATAATAACCGTTGATATACTGTAAATTATGTCAATAATCGTAAATGATAATTATAACAGTGTCGAATAGCTTCCATAAAAAATACATTTTGTTTGTTTTAACTCATCAATCACACTTTAAACTATTTTAAGGCGCTGATACCGCAGAACTACACATATTAGTGTATTTGCTGCATAAATACCAGTTATTGATCTTTATTTTTTAAAAAAGAAAATCCAGCACGCAAATAAAAACATGATAAATAGAATTCAAAGTTAGTGTCTGATAGTCTAAAATTGATAAGATTCGGCGCGGAAACAAAACACTCGCCAAGGCCCTTGCCTATATTTGTCTTCTTCATCTGATAAAATTTAGACTATCAGGCACTAACATGGTATTCTCTTTATATCTATTGATAAAGGTAAAATGTAATGAATCAGAATGTATTTTTTATCAAGCATACATAGTTAATTAACTAAATAATTGAAACAAGCTGAGCCTACCTGTTGGTATATTGCCCAAGTTCTAGTTTATTAGACGGGTTCACCTTCCCCCAGGATTTGATGAAGAAGTTCGTTTTGAAAGCAAATCCTGCTACCTGGTTCTTTATATTGTCTTGAAACAAATTATTCTGGAAACAAGAAAAAAAACAGCATATTAATGAATTTGGGCAAGTTTCACAAAACAACCAAGATTTTACTCAACTGCAAAATCTCAATTTCTCTAAATGATAAACTTGATATCATGACACCTTAAATGATCACTTATAACTGAATTCAGAACACATCTTTAATCATTGCAAGATAATAAAACGTAAAATTACTAATATGAGGGAAATTATAGCATTTCACAATTTTAGTTGAAAAATATCTCAAGGTATGACGTTTACTAAAACTGTGGCCTAGTGTTTAACCATGTCCTTACATTTTAAAACACTGCTATGACGTCCTCCTTTGTTTTTGCAGTGCTGTATATCTAATACTGGACGGTAGTCAATAGAAAGCCTTCCAATATTGTCTTGATATCTCAAGGTGCAATCCAGTATAACTACACAATAACTACCCATTTGGGAAGAAACAGAGAAATGTTTGGATACAGGAATGCTTGTATGATTGAATTAAACAATGATATTCCGTAAAATCTATCTAGGTAAAACAAGCAATAGACTCATTATCATTTATTTGTAAATTTATTTGTAAATATCCACATGACAAATAAAATAAGAACTTTCAAAACTTTAAGTAGAAGAACATTACATGGCCTTCAAACTTGATTTCTCTGTTACTACTTGAAACGTTTTCAGAACTTGTTTTTACTTTTTTTAGGTTACAGAACTAAATCACTGATTTGCTCCTGCTGTTCATATAATGTTTTTTTGTACGACCTTACGGCAGTTGACCGATCCCAATCTTTACAGAGATGAGTTGTTCATCTACACTATCTTTGTACAGCCATGTTGCGACAGTATTTCGTAGCGAGAGGTTTGCATATTAACCAATGAAACCAGTATCTTTGCAAAATGAATCCTCAGTCTGTTGCAATGTAGTGGTACCGACCGGTATAGCAAAGTACAAACAGCTTTCCTGTATACCATTTTTCGGTCTGCATTAGAATGCTGTAAATTAACTGTCATTTAGCCTGAGAATAAAGGAAACACATATATTAAATTGGTAATGTAACTAATAACAACCGCTTCAAGCAACAGCTATCTCAAAACAAATATTACCCCCAATAACAACCACCTGGCCAAAAAAACAAGAAACTACCTTTCAAATAATACCCACAATCCAAAATTAACAACCACTTCTAAATAACAACAAACATTAACACATTTACAAATGACAGCACACCCAATAATAGTAACGCCCTAACATAAGCCCCTTGTAAGTAGCATAAACTTCGATCGCCATGACGTTAAATCCGTTACAAAAAAAGCGACACTTAGGTGGTGTTTCCTTAGTAACAAAATAAGTGAGCATTTATGTCTATTTCAAATTAACAGGTACACTGTACACGGTAGTGTACTATGTCGTTATATATATTGATACGCAGTTTCGTCTGCAGAGACAGAAGTGTGGATTATATAACTCTATAACTATTGAAATTAAAATGCATGCTTTGCGATTAAAATGCATGCTCGATTTTGTTTTATATGTTTTTATTCTGATATCGTATTGTATTTATACATTAAATCTCTCTCTCTCTCTCTCTCTCTCTCTCTCTCTCTCTCTCTCTCTCTCTCTCTCTCTGTCTCTCCCCCCCCCCCTCTCTCTCTCTCTCTCTCTCTCTCTCTCTCTCTCTCTCTCTCTCTCTCTCTCTCTCTCTGACAAATCTAAACAAACAATAGATATCGAACATACTAATAGTTTTATAACTACAATACTGTGTATGCAGTTTTAATTATTGTAGGATGTTTGATGATTAGGAAGTATTATGTGACGTTTTGATAAGTAACTGAGGGACCTGATGGTACTTGCATGCAAAGTTTTACCCAGAATTTCTATGTCAAACAATAACTTGCATTACTTTTATGCAAAAGTAATCTAACTTAGTTATTGTAGTTGTTTTAATGACTCTGAAGTCTTGCGTGGAGTTTTAATCAAAAACATTCAGTGGTTGGTGATATATGGACTTGATGGAACTTGCATGCAGAACTGTAACCATAACTTTGTAGTCAAAAAAGGGCAATACTTATCTAATTTTAATATTGTAGTCTACGTCCGAGTGAGTAGAATAGCTCTCTTTATTCTTGAAAAAGCCGAGCTAAAATCAGTACCAAACATGTATTTCCTGAAAAGACGTTCTTACCGTGTGTTCATATTTTGTTCGTACATTTAAACGATGCATTTGTCTGGGTTTTCAATATTCCGATAGGCCTTCGTCATTTTGGGTTGAATATTCAGGTGTTGAAGGCCGCAGACATTTTTCACGGTATATTGTAAATACCGAAGTCCGTCTGTCGGCGATGACTTCAATATGATTTGTGATGATAATCATGTAATTAAATTGCGATGCCAATTCCCAGAATGTAAAGCAAATGTCAGTCCAATGTTAAAGTATATTACACAAGGGTTTGTAAAAGTTTTTTGGAGTATCTTTTTCTAATGAACATTTCACCAATAAAGTGTTTTCTTTGCTGATAGAAATGATTGTTGCCGTTTTTCAGTTTAGCCCAACGCCGTTTACGGACAGATGTTTCATTTCAGCGATCTAAACGCATCCAATTCTCAATGTCATCTAAAAGGTTTATAAACGGTCTTAATACCAAGGCCCGGTCAGGTCTGTTAAAATCCGAATTATAAAATGTCTGTTTCTGGAAAAAAACTGTTCTTCAATCATTGTGATGCTAACATCCACGTCTTACCGTCACCCTTAAAGTACGATATACCCGATAACGAATCACATTTATTATCATATCGAGTGTCTGTTTCTTCTAACTGAAGAATTTCAGAAATTACAGTATCCGAATTAATGTCATATTCGACAATTGAATATTTAGACTGAGTCATAAAATGCCATTATAACTTTCCTCTGAAGAAGCCATGATTAACAATTATATACTCGTAACTGACAAATGCGCAATTGCTGTCTAATATTTACATGTATGTGTAGAGTGACCACTCAGATCTCCCGTGCATTTGTTTAGATGTAGAAAACGTTTAATGTTAAATGTTAGGCATATGGATTTTGATTTATTTTAAAAATGTTTATTTACTTTTTTTATTTTATTTAAACGTGCTAAATAAGCAATAGAAAGCACTAGATTATGAAAACAACAGTTTATATGATTGTTTTATTTGTAAATACAATGTTTAAAGTAAGATATAAACCGAAAACGGTCAGGTATGTAAAATACTTGACATTCTTTGGAGCTGACGCGCCTCAGACTGGCCAATAGTTTAATACTGGACGGTTTTCAGCTATTTATATTACACATAATGGTTGTGTTGCGCTAACAATAAGAACATTCAAAAATCACTTCGTGTGAACAAGAATCGAAAACAATTAACAAAGAATATGCAGAATAATCTAGAACATCATGCAAATCTGCAAAGTTTTAGCAAAATTTGTTTTATATCTATTTGCTACCTCTTACAGCGTAAATGATCAACTATATTCCTATTTGTGTCGTCACTCATTTCAGCGGGAACACTGTTTTGGCGAACTAATGATCAGTATGATGCAATTACCAGTGATTGCTAACTCTAAATAAGTTACAACATAATATACTCCATAAGCGCTATTTACGTCTCTATGTTTGCTATAAAGAAATAATAAAAATCAATGGAGGTCTTGCATCTAAATTCTCATAAATAAATGCTGTTCGAGCTTGCCTATTGCAGTCTACATGTATATGGGTCTTCGTCAACCGCTGTGGAGATAGTTATTGGTATTGAGAAGTTATCAAACCTACCATTAATTGTTTTAAACTCCTGTTCCTGCTCGGGATGAGATATTCATCAATGTCGAGGACACTGATATATGTGAAACCTCGTAATCGTTCAAACGAGTCGTAAATCGTCAGTAATCCATCTTCATAAACCTGAGCCTTTTTCATGCCAGGATCTCTATATGCAATATCTGAAGGTAAAACATTCAAGGAATGGCTGTTATCTATTAAAAGTTCATGAGGTCTGGACTGCGTTCAGTTTGGTTATACGTTATATTGTGTTTGCAAACTTTTGAGAACACAAGTCAACTTAACGACAAAATTTAAAGCTTTTAGTCCCAGAGATAGGGAAAGTTTATATACTGTGTATGTCCAAGGTGTTTGAGACTTGTTTCAAGTAAATTTAATACTAAATTCGAAAATGTTTCTTGGTAATATCTGCTTTGGCCTTAAGATACATATTCAAGATGGCCGCCAAAATGGCCACCAAATATTAGAACAAGACAATATACCTAGATTTTGATATCTGCAGTGTTTTAACAAATTATATAGCATTATTAATGATTTTTAATTATGGGCGGTGATATTGGCGACCATCTTGTAAATTTGACTAATTCCCCAACAGGTTTTGGTAAGAAATTAACTTTTGAACATGGCATAAAATTTATTTCTAGAAATATGGTTCACCATTTCTTTTTGATTCAGAGTTTATCATAAAAATAGATTTTTTATAAACTTTTTGTTTTATTTCATTGTTTTGTTAGAATAAAAGAAGAATAATATAGAAAACAAATATATTCCAACTTGTATTAAATAGCAGTAGCAAACTATCATCATTACACATGTTCGCTTTTTCAGAACCATTTATGAATAAAAATAAGATCAAAGCATTCAAGAAATTATGTAAATTTCCAGAAAAATCATTTTGTAAAATATTAATTATCTGAAACTTCATTTTAGAGAAATTATGAAATTGTTTTAACAAATTGTCGTTTATTTATTTTGAATATTTGAGCTAAAAAGGAAATTGCTTTTTATTATGTTTCAATCATTGATTAATTTTAAATAATATTGTCATTTTTTGTCACAAATTACCACAAACCGTAAAATTATGCTTATCAAGCGTATACTTTTGTTATTATTCTTTCTAAGTTAAAAACGAAAATAGGGATTTGACTGACTTACCGCCACAAAAGCTGACTGACTGAATGACTGAGTGACTAATTTACTCACTCACTCACTAACTCAATCACTCACTCACTTACTCACTCACACACTTTGTCACTCATTCACTCATTCACTCAAGTAATCAATCACTCAAGCAATCATTATATCACACAATCAAATCAATCAAACATTCACTAAATCAGTCTCTCTTTCAATAAGTTACTCTCTCATTAAGTACTAATAGTACCAACGATTTTAATGACCTTTTCCTGGTTGGTTATAAGGGAAAAGGTCGACTAGACCTGTCCGCTCGTAGTACTGCAATGTCCTTACTGCATCTCTGTTAAGACTTGAATCAGCATATGTTATAACTTTGTCAACCCCTAAATACTGCATTGCCTCCAACCACTCGATAAGGTTGCTGCTGCTGAGAGAGTTGTAGGCAATTTTTGTACATATACCTACAAACAAAATGAACGCTGTTGGAAGAGTTGTAAACAATATTTGTACACGCACTTCTAACATTATGAATGCTGCTAAGAGAGTTGTATGTAATATTTGCACATATATACCTACAAATATAATGAATGCTGCTGAGCGAATTGTAGACAATATTTGCACACATGCTTACACACATAATAAAAACTGCTGAGAGAGCTGTATACAAGTTTTGTACACATACTTACATATTGCTGAGAGATTCGTAAACAATACTTGCACACATTCCTACAAACAAAGCGAATGATGCCGAGTGTGTTATTGACATTTTTATACACATGCCTACAAACATGGTAAATGCTGTTGACAGACTTGTAGACAATATTTCAATATTTATACATATGGCAACAACTATTATTAAAGCTGGTGAGATAGCTGTAGACACTTTTTCAATATAAGTATGCATTCCTACAAATACATTTTATACTGCTGAGTAGAATATAGATATGATGGGCATAACAAATTTATGATATAATGTGGTTATGATATTCATAACAAGTTATAAGTATACTGTGTTTATGATGGGCATAGCAAGTTATAAGTAGAATGTGGTTACACATGTATGACAGACATAACAAGTTATTGATACAAAATAGTTATGTTGGACATAACATATTATAAGAAGAATGTGGTTATAAAAGGCTAAACAAGTTATAATAAGTATAATGTGATTTTGACAGACATAACAATAAATATATTGCTGTTATGATGGTTATAGTAAGTTATAAGTAGAATGAGGTTATGATTGGCAAAGCAAGTTATAAGTAGAATGTGACTATGATGGGTATATCATGTTATAAATATAATATAGTCATGAAGGGCATAACAGGTTAAATGTAAATTGTGGTTATGATGGTCATAACAAGTTATAAGTATAACGTGGTTATGATTGGTATAGCATGTTATAAATAAATTGTGTTTATGATTACTTAATAAGTTATAATATAATGTGATTATGATTGACATATCAAGTTATATGCAGATAATGTAAATATGATGGGCACATCAAGATATAAGTAGATAGTGTTGTAGTGATGGGCAAAGAAAGTTGTTTGTAGAGAATTTAGTTACGATTGGCATATCAATTATAAAATTAATGTGGTTGTGATGGTCATAACATATTATAAGCAGAAAATGTAGTTATGATGGACATCACAAGTTATAGATAAAATGTAGTATTTTGTTTGGCATATCAAACTATAAATATACTGTGATTATGCTTGGCATCAAACTATGTGCATACAATGTTAATATTTTGGATATAGAAACATATCAATAGAATGTGACTTTGTAGGGTATAGCGAACTATACATAGCCTGTGAATATAAATATAATGTGATTATATTTGACACATCAAATTATATTATAGAAGGTGGTTATGCAAGTATAAATATAATGTGATCAAACTGAGCTTAAAAGTTATAAATATCGTGACCACGTAGGCCGTAGCGTGATTATAAATATATTTACATAATTATGAGAGTAGTAAATATAAATATAAAGTGATTACATGTTTGATGGTCATAGCACACTATAAATAGAATACGATTACACCCAGCGTATTATTTATATATAATGACTTAGATGTTATGCTGGGCATAGCAAGTTATGGATAGTTTAAACATATTTTTATTCATGATATTTACAACGTTTCCATGTATATACAATGACAAAAAAAATTAGGATTGGAACGAAAGCATAATGCTTATTGGGTTCCTTTCCTTAAAATTATGGATTAAACGATTTTATCTTACCTAATGTGTTCTTCTCTATAAGTGCATAGAATGGTCGTATATAAGGAATGCTTAGACTTTCACAACTGTAAGGGTAGAACGAAATTCCAACTTCAGATATCCACTTTGATTTAACGTTTTTGCGCTTCGGTACTGAACACATAATGTTGAAAAGTCCTATTTTGATGCGATACCTTGTCTTATCCAATATGGCACGCTTTTGAACAACTGTCTTATCTGAATACTTGAAGCAGCACTTGACAGACTGATTATACCTATAATATTCGGAGTGCCACTGACCCAAAATCCGCATCTTGCTCCAGGGTGAATTACTAATATTTCCCATGAAAGCACTGAACAGATAAAAGTGGTCTAACTTTCCACTGACAAACTTAGGTTTCTGAATCCATTGACCTTGGAAAAAATAATTATTTTCGTCTGTTTCACGTGTAGCGTAACTTAACCTTTTGTTTGGTGTAGTATTCGTAAATTTAAAAATATTTAGAATCTTTTTTATTTTATTGTATTCATCTACGTCCAGAACTCGTGTTTCGGCTTTCTCATTTATGTTGTTATTAGCAGTTCCAGTATTATTTTCGTAAACTTCCTTCATAACTCCTTCGTAGTCTTTATTATCATTTATATTGGTTGTCGTAATATATTCCTTCATATTATTTCGGTACAAGTTCTTTATAACTTTCTCCGTTCCATCGTTATTATAATAAGACCTCATGCCATGTGCGTCCGTTTTATTTTGTTGCAATTTCTTTATAGATATTTCAATAATATTGGTCATCTGAATATATTCCTTAATTTTAATTCTGTGCAAGGACTTGCATATACACATTCATTAGGAAATTCATCTGGATTTTTTAAAATGTTGAAATTGGAGATTTACTTTTTAACCAATACATCATAACTATATATACCTAATGATCCTGTATTTCCAAAATATATCTATTCAAACATGACAAAATATAATATTGAAAAGGGATTTCCTAATTGTGGCTACGCGCCTAAGTTAGACTAAAATACATTTAAATATGCTTCTCGCTTAAAATTGCAATATATGTTGTAACGTATTAAATGGGTCATGTGATTTCATTTGGATTTTAATTTGATTCGTTTTACAAGTTTACACATAATAGACTGATTTAGAGGCATCGGGTCGAGTTGGGTTTGAACCCGTAACCTCTGACATGAACTGTCAACTTTCTATTCATTAAATCACCGCCCTGAGCTCAGTTTTAGGTTTTACCCAAAGCTGCATCATTATGCACCATGAAGTGATGTATGAAACACGTGCCTGGATCCCTATTAGAGGCTTATTTAGATTATTATCATATTGGAAATGCGAATTTACAATTAAATAATATTTAAAAGGGATCTCATTGACGTTAACATTAAAGGTGTATAAATAGGCATCACATATAACTTTCTGTTCAGTAACTGGTGGAATGTTTATTGATGCGCAAAGAGAAAGGTCACTTTTGTTGTCCTCACAGATTATCTTATTTATGAGAGATTCGTTAATACACAGGCTGAGCTTTTCCGATGTTTTTTTCTCGACAATGTTTTAGCATAACCTGATCATGGCCGATGAGTGACTTAATGGAGAGACGTGATTTAGTATTTAGACAATAAAATTAAATAATTTTACACTACAGGACAATAAATAGTACATAGTATATCATGCTTGGTATAAATATACAGCTTTACTGCTAAGATCGGAAAAATATCGGCGATGTAAGTGAGACATCTTTAATTAAAATATTGAACGCAAAATTAGACGTATTCTAAATAAATTTTAACAAATGTTTAGACATTTAATCACATTGTTTTCATGATTTATTTTAAATCTGGTTTAAACGGCTTTATACTTTCAACATAAAAAGGGCCATTCATGGATTCAATGTTATAGTGCATAGGTGAGACTTAAATACAGATATTCTTACTACAAGTTTTAAAGATAATTAATAAAGTTGACACTGAGACCAATTATGAAGGATAAGAAATATTCCGGTATTATCGGGCCAAAAGTAAACAGTTCAAGAAGAAAAAAGGTAGACTGAGATTCGTCTGTCCTCTTTCGATATTATGATATATACTTTTTTCAATAATTGAGATTAATTACATAAGGGTTGGATATCGAATGATGAAACACAAATATAGATTGGAGTTCAGTATATCACGTATTACATGTACCACCATATTCGAATGGATGTCCGTTCAATACAACTGGCACATCATAATTACAACATCGTTTTCCGTATAGTCATGTTAATAGATATTGTCACACGAGTTTTCGGGACCCTATTTTGGTACTTTATATTAAGTTAATTTCTTATGACAACAATGACCAATGTTTAAAACTTTAAAATGTAAAATAGCATAACAAATGGTCGTAAATAATAAATAAGATAATTAATCCTTTATTATCCTGTTGCCTACGTAATCCGGCTAATTGAAGATATTCCTGGTTCGTGTTTCATTATTAACTTTAAATAAATAAAAAACAACAGTCCAAGAGAAATTACACTTTATATCTTTTTTAAAATACTTGTTTAAATCCCTCTAAAACGATCTTGATACAGCTAAGATCAGATGACAATGTCAAATATTTGTATATTGATACATTAAAATTGGTTATACGTCTATAAATGGTCAGCTACCACCATTGAGACGAGCTCTCTAATTTGCTGAAAAAAGGTATAGGGATGTTTAGGGCATTTATTTTTATAGTAAGCGTAATTCTAATTTGATGAAATTGTTAAAAAGGCAAATGATCACAATAAAATATAAGTTTATTATGTTTGTGTCAATAAAAAACTAAAATTATGTTTCTGTGACTGACTAAATTAATTTTATCAAGGAAACTGCATGGAAAGTAAAATTGTTGAAATTTACATTGTTTCATGCTGAATGTGGGGGTACCAAACTTCAGGGGGCAAAAAGTGATAAAAAAAATGGTACTTTTGACCCCATTTTGGGGACATTTTAATTTGAGTCTAGGACAGTACTTTAATATGATATAGGACTTTTTGGTTCGGGGATGATAGAAATAGTGAAAATTAGGTCAAACGTTATCTATGAAAAACGCAATGGTAGTAGCTAACCTAAAACGGGTTTTGCGTGACCGAGTGGTCTAAGGCGCCGTCTCAAGATCACTTAACACTCATCGCTAGCACCATAGGTTCGAGTCCCGTTCACTCCAATAATGTTATGTAAGAAAGTTTGCCAATTACTTGCAAAAGGACGGTGGTTCTACTCAGTTTAATTCAGCTTCAGGTGTTCCTCCACCAGTAAAATGTATATGTCATATATAACCTGATGTTTTTAAAGTGGCATTAAACATACAAAAACGTTCATAAATAGGTCTAAAGATGAATTTGATGACTGGACATGAGTAGGATTAATTTTAACATTTTCATTGAAACATAAGTGTATGCACTTTGTCGCCCGTAGCTTATCTTTACAGACGTAAACATAACACGACAACGAGGCGGCTCAGTCACCTAACAGGATGTGCCGGATAACAATGCGGTTCGCCGATCATGCGGCGTAGAAATGGTACGTGATAAAGTAAGTACCGAAGAGTTATGTTACTTAAATTTAGAAAAACGAAAAAAGATTGATAAATTAATTGTTTTCAGTTAAACCCATTAATTAAAGTAGAATGTAGGATTTATTTGTCGTTACTTTAAAATAAGCCTTCGTGGCTTCACTGTATTAAGTGTATGTCTTGAATACCCCGGATCTACAGACGAAAAGGTAGAAGTAAAAACATAGATCTTTTTTTTTTTTTGGGGGGGGGGGGGGGGGGGGGCTTTATTTTCCAGTATTTTATCATGTGTTACTTTATGTTATATGGCCAGTATTTTAGAAATTTCAACAGCAAATTTGATGCTGATACCAGAGCTCAAGCCAGCTCTGTGTCATTTTAGACTTAATGGGTCTACTCGTATCTTGGGAAGATTGTGGTATAGTTTACAATACAACTGTTGTAAAGATATGATTTCTTTTGTTTTGTTATTGCAGACCTTTAACAAATGAACAAATTGAGCGCATACGTCCGATGCGGATTTTGATATTTCACCGTAGCGTAAAACAATAATGTTATACTGAGACACTGTGAGGAATTTAATACCGGATGAGACCTTTAAAGAGAAAATTATTGTATTTTAGGCAGTGTCTTTCAATGTAGAGATATTAATTATAAAGCAAAATTAATGATAATAGTAATAATAATAACGAATGATTATACTAATCATGATAATAACAGTAATGCTTATAATAGTAAAAGTAATATTAATAATAAAACAAATAACAATAATAATACCAGGAATGACAATAATAATAATAATAATAATATAAATAATAATAGAAACAATAATAATGATTATATACCAATAATAATATTTCATCATCAATAAATGAATGTTGCATGAAAAATGACGTATATGTATTAGAACATAAATCCTTCCAGAAATTGTAAAAATAAGAAGATTTACTGTCATGATCTAAAAGAAACTTACATTTGGTAAACGCAGTGAAATTATATGATAAATAAGTCCAAAAAATAAAAAACAAACAAACAATAATATCCTTAGAAATCGGACATTTCTATAGTTGTAACACACATATACGGCGTTTGCTATTATTTTAAGTTCCATTTCTAAGTATGGTAGTTTGTCTGTCATATATGGCACAATAATGCTGGCATAAACACGATACCATAAAAAAGGTCATTCATGATGTCCATGCTACTGATTGTGTATAATATTGTAGATTTTGGATCATTCAATTTAATGCTTTGAATAATGGATCAAAATATAATACTAAAGTTTACAAATTACTCCACCCATCAACATAAATCAAGCAATTATTAAAGTATACAGACAAGCACAAAACGATAAAAAGTAATTTTATTTTGTCATGAGAAACTTATTTTTTTCCATATCTAGTATTGTTTCCTTTCTTTTCATCGCGGTTTTATGCAACTTTGTAGTAATTAACTACTGTCAAAAACACCACTGCAGTTTGTTTATGTTGTGACGCGATTCCCTTGAGCACAAGTCATGCGCAGATCTCGTCTCGTACGAGAGTGAGAATTCATCTTTTCGAATTGGAGAATGGTCTCTTACTACGTTGTAAACTTTTGGATCACCAATTGTCGCAATAGTCGTCCACTATTTTGTCAAATGGTGCATCACTTTTATTGTTATGGTTTGTTGCTATGTTTAAATATTTTTGACAATGGTATTTCGTTTTGATATCAACTGAATTGTATATCACTAATTGTTGCAATGGTATGTCTTTTGTTGTCAACCGTTGCATCACTAATTGTTGTAATGATGTGTCATTAAGATGTCAACTGGTGCACCACTAAATGTCGCAATGGTATAACTATTTTTCACGATGCATTTAGATTTTATGATTTGACTGGACACGACTAAATTAATATTCTGTAAAGTAGTTTATCGCATTTGGATTTTTGGTTGTTTTCATAGGTGCTTGGGACTCACAACATGACATTGGTTTAATCGAATATCTTACAATATTAAATATTTACAAATAATTTTACAGTACAATTACACAAACTATGGTGACAAATGCGGATTTCTAGTTAAGTATACAAGATAACAACATTGATTTTATAATAAAGATCAATTGTAAAGATATATTAGAATAGAAATGGAAGTTGCGGAAAACATGGATATCATAGAATGCAATATGTCAAATACATATTTGGGGGAGTTATGGGCGACATTGGGATGGGAGGATTTATTAACGTTCATACCAGTTAAATCTAAATGTGAAACTATATTAGAAATGATGTGTATTTTGATATCATTATGTACTGCACTGAATATGATAGTATTTGTATCGATAGGAGAAGTTTCGTCTCCAAAGAGAAGAAGATGGGTAGTTATTCGCAGATGGGGTGTTAATGATCTTTCGAGTACTGTTCGTGAGTCGCGATATGAGATGCAATGAAGTAGAAAAAGTTCTGCGTCTTCAATTTCGCCACATATACAAAGAGGGGAATCAATCATGTTTTTTTGAAAACAAGTCATTGCTAATTGCACTGCATTTGATTCGGAGACACATGTAGAATGCTTTCTTGTTCCAAAGAGAAACAATCTTTGGAATTGAGGGTATATTAAGTTGACATTTAAGTGCATACTTAAAAGATGAGACAGATTTAGAGTTACAGATTCCCTCTGCAGTGTATTCCATTCACGTATGGATGAAGGTAGAAAAGAGTTGTAGTGATAGCTTGCACGTGTATGTATAGTTTACATACTTTGTGAATTGTGTAATGCGTATCGTGATGTTTTACCTACTGTCATTGATTTGAGTTGAGATAAGTTTTTTTGTCATTTTATAAAGTTAAACAAGTTTGTGTTTCCGTCGTCTTTTGTTTAGATAACTTTTGTTGCACCGGTCACTATCCTAGCCGCTTTAATTTGAATTTTATCAAGTTCATGCTTTTTATACTGAGTACAAATAAAATATCACCATGTTCAAGCATTGGTCTGATAAAAGAAAAGTATATAGTTTCTAGGGACACCATTTTTAGTTAATATTTTAATGTACGCATTATGTTTATTCGTGACCATGCTTTGGATTTAATATAGTCAATATGGCTATGCCATAATAGATCGTTAGATAAAATATTCTGTTTTTCTTTTGAAATCTGATGATTGTTCTTAAAACTGGACGATGGTTAATGCGATTTAATTTGAGAGAGAATAAAAAAGACTCGGTCTTTGACGGTTTCAATTTTAATAATTATTTATGATTAGGTCAGAGCAAACAGCAACATGAATATATTCACATGTTTTCCATTTTACGGATGATATTATTAAGGACAAGCTTCTGTCTAATTCCGTGACTAAAACAATGTGTAGAGGCCCGAGGGACAACTTGTTATGGCGTGAACTATTGCAATATTGTAATATTAGATGTGTCGCAATCTGAACTGTTGTAACCATACAAAGACATCACCTTGTGTGATTTGTCCATTATTATTGTTAATTATTTTCTATTATTGCTTTTACTTTCTACAATATTACGTGTTTCTTTCTAGAAATAATTGTTTAAAAAGGTCTTCTATAAACAATTGTATTCGTAAATGATTTTAGAAATCCGAAGATTTGTCACGTGACATAAAAAAGGAAATGTCTATTGGGTCGTCATTCTTTATAATTTTACATAGTATCCCTTAGTGCGCAGAAATGGTGTGAATGAAAAACTATAACAAACGTCCTTATATACGTAGGATTTATTGAGACTATTTCTTTACGAAATTGCTGATAAAATTATAATCATTTAAATTAATTAAATAAGTAACTAGTAAAGTGCCACTGTTAATAAGTATCAGTATCCTTTAAATTAAATTATGTTGGATCAAAATAAGAACGTTATACTGAATTTAAATGTACTGGTCTAAATTCCAATAATATGATTTTGCAAAATAAAAATCTATCTTTCTTGATCATTATTGAATATATGGTAGAAAACGACCAAATGTCATCAATCATCAACACACACTTTTTTTAAAAACGTTCATATATTTATTATATGAATGCATCATCCGTCAATTTCAGATCATTATTGAATAGATGGCAGAAAACGGCAAAATGTCATCAATCATCAACACACACTTTTGTAAAAACGTTGATATTGTTATTATGTGAATTCATCATCCGTCACTATTAGATAAGCACAGTGACTGCGATAATTGGCGATGTGTTTGCGTTAAGCGGAGACTATTGTGTTTAGTTCAAACCAAACACCTATTTTAGAAAGGTAATATTGCTTTTTGGTTTATTTTAGCATTTTTTACTTGGTTTAGCCAACGTACGTATTATACAAATACATGTAACAATACAGACTTGTTGTGACTTGCTTTTGTAAAATATGTATTGTGTTGATACAATCAACAAACACGACAATGAATGGAGGAGTTATAATTTACTTTCATGTTTATCATGTAGTGTTAGCCAGTGACTATTCATTTTAAATATATTAATAGTGAAATATATTGCTAACGCCTTTTGATTGAGAAACCAAATAGTATTAAACATATATATTTGTAACCTTACTCTCATCAATCACATATGAACATAACCATCGCATGTACATTGCTTAACGACCACTTGAATGGATATAATCCCCGCAGTGTAAATACTTATATTATGTTGGCAAATGAAATACACAATCACTTAATATATTCGTGAACGTATCGTTATTAACACGGTTTCATTGCGAAATAAAGGTAAACAATTATATTAAAACTTAGCTTTTGGGACACATTCAATATGATTAGAAACGTTGCAAATCATCACGTGTTGCTTTCATTTATACCATTCCTTAACCTATACTACAACTCAACAGTGTATTTGCTCAATATAATATTTTGTAATTTGTTATATTCCCAGATTGAAATTCATTTACTGAAAGGGCATATGATGAAGCTCAAAGGTCGCTTTGAACTTGACGCCATTTTTAATTTGAATGATAGCGTAACCAAACTTGTCCAGAAACCAATAAATTTACAAAGTGCAGTTACCAAATTTAAGTATCTACCTATTACTGAAAACCTTGATACTCGATTTAATTGGACGTTCAGAGGCTTTTTTCAAAATTGGTTGTTTTTTCGTGATCATCATCCATACCTACGTTCTGTTATTAAAATAAACGAATCACTAACATTAGCAGCAAATACATATTTGAAGACCATAGGCCCAACATACGTTAAAATGTGTATACATGTTCGAAGAGCAGATTTTTTAAGGCGAGAAGAACGCGGATATGCAGTTGCTCCAAAACGGTATTTAGTTGAAGCAATGCAATATTTTAATACTAGCAGCGGTTAAAGAACAGTAGCATTTATATTTGTCAGTAATGATATTGTCTTGTGTAAGCAAAACTTTCATGGTGACAATATATATTTTAGTCCATTTTCATCATATAAAGGGATTGAATATGTGGGCAAGGATCTAGCCCTGATGAGCCAGTGTGATAACATTATTATAACCAGTGGGACATTCAGTTGGATGGGGGCGTGGTTTAACGATGGAGAGGTAGTTTATTACAATGGATACTCAACAGCTGATTCCAGATTAGAAAGAAGATTCAATAAAAGCACTTATTATATGCCGAACTGGATCGGAATTGACTAGTTTGTTGTCAATGTGTTTGTTGGTAGATACGTAAATATGTGTTTAACGTTTATTTACGTGTGTTTTTTTTTTCGATATTTGCTTGCCCTAAAGTCAATAATTATATTCTTAAGTTGTGTAATGGTTAATTAGACTCAGAATTACTTTACTTTAAACTTCAGAGATATAAGCGACTTACCTATACATTTTAAATATTTGCGTTGCAGAGAGTAAATAGACATTAACTCACAATTTGGTGGGGTAATTAAAAGAAATAAAAAAGATATGCATAAATCTACATATTTATGAATACAAAGTATATAATTATGTATTTCCGCTTCATTATATGCGTTGGTTTTCAGAAGCTAAATCATTTTAATTTAAAGAATTCAACGAACTGTCTTCAGTATTCCGACAAATCATGTTAAACAGCAATGGTGTAAATATTCGTGTACTAATGCATTATTAGCGGCTGTGGTAACACTGAGGTAATGGTGACACATTTTAAAACATTTTATTTACTTGTATATATACTTGCATTATAATATTAAAATAGCCGATACATCACGGAGATAATATCAATAACTGAAAGAAAAAAAGTTCAGAAAACTAACACAACGGTTTGAACGTGTGCACATATTACATAATACCATTCGTTTTGACGTATTTCACCCTTGCTTAAGTTCGATGTCAAAAAGCCCGACGCAAGAAATACTGCCAAAACTGAGCTCGTCTTTTGTTCCCATTCAGTTATTGACATTTTGTCCGTACGGAACATATGCTTAATAAATAAAGTTCATTCTTCAATTATCATTGTTTCTGGCACTGACCTGTGCATATGTAGTAAATCTGTATTTAATCTGACAGGTCAAAGTAAGTGTTCACCTGTGCATAGCATCATAATGTTTTGGTACTGGTAAAACGGTGTATTGGTTTGTATTAAAGCAATATAATAGTTCGACAGTTTCTTTTAACAAAAGTTGCAAGAAGCATGCTTGAAATTTTCAGCGTCAAAGTGTTCTTAAAGAGAATATATTGCGAAAATTAATTTTGGCTTTAGGCTTTGGAAATGCTTGTGTTTGAAAATTATGGGCATAACCTTTGTGCTAGAACTGGAGATTGTTTTATGACGCATTAGTTTTAATTTGAGATATTTCATTTAAAATGGTTCTCAAACATACACGTTTAGCTTTTGTGATGGAACTTTGCTTTGTTTCAAACGCATTTGCTTAGTTTTAATGATCTAAATGGTTGTACAAATAACGTTTGGGCAATAGGTAGCTTAATAGGAGAGACATTATTTTCTGAAATAGCTCTTAGTGGTACGAGAGTCCAGTGTCAATCGAGCAATTCAAACAGTTTAGCTTGGCATCAGTAGAACAATTGAAGATTTGTCTATATCCAAACAGGTATTTTCTTTTCATTTATAAATATTATATTAACATCTTGTCATCGTCGGCCACAGGAAACATTAAGAGGTATTACTATATCTGTCGGAAACTGACTGCCCCAAATCGTACATACTCGGGCAATTCTGTCATCCTTCGGTATAAGACCTCGTACGTATACACCACACTGAAAATGTCTTTAGGTTACCCGCGGCGAATTACATGTACATGTTCACATGAACTTTGTTGTGTTTCATTCGGATTGTTGTGTTTGTCTTCGCCTAAAGCTTGTAAACAAATATGGCAACGTCTGTTTACAGTGGAGCTTAACCGTTTGAACACGATTTGGAATATGCTAAATCATGCTTGAATAGTTGTTATGATTTACGTGCAAATCAGAAAAATACACTGAAAAGACTGCGGAGAGATTGAGTAAAAACGTTTTTAAAAAAGAATAAATATAAATAAAATAACTATGCCCGTAATATGTTTTATCCTACGCGAAATATTACTCACTCACAACCTTATTCAAGCTCTTATTTATTCATAATAATCACATATGTATTGCCTAAATGTATATGTTTTTTTTATATTTTTAAACAATTACAAATAGCCGTCATAATATATATGTTATCTGAATATTGGTCAAAACCCCGTATGATCTTGTATAGAGATGACTTCATTTCCACTCAGTGGACTGAAACAAGACAAGTATTTATTTTTTTTGTATCCTAGAAATTAAAAACATATTGCTCAGCAATCTAGTAGTTAATACAACATTGTTTTGGAAAATGCATAATCAGGACCCAATACAGGATAAATATATTTAAATACACATAGGCGCATATCTATCATATATTTGTATAAATTAGCATTTCAGAATTTTATAAATGCGAGATAAAATACGTCTATTTATATAGATCACAAAGGAAAATTGACACGACGCTGCTGCAATCAATTAACATTAAATTACTAAATAACTGAATTGGACTATGTCAGGATTAGTATAGTATTAGGATAGTATCGTATCATAAGACATTCCTACACGCTTTTAATTTGTTTGGTTGATTGAAATATTTCTATAATTCCTTGGTTGAGTGATTAAATATCTTGACACGCGTTTAAATGCGACTTTATACTAAGCATTAGACGACAACTGCTACAGTCTGGGCAATCACATCATCGAAAAAATTTGGCTGTATCGTTTAGAAATGACCTGGTATTGTTAAAAAATAAATTAAGTTTATCATGCAAATCACAAAAAATTTTGGTATTTACCGACTGTTACATCGCATAAAAATGTAAGGTCATGTTAAAAATACGACAGAGATGTAAGTATAAAAAAATAAATAACGTTTTAAATGTATATTATAATAAATATTTAAATGGAATTAATAATTGACCAATATCTGTAAAAATCACAAAATATAAACTATTAAAGCTGCGGTCTTGTCTGTTTGTCCATGACCATGCCATTAGGCCGCCGAATATATGAAGTGATATTGTAAAAATATGGGAGGGTAGTCAGACCCGTCCTTTCATCTGCATTCTTTAATAAACCTGTATTGCTAGATCGACATCACTGTCACCTATAAGAGTTTCCCCCTATAAAGAATAAAATGACAAATACCGAATTTGTGTAAACATCTTCAACATTAAGGGTATTTTTTTTATACATAAGTTGTTTTGTTTTTAGTAAATTATGACAAAAACTTTCATCTTGAAATATTTTAAACGTATCAAAGTGAACACAAATGCCTGTTTTTTGTTCAATGCCTTGCAGTCAGTCAGCATTTAATTTGTGTTATAATGACTTCATTATCGGCTAGACTGGCCCGGTTAGCTCGGTCAGTTTGACCTTCAAATCTGGGCTCGTGAGTTCGAATCCCCGCCCGGCCACTCTGTCCGTGATAATTGATATACAGTTCACTCTTTGGACCAGTCTAACACTGAGTCCGTCATGCAGTCGGGTATAAACTCTCCAATTTTTATTAGGACCAGATTAACTCTGAGCCCCCATTCTGCTTTAGAGATAGATGTATATACAGTCATATATGTTTGTACCCTGTCAGATTTTCATGAACGTAGTTGTGGCAACCTAATATAACTTTATAAAGCATCAGATTTCCATCTCCCCATTTACCGAACCACATCATCAGAATATCACATTTGAACTGCTGCCGTAGCAGCACCTATACAAAATGAATCTGGTTTGTATTGAGATGTATCTCACCCGAAAAAAATACAAGCGAGTGAAAATTCTCAGCTATTTATCCATATGATACAATTCTAAATCAAAATTTGAAAAAGAGATACCGCCTTGTGCAAAAGCAATTGTAAATACTTATACATATCTAGTACCGGGCATATATTGGTGTTTTGCAGGCAATGTACAATGATACAGGTTTAACCTAAGAAAACCTTGAGATGCGGCCGACACACCCCAAATGACAGATCATACAACCTACGCAGAAATGTACGCCCGGGAACCACCACACAGTTTCAAAATTCAGTAAACCTATAAGTGAATGTAGTTCTCGTAATGTGACCTCTTTTTACGCTTAAACAATCGCAGCAGTCCATTGATCTTTATGATCTTATCCGCCGGTAATTTATAAACCATAGTAATCGAGTCCACCTCAATGAATTGTGCTTGATGTAGAGCACAATTGCTATAATCCGGTGGGCCAACACACAAGAAATCGTCAATAACATGACTTACATGGGCACCATCATGGAATCCAAGTACCACTGCAGAACTGAACTAAACGTTCAAACATCTGGCATGACATACTCTGACCCATTGATAAACACATTGATAAACACATATCCACATACTATTCCGTTTGACCATTTCTACATACAGAAAAGCAAAGAAACCTGTAAACCTGTAACTGTGAACTGATTAAAGTTAAACAGCAAAACAAACTTAAGCTTATTACAAATAAAAGGAGAATTATTATTATTTGTTTAAAGTATAAAGTATGTCTAGCTTATGAAAAACATTTGGGGAAATGTTTCTTTACACAGGAATATGTTTAAACATATAGGTATATACAGCTATTTCATACGATTCGCGTGCCATTGAATACGCACATGTTTGTATTATTATTATCTGTTTGCTCATGGTCATTTGTGACTAATGCATAAATTGATATGACACTTTATACGGTTAATTTGGGATGGTCTCGACCCAAATTGACCTATGACAAGGAAATAAAATCTTATGTATTGTAAATAATATACCCAACACTATCAATAACATTCAAATAAAACTACCACGTGAACACAATAAATATGCAAAATACTTAATAAATACTCTACCTTCCAAGAGAAGGAACAACCAGTATTACATAAGACACTCACTGGGGATATTGTACCTAATATAAAGGTCATCCATAATACAACACTCTACTTTCATTTAAAGTTTGCAAACTTTAAGATAAATTTATATCACCTCCAACAATCATCCTGCCTTTTTATTACGTGAAAGTGGTCACATGGTGTTCTCTTTTTAGATGGTCAATTTATTTTTGTAGAGGGCGTTGGGCTTTAGCATTTTCGACTGTTAAAATAATCGTATACTGCACAAAACTGAAATCGGTAACTCTATGCATATAAATGTATTATTTCAAACTCAGTTTTTAAATTTTGAGATGGGTCTGAAAATTAAGTTGATTTGTTAATCACTTTAGTCAGTGCAGGTGTCAATTCACAACGAAATATTGCCCTATCCTAACACTATTTTCACCGTTGTGTCTTTTTTTTACCGGTAAACTTTGTTTTGATGCATTTTGTATTATGCATTGATAAAATGTTTTTCATGATGTTTTTTTATTTAAATTTGTGTGCACCCCCATTATAGAAATAATGTGGTGTCATGCATGCAATTGTATATACTGTGTTTTCATGATAGGATGTTGTTGTTTCTTGGCACACACACACATTATACGAATAATCTGATATTAAACATGTAAACATGTTTCTATGTTTTTATATTGTTATTTCGTGTGAACGCACGGTACACAAATAATATGTTATAATACTGAAGTAATACATGTTTCAGTAGTATCAGTAGCAGTTACTGTAATAGTAACAGTAATAGTAACTGTAACAGCAGTACATGTAACAGTAGAAGTAACAGTGTTTTTTAAGAGAAATAGTAGTAGTAGTAGTACATATAAAAGTTGTAGCAGTAGTAGTGATAGTGGTACTTGTAACATTAGTAGCAGTAGAAATACCAGTTATAGTAGCAGAAATAGTATGCACATTAGTAGTAATTATAGTACTACATGTAACTGTAGAAAATGTTAGAAGTACAATAAGAAGTAGTAAAAGTATTGTTACATATTACATTGGTAAAAGACCGCGGCGTGGTCTAGTGGTAGAGCGTCCGCCTCGCATGCGGAAGGTCGTGGGTTCGATCCCTGGCGGGTCATACCAAAGACTTTAAAAATGGTACTAAAGCATCCTCGCTTGACGCTCAGCATTTAGAGGAGATTTCTAGGTCTGGTCGGCCCGGTGTCAGTATAATGTGACTGGGCGGGGTATCATACCATGTATCTGCGGCATCATACTCCAGTGTGACAGCGCTCAGAATACTGTCTCAAGTAGATATTGTCGCGATATGACTGAAAAATTGTTGAAAGCGACGCTAAACACTACACAACAACAACAACATTGGTAAACATTATTAGTAGTAATAGTAGTAGTATATGTGATTTTAATGGTAGTAGTGGTAGCAGTAGCAATATTACAGTTAATAGTATTATTATTAGTAGTAGAAGTAATAGTAGTGATAATAGTAGTAGTACATATAACAATCGCAGCAGCAGCAATAGAAGCTAAAGAAGTATAACATGTAAAAACTCTTGCTGTATCCGTAGTAGTAAAACTAGCAGTGGTAGTAACAATGTAAACGTTTTGGAAATAACATGTTTCTGGAAAAATGAAGTAATTTTACGCATTTAACATATACTTTTCATGTTAATTAATCGTGACTCTTATATATCACCCCTTTCTTAGCTTATGTTTACATGGTACATCAGTTTGAGCATTTTAATATATCAACACCATGACAACCACCATCACCGTTATCATAATTATGACATATCAACAAAATATATAAATAGCGAATCATTATAAAGTACATCACAATTATTAATATGACAATGCATCAAGAGTAATTGAGTCCTATTTTATAAGCATTGTTTTTACAGTCACTACCCATAACATTTATCTATTGATGAGTAACTTGCAAAACATATACTTGGATGTTGATATTAGATTCAACACACATAATGCTATATATTACAACGATATAACAGTCATGTACATGCACTACGCCATTACATCTGAACGATAACAAACGTTTGCGAATATTGATAAGGCAACGGTTCATAAGGTTAGTCTATGTCTGTATTTTATTCAAATCAACTCATTCATCTGTCTATTTGTTGAGGGTTATTCTAACTTAGGTTTCACGAATTATACAGGCGAGGGAAGAATTTGTTTATAATTTTAAGATTGGCGTTAAAAAAGTGTCTCTTCAAATACACATCTTAAAACATCAACAGCTACCGCATTTCATAAAATTGTGTTTTGTTTTATTTAATTACTTGGACTAATTTTGCATGAGGAAAGCGTCATTTACTACAGTAATTGTTATGCAAGAATACTCTAACATTAGTTAAGTCCTGCGCTACACATGTTTTCATATTTCATTTTTTTTTAATTTGTTGAACTTGAATTAGAATATTATTGGAATAAATCGCCTTTTTTTTTAATTTCCATCACTAAAAAGTGATCCATTTAATCACCCCGTAATAGGTCTGTGAGGGTCGGGGTGGGCCATCCATCAACAAACCGTACAAATATATGTATCAGTCAAGTTGTAACATACATTCATATATATATATATATACACTGAAAGGAAAAAGAAAGCATACATTTTGGTTTTTAAAATTATTCCATTATTGGCTAAGTTTATTCATGTGATGGAAAATGAACTGATTCTTTTCTTATTGTTTGCTTTGAAAGGAATTAAATGTTTGTGTTTTGATTCAACAATATGATAAAATATAAACTTACAAAATTTATATGCAATACATTTATTGTAATCTTAAGACATACATAGCAATGTTTGTCTACATTCAATAATAATTGTTTAACCAGATATCATCCTATTTTTATTGAAATTGGCACTTGTGGGCTTTTTAGAGTTAAAAGGGGTTCATAAAATAGTAAATGAAACTGCCTAATAGTCTGACATTCAAATTGACACTGGTGGGAAATTTTTTATATTACCAACCAGTGTACTAGTTAGGTTTGATTCTAAACAGGTTTACTATCGGGATCAGGGTTGTTCACCTTATTACACAGAGGTCAACGAAGGAAAACAATAACCAAAATGTAAACAAAACATTAATCATAGGGTAATATGTTTTACATTAGAGGATACAAAAAATCTCTTGTTATGAAATATTATTGTAATATCTGATAATTAATGGTTAAAACATGGTCTAAACTTTGTTGCACTATATTTTCCAGTGTGTTAAAGAACTAAATTCCTAATTTTCCTAGATCTATTATTTCCCTTTTTCGAAGACTTGGACCATTTCAAGGGAAAAGCTCTCAAGAGGAGCAGTCTGTATATAATTTACCACTTCCTATTCTGGCACCACTTACTCTATTAAAACCATGCACCATACAACTATATCGTCACCATTATACATCATACACTCACTGTAATATCACCACCAATATCACTGCCACCACCTATCTTACCATCACTACTAATGTATCAGCACCACCCACAATATAGTCATCACCTACCTTACTTTTATGACTGACACCATACATATTGCTATCTCCTTAGTAACTCTACCTCGTAAGGTACTGACATCACCTACCAAAATGCCACTACCTACCCTACCATTATCATCTACAATTTCATCATTACTCATAATAACACTGCCACCTACTTTATTGCCACCACCTGTCAATTACTGTCATCATCAACCCTACTGCCACCATTACGGATAAGTACATCGGATCGGTGCGTGTTAACTCTCAGATTAAAAGGAGTTTTCGTTTCACCGACCTACTGTTTTTCACATTGTTTGCAAGTCATCAAGTAGACATCATTACTTGTTTTACAGTTTGCGTTAGATCTCAGATGTTTAGTTGCACCAGTCCTTGATTGTTTAAAACTGTAAGTGACAGGCATTTGTTTGTATGTTAGGCATCTAGGTGAACTGCAAGGGTCTGACTGTCCTATTTTGGCATCGGTAGGGTGCGGGCTCAATCTAGATCGGACGAAAATATCGCGGAGACTTTTCGTTCTTCTGTAGGCGATGGTTGTTTTTATTTTTCTGGGAACATTTTTAACACGAGTTAAAGTTTACACGCACCGATAACCAGTAGCTGATCACCTATGCTCCACGGAACATGTTTTTTTTGGAGATATCCTTTATCTGCATAGAGCATAACCTTAATTGGTCAGACGAGAAGCGCAAAATACGAGAATCGTACAGGATCTGTAGATTAAATACTATTCAACCTTTTGGCCTCAACATTCTAAAACTTACGTGGTTCACTCCTTGATAATGAATATGTCTATTATTTCTTTTATTAAACAGTGTTTCCGTTTTTTGGAAAGTGTTTGGTGTTGAAAAAAAGAAAGTAGTACATATTTAACATATATGTTGCATGATGATTTATCGTGACACTTATAATTCACCTCATTCTTAGCTTATATTTACCAGGTACATTTGTACATAAGTTTGAGCATTATGTTTTATCACAATCATGACGACACATATTACCATTATCATCATTATAATGTAATATATAATCATCAGCAATAACGTAACAATTCCTCAGTGAACAGGACCTCTAATTTGTGATCAGTTATTCAGTCACTTACACGTTACATTGATCTACTGATGAGTAATCTCGGGGAACAGATATTGGTGAAGGGGGTTGGGTGATATTGGGTTCAACAGTCACTTTATAATATATTTCGATACCATATTCAATTACAGTTGCTGCAACAGCTAATTAAAATGTTTTACTGTGCTATATATATATATATATATATATATATAATGCAACTAACGGCTGTGTTTGTATCTTATTCCAATAACGTGTACATGTTATACGCCAATAAATCTGAATGATAATAAGCATATGCGAATATTAATAAAGTGACGGTTCACAAATTTATTTATCTGTTGCTTGTTGATGTACAGCACTCCAGCCAATACTATACATTGTATATGCATATACATATGAGTATATTCATATATACATGTATATTATATACGTTTATATCAATCTATGTATTATTACAACGATATATCTTCGAATGTGCACATGTATGCTCTAATATCTGAATTATAACAAACGAGACATGTCTGGTAAATGTTTAAACAATGTTAATAAAACAATGGAAACATGCATGCATTTCATTTTACGTATTACCTTGGATTTTTTTTTGTCACCATGTCACGGTAATTTACCACTAAGTTACATAAATTTAAAATAAGGTCAGTCATATGAACCGTCTTCCGTTATCGGTATCAAGGAGAAATTGAAGTATAAATTGAGAGGTTATATTGAGACGCGTTTAGTTTTAAATGAGCCCGTAAAGCGATTGTTTTTTAATTATGTGATGCTCTTCTAATGTATCTAGAATAAAGGAATAAACGTGGTACAAGTAAATGAATTATGGAAAATGTCCCATCAGATATGATTTTCACACATATAGAACTAAGTCGGCGGCTACTGCAGCAAACTAACATCGTATTAACTTTACCTTTAATACATTTACATTTGATATGGTGTGTTTGATGAAATAACAAATACATAATATTACCAAAGACCATTTCCTCATGTTCAAGTGTATTTAGCTAATTTACTGTAAAGAAAACTTTTTTTTCGAAAACAGTTCGATATTTTTATTTCAACCTTAACTTTCTCTAAACTACCAATAATAGCAAATATACAAATACTGTGATTAGTGAAAATTACAATATACTGTAAGCAAATATATGGTGTTTCATAATTTTTGCGACCATATTGGATTTTCTTGGAACACACAATGCTAAATGCTAAATATTATTGTACCTCAAATGTCAACGTAACCGATTCTGGACCTCTCGTGTATTTTAGTCCACTCAGGGACTGGTCTAAATATATCACTTAATAAGCGCAAAGTTTATATTTTAAGGCATCATGTAAGTTATACCTTCATGTCCCTTTTTCCTCTCATTTTACGAGACATATACAAATGATGCAGTGTGGTTACTTATAAGAAAATGAGTTTACAATTATACTAAACTATTATCGATTTTACTTATATTTTCTTTATATTAAATGATATGAAAATCACAGTTGTCCATTTCCTAAATATATGAAAGGAAGTAAAATTACAACCTTGACAACTATTGTTATATTTTAATCTATTTAAAATATCATACTTCTACGAAACAAATTTACATACATTAAGACAATCAAGAATGTAAAAGCAAATGTGAACAACACGTGTAACACAGACCGCAACATTTCGAGCAGTCGACGTCGATTTCGTTGATTAAAACATATAACCGGGTCTAAATGAAGTTCAACAGCAAGTACGTAAGATTTGGTTTAAATACAGTGGATTATTCTAATAATGTAATCAAAACAGCCTGAAAATTCATAATACAAACATTTATCAATATAAAAAGGCGATTGTTCTAAAATACACAAGTCTGTTTAATACAAATTACAGATATATCACAGTACTAAACGTAATAATTATAGTACAAATTACAGATATTTCACTGTACTAATAGACAACTATAGTACAATTTACAGATATTTCACAGTACTTATAGTAACAATTACAGTACAAATTACATATATTTACCTTTACTAATCGTTACAGTTATAGTACGATTTACAGATCTTTCACAGTACTAACAACAACAATTTTAGAACAAATTACAGATATTTCACTGTATCAAAAGTAATAATTATAGTACAAATTACAGATATTTCACTGTACCAATAGTAATATTTATAGTACAAATTACAGATATTTCACTGTACCAATAGTAATATTTATAGTACAAATTACAGATATTTCACTTTACCAATAGAAATATTTATAGTACACATTACAGATATTTCATTTTACCAACAGAAATTATTATAGTACAAATTACAGATATTTCACTGTATCAAAAGTAATAATTATAGTACAAATTTCAGATATTTTACTGTATCAAAAGTAATAATTATAGTACAAATTACAGATATTTCACTGTACCAATAGTAATATTTATAGTTCAAATTACAGATATTTCACTGTACGAAAAGTAATAATTATAGTACAAATTACAGATATTTCACTGTACGAAAAGTAATATTTATAGTTCAAATTACAGATATTTCACTGTACGAAAAGTAATAATTATAGTACAAATTACAGATATTTCACTGTACCAATAGTAATATTTATAGTTCAAATTACAGATATTTCACTGTACGAAAAGTAATATTTATAGTTCAAATTACAGATATTTCACTGTACGAAAAGTAATATTTATAGTACACATTACAGATATTTCACTTTACCAATAGAAATTATTATAGTACAAATTACAGATATTTCACTTTACCAATAGAAATTATTATAGTACAAATTACAGATATTTCACTGTATCAAAAGTAATAATTATAGTACAAATTTCAGATATTTTACTGTATCAAAAGTAATAATTTTAGTACAAATTACAGATATTTCACTGTACCAATAGTAATATTTATAGTTCAAATTACAGATATTTCACTGTACCAATAGTAATATTTATAGTAGAAATTACAGATATTTCACTGTACGAAAAGTAACAATTATAGTACAAATGTCAGATATTTCACTGTACTGATAGTAACAATTATAGTACAAATTACAGATATTTCACAGTACTGATATGAACAATTATACTACAAATTACAGATATTTCACTGTACGAAAATTAATAATTATAGTACAAATTACAGATATTTCACTGTACCAATAGTAATATTTATAGTACAAATTACAGATATTTCACTTTACCAATAGAAATATTTATAGTACACATTACAGATATTTCACTTTACCAATAGAAATTATTATAGTACAAATTACAGATATTTCACTGTATCAAAAGTAATAATTATACTACAAATTACAGATATTTCACTGTACGAAAATTAATAATTATAGTACAAATTACAGATATTTCACTGTACCAATAGTAATATTTATAGTACACATTACAGATATTTCACTTTACCAACAGAAATTATTATAGTACAAATTACAGATATTTCACTTTACCAACAGAAATTATTATAGTACAAATTACAGATATTTCACTTTACCAATAGAAATTATTATAGTACAAATTACAGATATTTCACTGTATCAAAAGTAATAATTATAGTACAAATTTCAGATATTTTACTGTACGAAAAGTAATAATTATAGTACAAATTACAGATATTTCACTGTACCAATAGTAATATTTATAGTAGAAATTACAGATATTTCACTGTACGAAAAGTAACAATTATAGTACAAATGTCAGATATTTCACTGTACTGATAGTAACAATTATAGTACAAATTACAGATATTTCACAGTACTGATATGAACAATTATACTACAAATTACAGATATTTCACTGTACGAAAAGTAATAATTATAGTACAAATTATAGATAAATTTACTGTACTGATAGTAACAATTATACTACAAATTACAAATATTTTACAGTACTGATAGTCACAATTATACTACAAATTACAAAAATTTCACTGTAGTGATAGTAACAATTATGGTACAATTTACAGATATTTCACTGAACTAATAGTAATAATTATAATACAAATGATAAATTGACATCGTGTTCAATTAATGGATGTCACCATTGTGATTAAATGATTTAATATATAACTATGTCTGCGTTCTGATAACATTTAAAGTTGTAAAGGCAAGGTACAGTCCGGGGTGCCGTTTCACGAAACATCTTAATCTTACGCAAAAAAATATCGTACGTTTTTAACATACGAAAAAAG
This sequence comes from Panopea generosa, assembly GCA_029582155.1. Lineage (NCBI taxonomy): Eukaryota > Metazoa > Mollusca > Bivalvia > Adapedonta > Hiatellidae > Panopea > Panopea generosa. The sequence continues at coordinate 30,262,688 of CM055912.1, read as the reverse complement.
TTACAATATTTATTTTGCGTTTCACGAACATCAACATAAGTTTTTGCGTACGCCTAAGAACAAATATTTCGTAAGTGTTTCGTAGGACGCTCTTTAGTACAGGAGATAAGTAACTGACCATAGCAACGTCAACATCCGGCACGAACGGTAGAGCACCTGCCATTATTTTCTCAATAAAGTTTATGCGTTGAGACTGAACACAAATGACGTCAGTTTTTAATTTACTACAAAATGACGTAAAGATAAACAAAAAAAATACGTCATTTCAGTTTCATTTATTAACTGTTTCAGTGCCGATCAACTAATTTAGCGCTTTTTATAGGCCGTATTATCGTGGACAACTACAGTAACGTTTGCTTTGACGTGTATGTTTTGATAGGAAAGAATTGCTTCTTCCATTATTTTTTTTCCAGAATTATATAGATCCAGATGCATTCGAGATCAGGGCAAAGTGTATTCAATACTTTATCAAATTATAGACTATTATCATATGTTTGCAAACATATAATTAACATCATCTTTAAATCAGGTGAAGGAGCTGACATGCACGTTGTTTGAAAGACGCAGCATGTGAATATTCTGAACAGCCTTATTCTCTTTACAGCAACTAGCATACGTGTGTGTAGTATTCTGGCAAAGGTTGTAAACGAAATCTAGACCTATGGGCATTATTCTTTTTTTTCCCATTCTGAAAAACATTATTCCAAGACTGGAATTTCCTAAATACACTTTTTCAACACCGTCAAGAATGCAGGACACTGGCGTAGGAGCCCCCTCTCTCCCTCCTAATTTTAACGGCCCTACGCCCATGCATGGTCATGTTATGGCATAACAGCATAGTAGCAAGTCTGATGTGCAATAATCTTCCAAAATGGGGGTGAATTTGATATTGTATTGAGACGAATATTCCATATTTCATTAAACAGAACAAAGGTTGTAACTTCAGTAATTTTAATCAAAAGTGCATGTGATGTTGCTGAATTATGGGGTGCCGTTTTACTATTTAATCGCAATAAGTGATATCACTTATTCAAATAGGTGATATCACTCATTCGAATCAGTGATATCACTCATTTGAAACGAATGAGTGATATTACCTGTTCGAATGAGTGATATCACCTATTCGAATGAGTGATATAGGTGATATCACTTATTCGAATGAGTGATATCACATATCACTCATTCGTTTCGAATAGGTGACATCACTTATTCGAAATGAATTTAGACAATGATTTCTCCCAATGAAGTTAATATATCTAATGAAATATAGATGTAGATCTATAACGAGAATAAAATGGAAATATCAAATACATTGTGTAAGAAAATATTATGTTATAAAATAAATATTATTGTGAATGTAGAAGATATATTGGTTTATTCTTTAATCATTTGATAAGACCATATATTTTGGCAGCTGAAGGTCATATATTCACTGCTGAATCATTTAAGCAAGGATCAGTCTGTTTTTTCTTGCTTGATAAATCGAATAAGTGATATCACCTATTCGAATAAGTGATATCACTGATTCATTTCGAAAAGGTGATATCACTTATTCGAATGAATGATATCACTTATTGAGGTTAAATAGTAAAACGAAACCCCACACTGAATATGTGACGCAATTGTTTTAATTTCCGATCTGCTCAGTTCAAGTATTTATTCGAGATATTAAGGTCATATAATTACTATGTAAGTTGTAAGTTTGGCAACTTTCAACTAAAAAATGCTGGTGCTAAAATGCATATATTGTCAAATAGTGCATTTTTGACATTTCAAAGATTGCAACTTCGACATTAATAATTCTAAAAATGCTGGTATCTGATTGAACAAAACCAAAAGTATCACACAGACGGACGACAAACACAGGGTGGTCTGAATAGCTCATCTTGAGCTTTGCTCAGGTTAGCTAAAAACAAGAGTTTCAATATGATCATATAAACACTCTTATCAACTTTGGTCAGTAGAAGAATAATATTAAAGATGCTAAGTGTTTACAAAAAAAAAAAAAAAATACAGACAAATAGATTACCCGACGGGCATAGCTAAAAACATTAATAATTAACCCCAGATACTTAAGCATGTATTTTGGGAATACATGGACAGACGGACAGATGGATGAAGCACAGTCATTCTGCAAGAAATTGGCAAACTTTCTCACATAAAGTTTTAGGATTGAGCATGTGAACATACAACCTTAGCGGTGAGAGGTAAGTGAGCTTGCGACGGCCCCTTAGACCCAACGGCCATGGAGGACTCTTTGTAAGAACAGCTTGAAGGCAGTGCTAAATACACAGAACTATGACGTTTATTTTTGCCGTACTTGAACTAATGATACATAGTAACAAAATAACAATGTAAAATTCTGTATAATCAATATATTTTATTACTAAATAATGTTTATAACATTTTAAAGTCACAGTAATGGAAACATGTGCCAGTTCTTAAGGACAGTGTCGTTCAGTGGTTGAATTTGCAACCTGGAATATAAAAAAGCAACAGTATGATATAATGTTGCATAGCATTCTCTCTCTTTCTCTCTCACTTTAAAATATTTTTTAAAAATTTGTGGCAGAATTATTTTAAAACAGCCGCCATAATTTCCTACCTGTTTATAAGGTGGTTGATTTCTGTCATGTCATGTTGGCAGGGTGAAATCACGACACATTTTACACAAACAATTGACATTCAGAGAGTGCAAAAACAATTTAGTTGTTGACCTGTTGTATTTGGGGGTATAAATATGTCGTATTGGTTGGGGCATTTATTAGCAGTTTGGCCATCCTTAAAAAATATTTGTTTGTGTGCTCCTACCCAGTATTTCTCATGTGGGTAGTTAGTAGTAAGTAGCTATTTTTTTTGGTCAAATTTTGATTTTGCATAGTCATTTTAAACAAAAATGGACAGAAATCATGAAAAAAAAACTCTTTGAAATAAAAAAAATGGAAAGCTGCAAATTTGAGGAGCACGGCAAATTTTCAATATATTTGCCCTGCCAACACAAAACCCCAACAAATAAGTAGTTAAATGTCTGGTCTTGTTTTCGCCTTGCAAAAGAGACATGGCAAGCACCAGTCATCTAAAAATGTGTTTAATTGTCTGTATATATATATTTTACTACACTAAATCCAGTTACAGTAACGGCAACTTGATGTAAATTATCTAATTGTCTATTGTTAATGTCTGTTTATATATATATATTTTACTACACTCAATCCAGTTACAGTAACGGCAACTTGATGTAAATTATCTAATTGTCTATTGTAAATGTCTCAAATATAATGCACAACGCACCAGAGCCATTCTACAAATAAAAATATTTCCGGACCCCCATAGTTTTAGGCTAACTTTTAGGCTATTTCCGCCCCTGCCTACTTCATCTTGTCTATTCCAACTTCAGTTCATTATAATATTATAAAAGATAACCTTCAAATGTATAACTTAATATACTTCAACAGACAAAAAATAATATGTTTGATTTATATACTTATGTAACTTATTTTACCCCCCTATAACATTAGTTTGAAAGTGAAGAGAACCAAATCGTGCTATTCAATATATGAAATTTGAGATGGGATGAATATATATTGGTTATATTATAATATTTTCATCTGCCCCTTTTCTTACAAAATACATAAGGTAACTGTCTCAATTATATTACTTTTGTTTGTTCAAGTAAAGCTTGTAGCATTATAGTGAAGATTATCAAGCTATAATTTGAAATATATGAAACTTGGGATAAAAAAGTAAAAAAGTTTCTTCAAGGGGGTGGGGTTGAAAACATAATCCACCCCCCCCCACCTCCCCTTAAGTCTTTCCTTGCAAGAATAGATTATGGTTATTATCTAAAGTAGCTTATTTTTGTGTTATAGTTTGCCATTTAAGTGAAATTATTTTAAAACATGCGTTGGGATAAAGGAGTTTGGAGGGGTGGAGGAAGGGAAAGATATACTCTCACACATTCTTTTTTTTCTTTTAAGTTTCCTTTAGCATTCAAGTTTAATGTATTCTTAATCAAAATAAGTAGCTTTGCTCAAGTTTGAGAATTGGGGAAGAGGGGATGGGGCGCGGGGATGGGGAAAATATTATATTCACCTGTGAGTGAAGTTTTAGGTGGGTGAAAATATAATGTGACACCTCTTAATATGATTAGTTATAGTGGAGAAATTTATATTCACCTCACAGCAGTTGGTCTATTTCCTATGGATGGCAGTAGTCTAGAAGAGCCACTCAGGTATGCTCAGCCATAGCAGAAGAATAATCACGGTGTGTTGTTTCCATCAGACCATCTCATTTGGTATGAAAACATAACCTGAAAATAAATGATCACATGAATTACAGTCCTAATTAACATTGAACAGCACAACATTTTATTTGCATTTATCTTTAGATTCATATAATATATTTGTTGTTGTTATAAGTGTATGGTGTTTAGCAACACAGTGTCTACATAAGACAATAATCTTTGCACGCTGCCACACTAAAGTATCAAGCCGCAGACACATGGTACGGTTACCGTTCGATACCCCTACCTGTCACATTATAGTTAGTTATAGTTAATACTGATATAGGGCTGATTAGACCTTCAACTATCCTCTGAATGCTAAGCGCCAAGCCAGGAAGCTTCTAGTGCCATTTTTAGTCTTGAACATGCCCCAGCCAGGGATCACACCCACGACCTTCAACATGCAAGACCGATGCTCTACATCTAGACCACCACCGCTGTTTAATATGTCTGTGAAATAATGTAAAGTAGAATTCTCACCAAAATGCTACCTTTTTGACCGACATATGTAGTCCCCCCCCCTCCCCAAACAGCTAAAGAATGGCTGTATGTGTGCAGAGAAGGAAAGAAGAAATGAACTGATAATACATGTAGAATAAAAGTATTACAATATATTTAAGAACAGAAATGCATGTTTAAAGTAATCTGTTCATAAATCTGTACATGTAAACATTGATAACGCAATGAGAATATACTCATGATAAAAAAACCCAACAAAAACACAGAGACTAGCAACTGTGTAGTGGGTGGGGTAATTTGAGCAAGGAATGATTCATTGTGGCAGTATTTACTTCACTTTTTTGACAAATGCGATCAGTTACGCAAATGAAAATAAACCATAGAATGTATATTACCTTCTGAAAACACTACTGCCCACTGCTTTCATCATAAAATATGTTGTATCCTGCGATTTCAGTATTCTATTCACATTTGCACGCTGTCTTGGTCCTAGATGTAGGTCATCACGGTATCTGTCGATTGATGTTTTCATAGTTAATTATAGAAACAGAAAGTCGATCCGATTTTGAGATTCTGGTTTAAACATATTTTATTCATAAATTATGTACAGCATATTCCACAACATACATAGTAAAAGGATTGAAACGAAAGAAATCATTCTTATATAGTTTCTCTCCTTAGTAACATTTACAATAATTTGTGTAAGGTGGCGAAGATTCATTAGATTAGTTTAGACATATCAACAAAATACAGTTCTATAAAAGAAAATATAATTTTACATCGATAGTTGTATGTTTTGGTATGTTTTAAAAGAAAACAAAATTTTATATTTAATCATATAATTTAAAATTAAAAAAAAGATAAACAGAAAAAAAGGCGGACGAGTTCAGGACTAAGGTGAGCGAGCCAAGGGAAGCAGACAAACAGCATATAAATTATTATTATTATTATTATTATTATTATTATTATTATTATTATTATTATTATTATTATTATTATAGATCATTATTTACAAGTCTAAAGCTTCTTTATGTATTCAGTATGAGAGTGCCAGGTACAGTTGTTTGATAAAAGTATACCTAAGTGTTTATGTGATTGTACTTCTGATATTTGTTGGTTATGCATATTTTGAGATTCTGACAATGAAAACTGATTTTTTTCTAATTGAAATCAAGATTATAAACTTGTTTTCCTTTTATGCCGGTTCGCATCCATATCTATTGGTCAAGAAACCTAGATAACGCATACAGTGACTTAATAACATGTCTTTGATTCATGTTTAATCATTTTGCTCGATGAAAAGTGGCGAAAATACAGTATCTCTAACACACACACGTCCGTAATTCTAATATGTGTTTTTAATCGGGTAATAAGTAAATATCAGACAAAATAGGGCAAAATGGAAAATATTTCCAAAATTATATTACTCAAGTATTTCTTGAATGTAATATGTTTAGATTGTGAAGTGATTTAGCAACATTGAAGTGCAATAGATACAACCAGGCACCAATTATTGCAACTATTCAACTGGCTCTACTTATAACTGCACAATAAAAGAGGTTAAATGTGAAAAATTCCTATATAATATGGCATGACATGCTGGTTTTGAGTGGATAAAAATGAAAAAGATGTCAAAAGTGGGCACATTTTCAGCACAAAATCAAAATTCAGTACCTAAGTACACATATTTTGAGCTTGGAATTCAAAATCAGTACTTAAACCTACTGTATTTTTGTTTCACAATGCAATTAAGATCATTTTTAGTGTTTTCAATGGTTCTCGAGTGTGCGATTTCAACGGACAAGGCACAAGTTATCGCGACAAATTGAACCTGGTATTTTAACCAAATTTTCCTAAAATGGTACCTTAAAAGAAAATAAAACAGTATATTTTGTCAAAATTGAACATATCTATCATCATTCCGCTGTATTCCACTTAAATGCACTTAAAATGCTGAGTAGAACATTCTGTGGGCTATTTAAAGCCATATGACCCTTATTTAAAAAAAAAAATCTAAAAAAAAAGAAAAAATGGCGAAAATTTATCAACCTGGAGAATTTTCTTTAATTTTATTGCCATTTCCCTACAAGCACCCCAGTTGCACTATTTACAGAAAAAAAAGAAGCTAATGCGATGAAAAAAAGAGACAAATGTTATAACAAAAGATGATGATTAAAAACATTTATCCAAATAATGATGCACCAAATGAAAGAAAAGTTTTTACAATCTGTTTTTAAAATAATTGAAATTCTAGAAGGGAAACCATTCGAAAAAGAGAATGGTAAACTGAGAAAAGAATTGTGAACAAAACAAAAGATAAATTCAATAACCTCAAACAATGCCTACGTCGAAACAATATCAGAGTGACCGGAATAACAGAGACAGACTGGATCTGTGAGTGCAGAAAAATCCACATCACTGGTATTTGAAACACTAAACACCAATATGCCGGGCATGGGCACAAATGGGAAGCTATTAACATTTCGAACCGATTGGGTAAGAAGACAGGTATTAAACGAACCATAATTGTAAAGTTTGTATCAAGGATAAAAACGTTAAGAAGAACAGGTACATGTAGAAACTTAAAAACACCATTATATTCGTTAATGATGACTTGGTATTAATCAACCAACATATATTAAGTTGTACCCGAAAAGCAGATAGATGAAATAGGCAATATGGTCACAGATTCGAACATTATTCTATAAAAACTAACTAGACGATGTTAAAATAGTTCCTTTCGACCAATTCCAATATTGGATGGATCTTTCATGGTCATAAAATAGACTACAACAAAAATGCAAAATGCATATAATCTATAACCTTCAGCTTTGTACATGTAAACAGTTTACAACACACCAGATATAAAGCCTACATGTAAACACGTTTTTTTACACGTATCTATTTTTAGAACAATGATATACCAAATATCGACTTTATATACATTGTGTCTACTGTTAATCATGAAAATATATTAACATATTTTGTTTTCATATGAAGTAAGATGACATGTTTTAAAAATAATAATTTTTTTGTGAAAATTGTGGATTTATCCTACATGTAAATTTACGCCCGTACCAGTTTTGATACATCACTTCTTAACTTATATGGCTACATTTTTTTGAGTCAGGTTTTAAACTATTTTCTTAATGAAATTATCAGAATGATCAAAGGGCAATCAAACCTTGCTAGTTCCTGTTTATTTTGATCTTACTTATTGACATAATCCAGTCATTTAACAGAGGCTCAGCCAGTATCACATGCGGTCACAGTTTATTTGTAGCACAGTTCGTGAGTACATTCGTGCGTGCGTGCGTGTGTGCCTGTACAAATGGGTATGTGTATACATTTCTCAGTTAATTGCCATGATCAATGGAAAAGCCGTGGTAACAGCAGTAACAGCAAATAAGTAGCAATTCTTTTAAACAATAAACAATCATACAACAATATTAATTATATGGATTTAGTAGTGGGTCGTCTGCAAGCGTTAAAAATGACAAAAAAAGAATGATAAGGAAATAACACTGTTAAACATTGTTCAAATAAAGATGATGAAACTTTTCAAATCATTGGACCAATATTTGATAGACAATACTGATTAAAAAAATCATTATAAGAGGTAATTTTAATCTTATTTTAAATATTGGTATTGATAAACGAAACGGTAGATGTGATACAAATGAAAACATAAGAAGAACATTGAAATCCATTTTCGATACACTTCATGTAGTAGACACATGGCGATTCCAGCATCCTTACAAAAAAAACCCAGATTACATGGCATTCAAACACAATATAACAAAAAATAAATATTATAAATCTAATAAGAGGACCCGGTTTCTTTAAAATAAATGACAGCCTTATTGTTCAAAACAAAAATACCAAGACATCATTAAATTCAATATACAGGATACTGTTAACAACAATAGTGAAGCAAACCCAGGTACTATTTGCTAAATTACTCAACGCAACAAAAAGAAGTGAAACTATTGAATATTCAAGCGAAAAAAAAAATCTGAATCCAAAAGAGAAAATGAGCTGTATAAATTTAAAAATCCATCAAAACAACATTTAACAGACAAAATTCAAATAGAACTAGAATTAAAGCTAACTGAATTACATGGTATAATTGAAAACAACTTAAATGGCATTTTAACTCGTTCAAAGATAGATAAAAGATAATACAACGAAAAAAAACTCAAAATAGATCGCTAATTTAGAAAAATAAACGCAGAATCAAACACAATATCACGTTTAGATATAAATGGTAGAATAATTGAAACTCAAACATAAATTTTAAATGCTCAAAAAGAAATCTATGCCATACTTTACATAAAAAGGAAAAGCAAAGATACAAATTACGAATTTATTTCATGGAAACATTAACAAACTAAATGAAACAAATAAAACATCATGCGAGGGTATTCACGAATGTGGTATAGCATTGAAAGAAATGCAAAACCAAATATGTCCTGGTTCAGATGGAATCACTACAAAATCCTATAAAATATTTTCGCCCAACATAAAATAATATATAAATTTAACAAACTATCATTTTGAAATTAAAATCATGACCGAGCTACAAAAACAGAGTTTAGGTACCCTTATACCAAAAATTGGAAAGGATACAACTAATCTAAGTCAATTGAGATCAATAAGTTAAACAATGATTACAAAAATCAACAAAGACAATAGCAAACAAATTCCAACCAGTACTCAAAACAATTATCAATAGCTCTTAAACCGGTTTTCTTAAAGGACGTTACATAGGAGAAAACATTAGACTTTTATGCGAAACAATTGATTATGTAGAATATGAAAAACTACCAGCTCTTCTCCTCTTCTCGAATTTCGAAAAAGCCTTTGATATTCTTAATTATTATTTCATGTTCCGAACGTTAAAACGTTTTAATTTTGATAACTCACTATGTAACTGGGTAGAATTTTGACATTAGATTATCATGAATACGATTTATATTAGAAAAATGATTTTATCTTTATAAATAAGTTTGATTGATTGATTGATTGATTGAATATTTAGCGTCATTTTTATGCCATCGAGGGCTAACAGACGATCAGTTAACCTAACCACTGTTTCCTGGGATTAACCAGTAATCGAGCACACCCCGTCTCCGCAAGTAACTGATAACTTTCCCACTTGAATTAGTGGTGAAGAGACGAATGATAATCAGACACAATGTCGTATATCAATCATCACGGAGACTGTTGCCGGGCGGGGGATTCGAACTCACGACCCCTGGATTGATAGTCAGACACGTAACCGACTGAGCTAATCAGGCCCGGCATAAATAAGTTTGATTAAACTATCACTTGATGAAAATGATCCTTTTCTATATGACAAAACTTGAAACTACGATGGAAAACTGCTTTTTGAATGTAACCTTCATGAAAGGGATACAGAAAGAATGTTAAAAAATGATGTATTTATTCAACTCCTGCTTTAGGCTTGGACAAAGATAAAAAATCAATGACTTACAATCAGTAATTAAAGAAATGATTTGGAACAATCAAAATATTAAATAAGAAGGACAAAGTATATTTCATAAAACATTGTTCAAGAGAGGATGAAAACATGGTACAAGAGAGGACTAAAATACTTTGAACAACTATACGATTATCGGATTTTTTTAAATAATTTCGATGATTTCAGTAATAGGCTATATATAATGTAAAGAATATCGATTTCCTTAAGATTAATAAAATCATATTATGTATTCTAAAACAATCGAAAGAGAGGATTAACAAAAACAAGGTAAACATAACACAAAACGAAGATATATTAGGAAAAGCATTATCTTCCGAAAAAACAAGTAACTTAATCTACAGGTACTCAATGAATAAAGAGATAAAATACAAAACAATACAACAAGGAAAAAAAATATTGTTATAAAACCAATCTTAATTGCAAGAAAATCTATTCACACTCCTCTTTGAAATCTACAATATATTTAAAAACAAGAAATTTTAAATAAAAATACAAATGCATCATGTGAATAATACCAACAAATAAAACATTAATGAAATACAAACGTGTCACTTTGTGTCTCTGTGATTTTTGCAATGTGAATGTTGAAACGCTAAATCATTTATTCTGGGAGTGCATATAATTACAAAGTATTTGGAATGAAGTTAAACATACTTAAATAGCTTATGCTTTAAACAAATCTAAGTAAACTTCAGAAAAATTGAATTGTTTATGAATGATATTAAAAACTATATAATTTTCTGTGCAAATTGTTTCATATTCGCAACAAAACGTCAAGGTGACATTTCTACTTTTTCATTATTCTAATGTTTTTTTTTAAAAAAATGAAATAGGAGACATAGCACTTAAACACAATATTTTTTCTCCAAAACAATATACATTCTTCATCTAAAGGACGGCTACTACTATATTTCCTCCATCTTCTCTCACTTTTTAATTTTTCCTTAATATATATATATATATAAACCTGCTGATCCTCATTTCTCTTCCTCCTCTTTCCAATCTCCTTTTTTATGCTTTACTCTATCCTTATTCCGAGTCATTGTATACATCCAAATAAGTTATTTCATAATGTGACACACGAAATAAATATGGTTGCATTGTTGATAATTCACAATATAAAAAAAATCAATAACTTTGTTATTGATTGATTTGCTTTTTCTCAATTTATTTAGTTGTTCACACAGTTCAACTGTAATGTTACCACTAAAAATGTATACTTTATACACATTAATCAACATATGCACAAGTATGCAGCAAAATGTATTGTCATGTAACTATGTTAATGTTGTAAAACAGTTTATGAAATTAAACATTTAATCATAAAAATGTCAATAAAAATCATCCATCATCAGTCATCTATCCCCAAAATGCCTAATTTAACACGCAAAAGGTAAATACAAACTAAAACATACATATTTCACAATATATATATTTGAATTAACAGGCGCGACATACCCTCTGTCTTTGCATCGAAATGATCTATTAATATTCTAGCTTAACCATTTTCGGAACAATATGTTGTTTAGGTTCAATGGGTGTCTGTGATTCTGAATTCCCTACGTCATTGGTAGGTGATCGATAATAAGCATACATATAACGTAAGTTTCCTTCATCGTCTCATTTAGTTGAATATTCAAATTTGGTTTTCACAGAGATTTAGGTCGGATATTGTACAACGGAAATTGTTCTATTTCATTTTGTAAATTTCAATACACGACGTTTCCGTACATTATATTGGACCCCTTTCCATTTTTGAAAATAATTTGTAATAGCTAACTTTGCTATTTTGATATTGTGTTTTGATACCATGATCGCATATCTGCAAGGACAACATGTTCGCACAATGTACAAATTAATAAACTGTTGTTGTAGAGAAAGAAAGTATAGGTTGTCTTTGATACTAGTTGGAGTATTGTGCTATACTATGGTTAGACAATTAGTATGGTAAGACAATTAGTATTCACTATACTTGTAAATTGTTTGTGGACATATGCTAAAAACTAAAATATAGGTCTTTATTATTCTTTTCAGCTTTCAAGGTTTCAATACATTTATGCAGGGTTTACCCTGATGTTTTCATTATATAACCATGCCCTATATATCATGTCATTATAAAATATATCATGCTGTATCTATATTATATAACATGTACAAGATATGAGTCAAAGGTATAATAAACTAGCGAATCATATTGAATTGAACCAGTACTATTTATATAAACATTGTTTATGGTGTATAATAGTTTTGTATTAACATGTACCTCACTTAAATATTAGACGGTAGATATTGCTGGAAATCAGCTGTGTATGTAACCATAGTTATCAGTAACTATAGTGATAATTAACCATAGTTATAAGTAACCTTACTACTACAACACCTTTATTTGCAGATAATATTATATATTCACAACAGAGATATGCCAAGATACCAAGATATGACTTAAAACCAACCCAATTTGGACGAAATGACCAAACTGAATTGACAACAAGTACATATGGAGGTAGTCTTTGCTTGTAAATAATAATGTGTAATACGTAAGCCTTTTAAGAGAACATTAACAAACGTATAACACGTCGCACACGATGATGGGGCACATCCACATGTATACCATTTTCACCGAAAAACTATAACACAAAATATTTGTTCTTATAACCAAATCTTTTGCATCATATACCGAATTAAATTTGTCTCATTGCCTATCAGACGAAACTTTTATTATGTGTTTGCTCAAATCTGAACGAACGTCATTGTTTTGATGTCCCGGAGAAACATTTCGCACGTAGTTCAAATAGAAATGCGAGTGTTTCTATAACAACACAACGCGCTAATGAAGTCATTCATTTTTTGCCTATATGAGAATGGCTTAGTTTCCGATAAGGAAAAAATCATTTGTCGCATGATTTGAAATTTCTACAGAAAAAATACAAATTTTAACGAATGTTGAAAAAATGTCCCATAACAAACTGACATCCACAGTGTAAATGAAGATAAATTGGAACGACTAAAACAGATATGATATTAATGTAAGTATGCTATTTTAATGAAACTGTGAAAATCATACGAATATCCGTTGAGTTGTTTGCCCCTGTCATTTTATTAAAACATTTCGTGTTTAACTAGAAACTAATCGGATAGTATAAAAATACAAACTTTCACAAATATGACCTTTATGCAATGTAAGCTTTCATAGACATATTGGTTAAGAAAACAGTAGTATCGGACTTTGTAAAACGTCAAATATAATCAAGCTTGACGTTTTACGTTTTGATACATTTAGAGACACCATAAACATACAATCTGTCATAATCGATATAATGTTTGCTTTATTGAACGATAACCTGTAATCCCATCCGTCCTCGTCCGTCCCTCCCTCAGTCCGTACCTACACGTCTACCTGTATATGTGTCTGTCTAGCTGCTGCTAATAAATATTAGTTTGATGTACATTTGAAGTATGTATTTATTTAATAGGATAACATTGTGTACTGTATTTATATTAATTTCTAGCTGTTTGTAATTGGGATATGAGGTATTATACGTTTTTGTCAAGTATCTTATGCACATCATTGTGAAATGCTTTTATATATTGGTTTCTTTATCTTATCGTAGACAAAGCAAGAGAAGAACTTAAACAACGTCATGAAAAAATAGTGTTTGTCCTGGTTTTAGCTATAGCTAGATCAGGTTCAAGCCTGACTGGCGACATATTGCAACAAGGACCAAAAACATTTTACGTGTATGAACCAATCAGAGCACTAGATGAAAGAAACCTAACCACTTTGCCAATAACATACGTAAATGGAACTGTGAAGTAATTACGATTATTTATTTTAATTCTATATTTTTATTGAAATTGTATTGTTACTGGTTTAGAGGATATGTACAATTTGTTTTGATTGAATAAGTAAACGAAAATCCTTATCTAACAGAAAAAAAAAATAATCCAGAATTAAAAATTGAAAAAGGGCAAAAAATAAGGTAAAGCATGTTTGAATTTTTTCTAAACTTTAAATTAACGGGTTTATATTGTATGTCAGGACACAAACGTCGACGCCAGTTCATATAAAAATCTGTAACATATATCCAAACATATATATGTTTATAATATGTTGTACTAAAGGTCAATTGTAAGTATTAAAACATTTTGTATTAAGTTATTTATTTCATCCAGACATCCACCTACTGACTTTAATTCAGAAGCTGTAAACATATTGTGAAACTGGTTTACTTGTGACATTGAAAAACTTCCAACCACCTCTCTTCAATATTTTATGGGTAAGAATATATATTTTTTGTATTTATTTGCAGTTGATAATGATGAAACTCTTATACATTATATACATATTATCATTGCACTGGCGATACAGTAGAGCGTCTCACACACCAATAATTTTGTACTGTTCTACATATAGAGACATGCACTTCTGGAACACTGGAACATTACCAATGGTTCTAAAGGTGCCTTATTCCCATAGATAGTCATCTGTTGGTCCAAATATGCAGAATAAACATGGGGTTGACCAGGTTGCTGTTTCACAATTTCGATGGTTTGATGGCACCCCTTCATTTTTGACAATTCTGCCCATTTGTTGCTGTGTATCACTACGCATCTTTAAACTGTTATAGCATCATCAAACAGTTCCCAGGGTCACCCAAACTTTTCAGAAATCATGAAAATGTTCTAATGTTCCCATATGTACAAAGAAATATGATATTTTATGCATTTTTAACAAAAAAATTGCCTAACCACTTTACGCAGCTATAATTTCTTGGGCGTAATAATCTTGCTACCGTCATGTAAGGGAGGTAATTGTTCAGTGAGACCAGTAGTCGATCAAATGTTGTTCTGTAGATTATTACTAACTATTAAAAAACACTGTAGTTAAATAAATGTATATACACTTACATGATTAAGGTATTATCAAAGAAAAACGAAACTTTGGTATATAAATATGCTGTCTTGGAATTTCAATTTCAAATAAAGATATCATAATTCGCGTGCAAACACGAAATGTTAGAGTTTAAGACTTCAAATGTAAACTTATCAAGGATGGCCTGGAGTTTCTAGATGATATAAAGGTAAAAACTTTGTATAAGTATTTTCTTTAAAGTAAACATTATATTGTAAAAATCTCATAATTAAAACCCATATGTATTTTGTGAAACGTGTCAGTGTATTGATATCGATTTATTTTAAACATTTCTGTAAACCTGCTTTGCATGACACTTATATTTTTTATCAAAAATAAAAACAAAATAATTTAAATTTAGAATCGTGCATATAAGATCTGTCATAAAAGTTAAGTTGAACACAACCTAAAAGTTCCATTATGAAAAGACAATGAATACTTGCTCCCCTCTACCATTCACCAGAACCTAAAATATGAACGTGAACTGTTGACGTGACGATATAAGTAATACCGGAAATAGTTAGAAATACTTGTTGTAAGAAACAGAGATGTTTTGAAGTGCTTATTGCCGTGGATATTTACCAAGGAATTCTAGGACCGGTTCCGACTGCAACATTTTAGTAACATTCTTTTTGTTTAAATCCAAGATCACTGTTTGTGTGAGTAATATAATTTAAAAATGAACATGTCATTATATTTCAAAACATAAAATAATGAATAGCTGTAACATACTGACATATTGTATTTGTGGCTATTCTATAATACTTCCTGCTATACCTAGCAACCCAATTTCTTAGCTAGCACTCTCTCACACGAGGTCGAATAAAGCAGTCTTATCTAACACAGTTCGTGTTTCTTAATGCTTTCACTCCATCATTGTATTACTATTTCGTATTACAATAACTACACATGGAAATATTACAATAGCATTGGTAGAACTAAAATGTCATCGATTTCGGATATATATTTCATCAATTTGTGTTCATTCTTTCTACTTATAGGAACTATAGAATTTGTATTCTAAACATTTTTACAACACATTGAATGCATAATTCAGTAACAGTAAGGGCAATGGATCCGTATATTATTAACCCCGTTAGGATCATAAATGTACGTTCACAAGCTATGATACATGTATAGGGATAATATTTTTAATTCATACTTTGAGATATACTTTAATGTAAAAAAAATGACATGGTTTCTCGATTAAAATAACAGTATTCATTTTATCAAAATAAAAGCTTATTTATTTCACAAGAATCCATTTTTATTTGTTTGAAAAAACTTTTTTCCAACAGGCAATAACAATACTTCATAGTGTCATCTGCAGGCCTGGTATTAGTGAAGTGAAGAAAATCCTTCGACTCCGACTGAAATTTCTTAGTCACATTATTGAACTAATTATGTAAGCATTATTTACGGTATTATAATATTTATGTAAATGTATTTTGATAATGCTTTTGTAACCATGATCATTATTTCTTACACAATATTTAATAAAATAGCTTTACATAGATGTTCTAAACCTGTAAATATTACTTACAATAGGTGGCATTTATTAATCCTTTTAGTATATATTCGCGAGTTCATCTTCGAAGCATATGTGATTCATTACATTATCGTAACTGAAGGCGTGCCTGAATAGCACCAAGTCTCCTTTCATACAATTGTCAAATCATGTATTTGTCGGGCATATATGGATATCTCTTGCCCAGCGCCTGTACACATAATTCAAAGTGTTTTTGTTTTATATGGACAATGCCACTATCAATTCTTACTAGTTTCGTTCAGAATTAACAATATCAATTAAAACTACAAGATTAAATACAATATTATATATATTATTGGGTAAGCCACGTGTGACGTAAACTAGTGATTCCTTTAAAGTAGGGAGAGGATTTTTTCGTAAACATATGACGTAAGGGGAACATTGTATCACTGGTATACACATATTAATTTTCAATGTTTTCATTAATAAAGATCGTCAGTTATCTATGTAATTTATGAAAGACTCGTTTCCATTATCTAACCTAGATAAAATGAAAAGGTAAATGTGGTGTGAAAGTATGTTGGGTGTAAGTGTTAAGTCAACATCCCACCATCAAATTTTGCAACCTTATTATTTAATTCATGTGACTGATGTATTTATTGATCACTACACTTTTGCCTTTTGCAAACTATTTTGCTAAGTATAGGTTCAACAAGATCCATTTGTGTAGCTGAAATAGCCTTCTTATACAAACAACCAAAACGTTTACTGCTGCCTGCCATCATTTGTGTTTAGTTTTCTTAATTCAGAATCATTTTATATAATTATATGAAATACGCAAGTAGTCACTTGATAGATGAAAGGTGTACTTTCATGTGGATGACCTTGAGGAATGGCCTTGACCTCTGATATATTTTTTGCTTTTCGAAAGTACCAATGCTACCATTCAATCTAAGCCAGTTACCAAGGGTGTTCAAAGAAGCCATACCCATGGGAAGTTTCCCAAACAACACTGACTGAAAGTATAATAGTAATTTGAATATATATTGTCGGATTTATTGAATTTGTTCGAAGCTGGTCACAAACAATAAAGGTTGTTTGCTTGGAATTGAAAAACTGTACAGATACCCTGTATTGTTATCAGAATGAATAACAAACAGAACAGATTGAGGTAGAAGGGGCATTTGTCAATGATTGAATATGTAGCTGATCCTTCAAACATATTGGTGTGAAAAAAAAAAGACTTTTATTGTTGTGCATTCTGTTAAAGATATCATGTAGCTAATGCTGATTTTGAATTCTAAATTTATAAAATAATGAATAAACATCAACCTGTAACCGATAGTTTTGAGACAACAAACACAAATAGCACCCTGCCCCTAAAATTATATATGTATATATACAATTACCTGATCTATTTGTCTTTAGAGTTTGGATACTTGTATTGCATAGATAGTATATAGGTCAGTTCAGCAAAGAATTAAACAATAAAACATAACCAGAATAATTAGTACTTTGATTACAATTTATACCAATATATATATTATATATATTCATACCACTCACTTAAATACTATTACATTATGCTAATTTAACTATGAATGCGTTCAATTTAATTTGGCTTAACAGTGTAAAGTTCACTAAATGATGTAAATTTAAGATCACAGCAGTACTTATAGACTTTTAATATTGATTCCCCCACCTATCTAATTTGCATATACTATACAACGTTTTGCTCTATATCATTAGAAACGTTTTTTATGTTTAAAAAGTGTGTTATTGTTTTTTTGTAATTTATCTATTAAAGAAAACGACGAGCGAAATTATAATAGAATATTCAAATTATAGAAATTGTTGCTATTTATAAGATTTTTAGCCTATACTTTTCATTTATTTTATATTTTAAAATATTCTTTTGCAATAAAAGCAATAGTCAACACATATACATGTGATTTGATAACATAAGTCGAATAGAGCTATCAAATGTCATTGACCACTATAAATAAAAAGAGAAATATGGATTTTGTCAAGTTTGGCAACAATTTTGGCGTCTTTCTTGAATTTGCCACAGTTCTGAAAGTTGATCTCGGTGTTAAAATAATCACTTCATTTTGCTTCTATGTCTGTGCCAAATTTGGTGCTGTTCTAAACAATGAAACATATTTTCACGAAATGATACCTCTATATATAACAGTGTAAAGTAAGTACTATGTTACATATGTATATAGAAGTGTTAAGTAAGTACTGCATTGCATCTCTATCGGACAGTGTGAAATAAGTATTTAATTGCATCCCCATCCAACAGTATGAATTAAGTGCTCCATTACATCTATATATAACAGTGTTAAGTAAGTGATTCAGTATATCTCTATCGAACAGTGTGAAGTGATTGCTTTATTACATCTCTATCGAACAGTGTGAAGTGAGTACTTCATTATATCTCTATCGAACAGTGTGAAGTGAGTGATTCATTATATCTCTATCGAACAGTGTGAAGTGAGTGCTTCATTATATCTCTATCGAACAGAGTGAAGTGAGTACTTCATTAAATCTCTTTCGAACAGTGTGAAGTGGGTACTTCATTACATCTCTACCGAACAGTGTGAAATGAGTCCTTCATTATATCTCTATCGAACAGAGTGAAGTAAGTACTTCATTAAATCTCTTTCGAACAGTGTGAAGTGAGTTCTTCATTATATCGCTATCGAACAGTGTGAAATGAGTACTTCATGTTATATCTTTCGAACAGTGTGAAATGGTATTTCATTATATCTCTATCGAACAATGTGAAGTAAGTACTTCATTACATCTCTATCGAACAGTGCAAAGTGAGTACTTCATTACATCTCTTTCGAACAGTGTTAAGTGGGTACTTCATTACATCTTTATCGAACAGTTTGAAATGAGTACTTGATTACATCTCTATCGAACTATGTGAAGTGAGTACTTCATTGCATCTCTATCGAACAGTGTAAAGTGAGTACTTCATTACATCTCTATCGAGCAGTGTGAAGTGGGTACTTCATTACATCTTTATCGAACAGTTTGAAATAAGTACTTGATTACATCTCTATAGAACAGTGTGAAGTGAGTACTTAATTACATCTCCATCGGACAGTGTGAAGTGAGTACTTCATTACATCTCAGTCGAACAGTGTGATTCATTACATCACTACCGAACAGTGTGAAGAAAGTACTTCATTAAATCTCTATCGAACAATGTGAAGTGAGTACTTCATTACATCTCTATCGAACAGTGTGAAGTGGGTACCTCATTACATCTCTATCGAACAGTGTGAAGTAAGTACTTCATTAAATCTCTTTCGAACAGTGTGAAGTGGGTACTTCATTACATCTCTACCGAACAGTGTGAAGTAAGTACTTCACTACATCTCTATCGAACAGTGTGAAGTGAGTACTACATTACATCTCTATCGAACAGTGTGAAGTGAGTACTACATAACATCTCTATCGAACAGTGTGAAGTGAGTACTACATTACATATCTATCGAACAGTGTGACGTGAGTACTATATTACATCTCTATCGAACAGTGTGAAGTAAGTACTACATAACATCTCTATCGAACAGTGTGAAGTAATTTCTTCACTACAGCTCTATCGAACAGTGTGAAGTTAGTACTACATTACATCTCTATCGAACAGTGTGAAGTGAGTACTACTTAACATCTCTATATAACAGTATGTAGTTAGTACTGCATTGCCTCTCTGTCGAACAGTATGAAGTAAAAAAAAAAAAAGTCAAACGGGTATATTCCTATTAAAGGAAGGTCGTCTTGATTATCACTGTTTAGGCTGAACAATTTTAAAAATATTCAATTTTACGTCTTAAACGTTAATAAGAAACAGAAGGCATTACTAAGAATGGCTACCTAATTGCAAGGTTGCTATTCATGTAATTGTTTATTTTATAATAAAGTGTGCAATATATTAATACTGACATAATACATATTATTTTAGCCAAGAGCATTGAAACAAAAAAAGTTCGTTCTTGCAGAGCGAAAGGATTTGCATCGCTACGATCTGATAATAGGATAGAATACACGAACAAATGCAACACACCTTGCATACAGAGACTTACGGCAAAGTGTCTAGAGTCCAGAGTCCGAATTTTAAAGACGATACGCCTGGAGTTTAATGTAATCAGTAGTCTTCTTGATGAGTTACCAATGTTGAAAATCATCCACCTTATACGTGATCCTAGAGGTAATCTTCTTTCACGAAGTAAATCTGGCAAATGCAAACCAGCATTCCGTGGCAAAGAGGTCTGTATAAATGAACACTGTTCGCGTTTGGAAAACAACGCTCTAGTTAAGGACACATGTGGTAAGAAACATCCTGGACAAATAACTGACGTTTTTTATGAAGACATAGCACTGAATCCAGTAAAAACAGCAAATAAGCTATATAATTTTATTGAAACATATTTCACAACGTCAGCTCAAACGTCACAATGGCCTGGAAACCCAACAACTGTTTCACATGCACAACTAGATCAAATTCATCTGATCATGTTGATACTTGGAAGAAGGAGTTGAGTCGTGAATTTATACAAATGATACAAAAAAGATGTAATTATATTTTACAAAAATATAAATATGAGGTGATGAAACTGTGACGATGTATAACATTAAACAAATAAACTTTGGTGCAACTAATGTGCTTAACAGAAATGTATTAATTTCTGTATTATATGTGAACGTATTACAGGTATAACGATGACGAATATATTTACAACATTTGAAGTATAATTTGTATTGATAACCCAGGAGTTATTAACGGGTGTTAAACAAAGTGCTTTGTATTTGAAATAACAAAAAAATAGCCACTCGTATTCAATTCGTTTTTGAATACAATGGCTTTTCGAATCATGTTCATATTTATTTGTTAGTCGCAAATGCAAATAGTATATCCATTTGCATAATAATTGTGTTGCCAAATGTTTAAATCGCGGTCTAACAGCAGAGTAATCGACCCAGAATCAGTTGATTTATAATTGTTTGCTGTTTAGCCATAAGGATAAGATGATAAAACAAAAGCTGAAAATCAAGAAAAACAACAAATGAGTATATTGATTTTCATCTTTATCGCATCTTTTAAAGCAGTATCAATGGCCGGAAAAATGTTACGAATAAAATCAGGGAACTTTTTTTTTATCAAATGATTGCCGTGATTTTGATTGTTATTGCTTTAAAACAATTGTATGCCCAAACGTGAAAGGCGACACAGGGTAGTTATTCTTGACATAAAATGTCGCCATGATTGGGTTATGAATGTTATTATATTTTTATCCAGTCTTTATTTTGATTTTAAGATACACTCAAATGAATACAATTACTGAGAATCTGAGAATGGATGATGTAGGTGTCAAACCACTTCTTCCTGTGTCCGGCGTGATTTGAATACAAGAACACTTGATTGATAATCAAGGGTATTGCCGACTGAGCTAACCAGGCAAAAATTCTAGTAAGATGTCTTAAATTACACACATAAAACATACTCATATTAACAATTTACGAAGCTAGTCCTGATAGAAAATCGTAGCTAATTCACTTAAACTATAGAATGCCAGTGTTCTCCAATTTCGGAAGGAATATAACAAAATGTGAACTTGTAAGGTTGAATATGTTTAAATTAGACATTGATGAATTATGTATTTCGAGTATTTAATTTTATTATATTTTTTTCATAATCATATTGAATTAAGAATAAAATTCAAAAATTTTATGGTTTGTATTTTTCAATGTTTGATCCTGTAAAAAATGAAAACCTTTTTTTTCTGGTACTTTTGTATTTTAATATCAATATATTTCAAGAGGTAATTTATCTTAGCTTTGTTAAATTTAGATGACAACAAAACGATCCCATCATAATTTTCTTTATCGAATTGTTACTTTGTGATCGGAAAATTTCTAATAAGTAACTCACTCCTAAGATATGAAGCGTGATTGGAAAGTTAATTTATCAAATTGTAGGTCATGCATGTCCCTGGTTTACTTGTATATATTGTTAAATCTGGGCGGTCTAATTGTAGTCGCTCCGGGCATGGAATTTAGTGGATATCACAAATACAGCAACCATTTAAACAAAATGTCGCAACATGCTTTATAACTTATGGGACACTTTTAACCTGATCTCAACTACCATTTATCGGTGACAAATTGCTTTTGTATAAATTGAATATGCCATCTTTAAAACAACTTTATTTTCAATTCCATTGAGATATAGAAATTATAATATACTGGCTTAAATTTATTTATTTTAGTAACCACTTAATATACACATGTATAAATTTAAATAAATATTCACCGGTGACAAATGATTCTAAATAAGGTCAAGGTTTACGAATGGCTGAAAAGGACGTGATTTTTTTTTAATAAAACATCCTTATTTTCTTTCAACAATAATAAATTTGATTGATATTAACATTCGTGTTTTATACTGTCACAGTTTGTATGCTTTTTTATCTAAATATTCGGCGTACTGTAAATATAACATCACTATTTTTTCTAGCATATTTGAGGAAGTTAATTAAATATTTAAATATGAAGGAATTTAAGCAACATACTGAAACTTTACCATGCGTTTTACTATGGTGAAATAAATTACAACTGGTAATTGTGAGGTGTGGCATATATGCATTCCCTATTAAACAACGTTTTAAAACAAACACAATTTTCATAAATGACCCTACTGACCCATACGATGACCAACCTAAAATATGTTTACTTTGTATTTTAGTTATTTTATTTTATTTTAATTTAATTTTATATTCTTCTCTCATTACGACTGATAAACCACAAAAACTGTTGTTGTTGGTTGTGGTGGGGGTGGTGGTGTTGCTGTTGCTGTTGTTGTTGCTGGTACAGGTGCTGGTGCTGTTGCTGTTATTATTACTGTCTCATCTACTAATATTACGGATATAATAATACTACTGAAATATTTCCTCTGCCATTGTCATAACAAACCCCTGCTATAACTATGCTACTCAAAATTTCATAAGGATCATGTAATATAGTCCATTAACTGTTACATTAAAATGCTATAATTATGTAAAGTGTTTTGGAAACACGTTTGGATCTAGTCTAATACTCTATGTCAAAAAATGCTAACTCAAGTATGGGCAATACATTAAACAATATTAGCCTTAATTATATATATATATATATATATAGTTTGTTTAATTTATATTATTTAAAACACATGTTTAAATTTTGTATTCTGTTTGTTTTGTGTATTTTTCTGGAATATCCCCAGAATTTATAAAATCTTAAAAATAGAAGGCATTTATTTTGGTGTGAATAAAAAATGTATATGCGGGTTTAAAGTCCACTAAATAATATATGACATTAGATTATGTTCATTATTTGCTATGTATTTACCATTTAATTAATTCATTGCTCTAAAATATGAAAACTATTTTTTTTGTTTAAAATCTTTAGATGTGCCGAATAGAATAAGTGACCATGCAAATACCTATATACATATTCCATTTTCTAATTTTACACCTCCTGCTTTAATTAGAAAAGTTTTTATTTATAAAAGAGGTGATTTTGACACATTTAATCACATGATACATATATTTAATAGGAAGTTTATTTCCACCAATTCCATAAACACAACGTGTAAACATTTTCAGAAACAATTTTAGATTTTATGCAAAAATGTTTTCCCTCTAAATTTATAACATTCAGTCCTACTTTAAAACCATGTTAAGATTCTGAAATCAGATGGACAACTAGACGACTAAACACACAAATGATAAAAGCAATACGAACGCAAAGAACAGGCAGTTGGACTAAAGACAAACAGTTAAGAAACAAAATAAACAATCGGAAAACGAATCCCAAAGAACAGTATTTTAATAATATGGAAAATTTAGTTTCATACAGCAGAAATACAAAATTAATTCAAAACCTTACTACAAACTTATTCCATAGATTATCAAGGAAAAGAAAAATGCTGACACTATACTACCTTTCTAAAGAACCTCACACGCTGTGGAGGAACCATACTTATATAATGACGAAGACGAGTTCAGGTTGTTTGAATTACTACTTTATTTCTATTTCAACAGTCTGTAATAAAACATATATTGCATTTCCAAATGATAACCCGACACGTAATGACGCACTTTCTAATGTATATTTTCAGATTTGTACAAATAACGTGTCTTGAATATATGAAGGCCACAACAGTGAACTACGAGTTAAAAAAAAGAACTTTTTGGGTTATTGTAAAATTCTTATTTTACCAAACAATAATGTGAAAATATCATTCAATGTTAGATCTGACGCATCATTTACGCATTACATTTCATATTTGGTTCAGTCAAAAGTGGGGCTCCGAAAAGGTTAAACATGTGAATTTATTCTTCCAAACAATATATCAGTCAAATTAGTAGTACAAATCATTGACTAAGAGTGTATAAGGACCACAACAGGGAAGTTGAGTTTTATATGGTTAGTATATATGGTAATGGAAATGGAAATTTTCTCAAGCAATACCACTCGACGAAGATATGAATCATAATTTAGTCATAGTAAATTATATTTCGTTTTGTAAAAGGGGTTAAATTTCAATAACAGTACAACCTAGGCCTCAGTTAAGACTGAGAAATTGCAATGCTCTTCTTGGTTACAACCGGTCATTCAAAACTGTTCATATTATCTCTATGAATAGGGGTCTCAAATGACTATTACTTATCAAAGGTCTAGAATGTATATGGACCACAAAACAAAGACAAGTATGGGGAAATGGAATATATTTTTTTTTTAATCATTTATAAAAATATATTTGAGATTTGCATATTCAAAGCAAACTAGAATTTGATAAGGTGGTCAGGTGGAACCCAAGGTGTTTACGTATACGATTTTAAGAAAAAATATTTCTTGTTCATATGCGATACATCTTGTTACTATGAGTAGGGATTTAGAGTATGCTAAACCAAGGAGCTAAGCTGTATAAGCGGTACAAAACGACGAAATTGGGTCAATGAGTCTCTTTTCCGTTCCACGACGTTTTACGACTGATGTATTTTGTACATAATTTCTCTATTCTCTATATATTTCTTTTCTTTTAATGCTTTGGAACATTGTTCGCATTGGATTATTTTTTCATTTCGGCAGCATTAACAAAATGTAAATTTGGGAACGAAGTATTATTTAGCTAACTTCAATAGCATAAGTGATCCTCCATAATGTAGCTTATGAATTACAATACTCTGCAAATTTGAATCTTTCTTTTTTTTTTTCTTTTATTAAGCCTTGGCCTCTGTCCAACCCTCTTCAAACAGCTCGTGTAATCCCTTTCGTGCAGCCTGTAAACGTTGTTCGTCCACTTTTATATGGAATGTTCGGTCAACGTCCACAAATTTAGCATTATTCCTCTCCGATTGTTTGTATATTGGAGACACTGGGATGTAAAGATGTCGTGCTCGTGCGATGAATCTGGTTGCTGTTAATCCCCACCACCTGTCTGAACGGTAACCTAGGATTCTATTCGCCGTCATAAACACATGCATAAGCCGTTTCTTTCATCTGCTCGTCAGATTACAACGCACGAATAGAAACATCTACTTTCTCTCGCATCAACTTCTTGTTGTTTACATTCTAGGAGTAAAATTATTGGTACAGGGTGCACTCGCTCGTTTTAGATTATTGCGCTATCGATTTGCATTGGTCAGTTCTAAATAGAAAATCAGTTCAAACTTGTTCTTTCCTGACCAGACGATACGCACAATCATGATAGATCATATATACAAATAATTTATTGATCTTATGTTCAAAATAGTTCCTCTATCTTTGGGCACACAAAGTCGGATCCGTATTCAATGGCCGTTAATTTCAATAGAACGTGTATACAAAGAGGGGTTCATTTATTGTTAAGACATCCAGATATTAAATTTGACACATGCATATTCCATTGTCATACATCCGCTCTTGTACAAACACACGTTAGATATTATGGCGACTATAAAGGGATATTTTTTACACCACATTGTTCGATTTCCTGTCACATAGCGTACAGGCACACGGGTTATCTGATTGCTTATGTTATTAAGGTATCTTATGATTGACTAATGTGATACATGTGTAGTGAGTGTATCTTCATTTTCTTATATGTTGTGCAGTTACCTTTTCCTGTACTTTGTCCCAATCCCAACAACTCTATTATATGCTGTGTAGCGGTCGTAAAAAGACGCCCCGTACTTTGATTAAATCGCAACAGCACTCTCCCCGTATTTTTTGCTAAATCGCAGCCGCAATATTACATGTATATGCTGTTTGATGGGCAAACAAGACGTCTAGTACTTTAACTCTGTAGCAGTAGTACATGTAGCAAAATATAACGGATTTTTACTATGTATATTTGATTCGATTGCATGGATTACTATATATCCCGGAGAAAAATCATTATTTATGTTTCGTTACTTGTTAGAAAAGAAAAAAGTTAGTTTTTTTAGCAAAAATGAAAACGAGATATGTGATACAACTTATAACAAAAACATATACTTTATTTAACTGCAATCCAATAAACATACATTGGGTGGTAAATTTTCTAAATATATTGACAGCAAATGTGTAATGTCTTATAAGTACAGCGGCCAACTTGGAGGTCATTGTGGATTTTCATGGTACACATTTTCATGGTACACACCATAATGCAAAGCGTTCACCCTCTATTTTTATTTAAATTATCAGTTTCTCTCGCAAGCACAGACAACCGCTGAAATACTGAACTATGTATATTTTAACGAATTTAATTATATCCATCAAAGTAACTTTTGCTTCCAGAGGTCAGAAGTATACAAAGAATAAGTTCCAAGAAATGAAATCGACACATAAGATATTTGAAAAGTAAATCAGCTCCCTATTTTTCAAAGAATATTCCCATTTTACTGAAAATAATGCAAACTAATACTTATGATTATGATATGATTTTATATTAGCTCCCTATCAGTCTATTAGGTGTTGCAATATAATTAGAACATTTTTGGATATAAATTACATTCCAATTCTTCTGAAACAAAATGACATTTAACTAATTATGGACATTACAGTTTCTAGAGATGAAAACATAATTAATAAATAATAAGAGACAAAATAAACATGTTAGACACTTGTACGATTATACTTTACAAGGTAGTGGTGTTTCAAATGAAGGTCGTTCACTATTATTGCTGGAATGTATTTGCAATACAGCGCTATTATATGATTCGGCACAGGAACAATTTCAAAATTGTATACAAACATATTTATCTGTAGACCTAGAGACAATATGACAAAATATTAGTAAAAACAAAGTAAATGTAAATAACACAACTATTAACTATTTTTTCATATTGGATCCTTACACCAATGGTAAAATGATAGTAATACAGAGATTAGCTACTTCGAACATAATCATGTTTGAATGTCCATAACGGATAAATCATATTCACAATATTGGTAAAATATGTGGTCTACTAGTTCTTGAACAATAAAAGATCGAGGATGAAGATCACGTTCCTCACTTGCAATTGCCTTGTCAAATACATTTAAATATACAACCTTGTCATGCATATCTCTAAACATATGTTTAATTAAATCAGTAATGACATCTGCGTATTTCTCTGTCATCCATACTAAGTCAACTTGCTCACTGAATGGAAATACATTTGATCCATACATTACCGCAAATGCTTTTGGATTTCGTTCCAACAACTGTGCTAAAGTCACTTTACTTTTCGTGAACGCTTCAAAAGCTACTTGTGAATGGTAACCTAATAAATGAGCATATAATTGAACTTCAACGAAAGCTCTGCGTGCATTGTGTACTTGGTTAAATGTCATAAAGACAAGCTTGAAATAAGTTCTAGGTGTATTCATTGTTTTAAACGGAAGTGTTTGTAGGCTATATATAAGACTATAATTTGAATCTTTATCTAAACACTTCACAGGGTGGTGAGAATGTTAGAACGAATCAGCTGTTTAGATATAATGTTTTCGTTATATGATACCATCTACAGACCGTAATCCGTTCAAGTACACCAAACGGACGCAAACGAAACGAATATCAAACGCGTTTAAACGATATACAATCTTTAAACGCATACAATAATAAAGATTCGGATATCCTCTAATATTGTCGTAGTTATATTGACAACGAAATAAATAATTAAACGAAATGACTGCTCTCTATGTCATTTAAAAAATTTAAATTGCTATACCTGTAACTTTAATTCAATTTCTTTGTTATAAGTTTTAATCCCGAATTATCCGTTAAAAACATTGCCTCCGGCATCGTTTTTTTTACTTGTAATAGTGTGATAAAACAGTCAGGTGACGCATGACCTGCTTACACAACTACCCCAATTAACTGATTTAATTATCTGAACACCGATTTATGTTGCTGTTCTGTTATATGATCGCCAATTAGGAAAAAGTTTTCACGCAATTTTAGAAAATATGTTTGTTACATCAAAACCTTTCCACTAAGGGCTTTTTCAGAATTGTATATAAAAATAGTTCATATATATATATAACAAACACACGTAAATGGTTGGTGTTTGTTTGTAACTGGGTGTCTTCCAGAATGTTTGTTTTCAATATAGGCATTTGTCAAAAAAAAGAGTACTATTAAGCTGATAGAGTTATTAATAACTACACATACCTAAATTTGTGTACAGAATGAACACGCTGTCCCTTTCACTATCACCTTATGCCAATGTCCGATGACGTCACCAGTGAAACAAACATTTTATTCACTAAGTGGGTATCTTGGAAATTTTTAATGGAAGGATATCGGAGGAATTCTATCGGTGTAATGTACATAAAAGTACTTGAAAGCGTCTGACGGAAGTACATATACCTGCGATTTTAGAAGCCATGCCACAAGACATAAAACATTTACTCTTAAAGGCATCTTTTTTATGGAAACATCCCCGCCTCCCCCATGCATTTACCGTAGTGAAATAGAACGCGACGTTAAATGACGCAAGAAACTGTCAGAGTGACGACATTGCACATTTCCACGACAAAAATAAATTGTGTCGGAGATATAGACATAAAGTGTGTGCGTTCGCTACATAAATTAAGGCATGTGTATTTGTAAATATATTTATCTTTGCGGATTATATAAAATATTTTGTTTAATGAATTGTTATAATTGTTTAACATGACAATCTATCGAAATTCATAACTGGAATTAAAGTTGGAAAAATACCTGTAGCTAATGCATTATTTCTGTAAATAAAATAAATACTTGCTGAGGCGTCTATACTTTGTTTCTTGCATAATAGCAGATTATACACCACTGCAGATATAATAAACACGGACTGGTTCATATTTATTTACTATATACTTTTTCGATACCGTATTGTTTACGTTAGTGTAAACCAGTCTGGCAATGTTTGGCCAATCTAATGATTACGTGACCGTAATGTGTTTATCTGATGTAATTGACATGGCCCGTACCATGTGTATTAAATTTCAATGATTAAGTTTTTTGAAATATATTAATCTGCTGTCACGCTACAAATCATCAACTATATGGTAGACATAGTTCTTACTATTTATTCTACTGCGGTGTTACAATTGGACAACCAGAGATGATGCGATTGGTGAACATGTCGTGTAAACGTTAAATGGTAAAAGATACACGGTAAACGATATACGCTAAACGATTTGAACGCAAACGAAGGCTAAAATGCGTTCAGTATCGTTTTGAACTGCATTTTTGCATTTTCTCTAACGTTTATTATAAATAAAATGCAAACCATTAACGAAACTAAAATGCATTTCAAACGCAAAACAAACGCGATTGACACTCAAAACGAACGCAATTGAAATGCATTTTTGGTGTACTTGAACGGATTACGGTCTGTAGCACCTGTGTCATTGTAGAATCGCCAACTAGTAGGATAGTTGTATAAAGAATTTTCGAGAAAGCTATAATCTTTTGGATCACGACACCTGTGATTTATCTACTTTTTTATTGAAAAAATATCCACGTGATTTCACTGGGTCCCATGTTAATCTTTTCTTGAGCGTATTGTGACGTTGTTTACCTTGGATCATATGTATCTGGTGTTCTCCTGCAATATGACACAATGTTTAATGATTATCGCCTACACATATTATAAATTTTGCTATTATTCTGAATGTAAATTCAATATATTTGAAGATTCACTTACATATTGTTTCATCTAAAAATGTACTAAATACAGACGCATTGATTGTTATATCAATGCCTTTATCCTTGCATAAATATTATTTTATAAAAAAAGTCGTAATATTAAGCACAAGAAAGCACATTATCATTCTTCTTTAACAGGTAGTCTTACATAATGTTTAGTTCAATTATTCTAAACTGCCAAATATTTCATTATCAGCTGTCATAACTATCCTATGATAGTGTCACTATAATAACCAAGTTGCTGTACTCTATTGATATTAACAATCGTTTTTAATGATTTCTTAATTTTTACAAAACTTCGAAAATGAAGGTTTACCTATTAGCAGTCTGTCGTCACGTTTTACTGCCTTGACCAGGCAAACTGTTTGAAACTTGGAATTCAAATTAGGGTTAATCATTTATGAGGCGCGGATGTTCGATGCAAAGCATCACTAACATCTTATCCACCATTAATTGTTATTTTCTGTCGGTTTTGTTTTATTTAACAGGGATAGTCAAAAGCAGTTTCAGCGGTCGTGAAAAGCTATCGATCTACTTTAAGATATTGATTTTTGTTCCGATTGATAACTTAAAACAAAATGAATATTCGTAATAAAACTAAAATAACTTTTCAATTAGAAAATGGTAGAATATGTTGTTCTTTTTTATAAACTTTATAATATTTTGAGAATAATTCAGTTATGTACGTTATCTATTGACATGACGTCCACTAATGGTTTATTACATGTGTATGAACAGAAAATTGACAATTTATGAGCAACTAGTCTGAAACAGCTCAGAAACACTGGTAGAAGTAATAATTTAAAAAACAAATTCTTCTCAACAATTGGTCAGTGAAAACTGATCATATGCCATACAAATCATACATATGAATAAGGGTTTCAAATTGGTAAAACTAAAGCGACTTGGGTTTATAAAGGCCAAAAAGTGAACTTTGAATTCTAAAAGGAACTCTTTTGGGAAATGTAAAATTCTTATTTTATCACACAATTATTAAAACTATTATGCAATGTAAGA
Organism: Panopea generosa; assembly: GCA_029582155.1. NCBI lineage: Eukaryota > Metazoa > Mollusca > Bivalvia > Adapedonta > Hiatellidae > Panopea > Panopea generosa. The sequence goes on along the minus strand of CM055912.1, from coordinate 30,230,826 downwards.
TCTGACACATCATTTACGTAAAGCATTTCATATTTGGTTCAGTCAAGAGTGGGGCTCTGGAAAGGTAAATATTGAAATATTGAGAATGTTCAAAGACATTCTTCAAAACGATATATCACATTAGTTAAATATATACAAATTAATTAACTAGACTATATAGGCGCCACTCCAGGGAAGGTAGGTCTTACTTGGGTATTTCATATAGACAACTTTATGGATATTTTCTCAAGTATTTTTTTTTCAAACATTCTACTAAACTACATATATGAATCATAACACAGCCATAGTAAATTATATTTCGTGTTGTAAGTGCGTTACACTTTAATAAGAGGACAGCTGGTGCCTCGAAACTGTAAAATCTGAGATATTTTTTTAGCTTTTCTCCGCAACAACCTGTCATTAAAAAATGTTCATATAATCCCTATGAGTAAGTGTCTCAAGTTACTACTAATCAAAAGGCTAGAAGTTATCTTGACCACAAAACAAAGACAGTTTAAGGGGACATGGTTCATATTATGTTTCAATTATATAAAAAATTCTATAGTATATTTGAGATTTGCATCATCAACTATTCAAAGACAACTTGATTTTATTAAATAACATATTAAATATTATATTCTGTATTATTAATACTACCAAACAGTAATCCATGTGAGTAAAATACTATATAGATTTAGCTATGCGTTTCTGTTTAGTTTCAGTAGATAATGGCATAAATGCGTCCATGAATAAGATGCAAATATTATTAAAAACTCCTTACATGATATATTCTATGCAATTATATTATAAGAGAGGTTACATTGGGAAATCTATTTTTCAACAATGTTTTCGTTTTATTTTGTCTCACTTCTGTTTATTTATGTTGTACTTGATGAAGGCTAGGTAGCCGAAATGCATTGTTAAGCATAAAATTTGTTACATGAATTTTGTATTCTTATTTCTTTAATTAATCAATACTATATTGCTGATATATTTTGTATATACACGTGAATTTTTTTACAATAAAAAACACCACTTCTTCCAACATGTGTTTATATTTTAATAGCATCATTCATACATTTTATTTACCAGTATTTGAATAAGTTTTTAATATCTTAATATTCATTAAATTTACAATAGTGAACATCAGTGCAATGGTAGCAAAACTATGTATTATCTCCAAATTAACTTTAACGTTTTATGAAGAAGCTGAAGTTAACATAACTGCGGCAGCACATTATCCGCAGAATTTGAAAAATTGTATTCTATAGCAATGCATCACAAAACTAAAGAAAGGTACTGTTCATTATTTGAAGTTAGATCTTGCCTTGTGACACGTTTAAATAAATGTTGGCTGGAATAAATGCAACCTTTTACGCACTGCAATACATTTGAAACCAACATTGAAATAAAAAATAATGGGTGTTATAAAATAATCAGGTGTTATGCACAAATGTGGTTTTAGAAATTAACGCTTATAAAAATGAAAAAAAAACGCACACAAAACACTGACAAACGCCAAAACCATTGGCAAATTCGTATAAAACGATACTTCCTCTTTTGATTTGTATACTTAATTTGTCTTCACTTTAGTCCAGGTTGAGCATGGCAGCTGTTCTGATATAGGCCCACCACAGAACCATGGACTTCCAAAATTTTACTGCGTTAAATTGCAAACACGGCCGCTGTAAACAACATCAGGATAATATTGCACCGAGTTTCCTCAGTAACACCGTCGTTTGTGAATCTTGCCTTGTTAATAACTACATGAGCGCATACATATCTAGGGCGGCAAATGAAACGAACATTGCTCCTTTTGTGTTTCTTAATTGATAATGCTAGGATAGTGGAGATATTAAAGGAGTTTACAGATTATCTGCTTCATATGATATGAGAAGAAGTTATTTACAAAAAGGAATATGCTGATTTACAACATTGTGACGCTCCTGTTTGAAGACAACCATTACTGTGAACGATTTAAGAATCAAGTATGTAAAAGTGAACCATCAATGAAAGAAATCTGCTTTCTCATCATGATTGATGTGCTTAGATTTATTTCGTTGTTCATTATTATTCGCTCTCATGAGCCAAAAGCTCTTGTGTTATTATGTGATCAGCTTGTGTCAGTCATATTATTTTTTTTGTCTTTCAATCTTTCACCTTTGCTATCTATGGTAATTTTTGTTTGAATATTCAATGAAAGACATGTTATGTTTACAAAATAAGGATGTCTGTACCATTGAGTACAATGGTTTGATAGTTTTAAACACATTTTAAATGGATTTATTGAGGGAAGGATACATCGGATAAGTCTACAAATAGATTGTATAGATTTGTGATATTTTCGAAACATTAACAATTACTGTCGTACGTTTTTCATAATTTGTTTGTATTGCATTTTATGCCTTATTATCCCACCTTGGCCAGAGGCTTTAAGTGAGCTATTCTGATCGCATTTTGTGCGTCTGTCTCTCAACAATTTCTATAAACGACATCTATAATACCGTTTGGCAGATTTAGTATGAAGCCTCTTACATAAAGCTTCTCAAGTTACTTACTGATTTAACATTAGACATGAGTTTTCATATGTTATACATATTTTTAAATTATTCATTAGAACATATGTTAAACATACGTGGTACTATTTCAATAAAAAGCATACGTATTCAAACGTATGTTAAACCTGCCTATGTTTAACGGGCGTGGTACTATTTCATTGAAAAAACGTACGTATACAAACGTATGTTAAACGTACGTGATATATGTGTTTAACATGCGTGGTACTATTTCCATGAAAACGTACGTATTCAAACACATATTAAACGTGCATTAAACATATGATTGACATGCGTGTTACTATTTCTATGAATAACGTTCGTTTTATCTGTACGTTGAACATATGTGAAAATATATCGACGATATCCGTGATGGATAGTTTACAAGTCTTAAGTCACGGGCACGTCGTAACTGAATAACAAACTGCACCAAACATATCCAAAGCAACGAAACGTTATTAATATGACAATTTGGAAATTAATTATTGAAAACGAAATTATAAAACACATCGTATCCTACTGCTGAATGTATGTGCAAGACAGAACTAGAACCTTCTAACTAAGATTACATATTTTTTATTATCTACGGTTATTTAATATTTATTTTCAATGAAAATTCTTTATTTGCGATTGGAAAAAACGCATATATTTTTTTTATTTCAAACCACTGTGTACCTACATGATATGTGAATTGCAGTTCTTAGCAATTTCGAAACATTTATTAAAACACCAAAGTTCATACTAATTTGCTTTGTAAAGTTAAGAGCATTATCTATGAACATTATTTCTACAAATTTAACCCTACGAATTTTTTAAATTCTCTGTTTGGACAATAATAAACAATTAAAAAGCTTTGTCATTTTACTTTTATTTTGCCAAAAAAAAAAAATATATATATATATAAACTTTGACAATTTCTTACGAAATAGAGTAAATAAAATTACAATTATGGTTAACAATATTTTTTTAACGGTATTGACCATATCGACATATCCCCCCCCCCCCTACCCCACCTCCACGTCTTGCGTCGTTGCCCGTGGCGTCAAATAATTGTATATGTAATCGTATTGATTTCTCCAACAGACACAGACGTCACACCCTCAATCCACATCTTTGAACGTTCACCATCAGCAGCATTAAGAATATCTGTCAGACGTGGTCCATACAAAGATTCTTCTTCAGCCCTTGAATAATCATCCGGCGGTAGAGGGATATGTTTACAGGTCGTATATGCCCGAATCGTTGTGTTTAAATGGCAAAGGAAATAAACTGAATATTATATCTGACATCAATGTGTTAGGTTTTATCTTATTTGCCTTTATTTATTGTTGGGTTTTAATATCCATGATAGAGTTCTTTCGAAAAATCTTGTTATCATACGAACACTTGTATTGCTTATATATTAAACATAAGAAAATGAAGCAACCAAAAATAATGGTCACTACAAAATATCAACATATGTGTCAAGTTTATTAGATATTTGCATTAAGTTTATAGCAATGTATTCTGGATTTGTCATGGTATAGCACCAGTTAATTAATACTCTGTCAGAAGATGTAAACAAGTATTCGATATGTTGCTCAATATGTTGATATATTTTTTTGTCATCATTAATTACAAACAATACAAATGTACGTGTATGCAAAATCATACTAATTATGCTACTTGTTTGTGGATGAGACTTTTGTCCATGTTTAACACATAGTAGATTATATATATGGCATAGCAAGATATTTTGCTAAAAAGTTTAAGAATGAGTAGATACAGCGTCGTTCCAGAAGTAACTTGTATATTTTCACAAATAAAGTATTTGGACACAGCTGGACTCAAAGCCACGACAGTGGTCATTTAACAGCAGCGCCAAAGTGGTATTTATCTTGTTCGACACATATATGCATAATAAAGCGCAACAATAGTTACATGAAAAGCATATTATGAATTAAATGTATCTTTATATATCTTTATATAATTATAAGTGATCTTGTTTGTGGCGAAGGTAATTGTTGATGAACATTTTGAGAAAGACAATAGTGTAGGGACGTTAGTTGGTAGGATTTCTGTAAATTGATTTGTGTGGAAATGTGATACCTGTGAATGCACGTATATGGGAAGGATAGTAGTGTATGGATGTGCGTAGGTAGGACAGTTGTGAATTGATGTTGGCGGGGATGGAATATTCGATATGGATATTTGTGGGGATGGGGTAATTGTTAATGGACTTGTATGGGGATGATAGACGATGGTGAACGTGTTTTGGTGATTGGATAATTGTATATGAACATGTGTCGGAATGGAATATTTCTGAATGAATATTTGTTGGGAAGGAATAATTTTTAGTGGACTTGTATGGGTAGGATATTAAAGAATTGAAATAGGTGTTGATGGAATAATTGTATATGGACTTATATGGCGATGATATAGTCGATGGTGGACGTGTTTTGGTGATGGAATAATTGTATATGAACATGTGTCGGGATGGAATACTTCTGAATGGATATTTGTTGGGATGAAATGATTGTTAGTGGATTTGTATGGGAGGATATTTGAGAATTGACATAGGTTTGGAGGGAATAATTGTGTGGGGATGGGATACTCGATTGTGGACGTGTTTGGGGGTGGTATAATTGTATATGGACATGTGTCGGGATGCGATAATCTACGTTGATGCGTGTGAGGTATAGTACACTTGTGAGTTGACGCTTGGCGGATAATTGTGAATGCTCGTGTGTCTGTACATATGATAAATCTGTATCGAATTGTGTGGATATAGAATATATGTGAGTGGACAAGTTGATGAGATAATTGTTAGTGGATGTTTGTATAATGGTATTGAATAATTATGAGTAAACGTATGTGGATATAGGATACTTGTTAATGGACGAATGTGTTGATATATATTTGATGAAAAACTGTGAGTAGATGTGTGTGGGGATTATTGTGAATTGACATGTGTTGATAATGGTGTGAGTGGACGTGTGTTCGGATTAGTGTGAATAGACTTGTGTCGGGATAACTGTGAGTGGACGTGCGTTCATACAGCTATGAGAGGACGTGTATTTTAATAATTGTAAGTGGACGTGTGCTAGGATAATTGTAAGTGGACGTGTGTGGAGATAACTGTGAGTAGACGTGTGTGGGAATAAGTGTGAATGGACGTGTGGGAAGATAACTATGAATGTTAGTGGTGTGGTGATAATTGCGAGTGGACGTGTGATGATTTTTTGAGAGGGCGTGTGTTGATTAAAGGAGGATAATTATCAGTTAGGGCGCGTGTTGAAGTAATTATTTTAAAGTTGTCAATTTATACCACACTCTTAAACGACTTGGGCAATGTTGATTTTATACTTTCATAAGATGAAAGTAACACAAATATAAGATCGTTTGTTTGTTCTTAAGTATATCACACAAGACAAAAAATAGATGGTGCTCTGTTATGATGAATTTAAACTCAATATTTATAATTTTACAAAACGTACTCGCAAATATTGGCCTGCTAATGTATTAATATGATATAAGATAATAGTCTATAACGTTAAAGACATGTATAGATAATACTGTTCCATAAACGGTTAATGTTACAGCTTGTTATAAATGTTTCTTTATAGGCGCACATGAAGATGCATTATGCATACGTGCAAATATAGCCAATTCTATTTTAATACATATCTTTCTATTCCTCGAAAAACATTTCCGCAAAATATGCATAACTGGATCAAAATGAAGTGTAAATCCAAAGAAGTATTGCTTAATTGGTACTCGCCAACTTTTGTTATTAAAAATGGTTATTAACATAAGTCTGCAAGTTCATTTATATACAAATGTATTGATAAACAAATGGACAAAGACCATTACTTTTTACTTATTATCTGGTCGGGACGAAAATAAATAAAATAGTTGTTTTTTGGTAAAACTTTACAAATAATTTTTAGTGCAATTAGCTTTTGTGTAATTTTCGAACACAATGGACCTAAAATTTTGAACTTTTTGAAGAGAAGGGAGGATTAAATCAGGATTTATGTTTTGACACCACGCGCTAAACGGCGGGAGAAACTCGTGCACATGGACGCCATCTTAAATACCTGTGTTTACAAGTGTTTACAAGTGAATATAAGAAGTGAGGCGTGTAAACAGCAAGCATTATTATAGCAGCGTTATTCAGACTATACATAAACAGAGATACAGGGTCAATTAAAAACAGAAATAACTAAAATCAAGTCAAAGATAACTGTTTGCCAGGAAAATGTCACCACTTTAGAAGCTACAGTTAATGAGCTTAGAAATAAAGTTTCAGACATGGAGACAACAATGGAATCTGTTGTGAAGCAAAATAAAACACTCACAGACAAAACTGTTTCCTTGGAGGACCAAGTGAAGCAAAGAGAATTTGTCATTAAGGCTCAAGGGAGACAAATGAATGCACTTGAGCAGTATACCAGGCGAAACTCGATTCGACTATATGGTCTACAAGACTCGAGTGCAACGGAATCTGCAGAAGAAACAACAGAAAAAGTAATTGCCTTCTTAAAAAATAAGTTGAATATGAAAATTGGAACCAACGACATAGACATTGCCCATAGGTTGGGTAAGTTCAGCTCCACAGCAAATAAACCAATCATCTGTAAATTCGTGTCCAGACTACATAAGTTGCAGGCGATCAGGCAACGAAACACACTGAAAGGCACCAGAACTGTGATAAAAGAAGATCTAACATACATAAACGCTAAGTTACTGGAAGAAGTCAGTGCACTAGATACTGTAATGTCGGCCTGGACAGATCAAGGAAAGATAATAGCTTTACTTACAAGTGACAGGAAGATTGTTGTAGATCACAAGATGGATCTGTCAAAATTGCTGTGATTTAACTGTTTAAAAGTGTTTGCTACTGTTTCCTGTACACATGCGTATGTGGGAAATGTGTTAAATAGTTATTCTCTTTATATCTTTCCTAAAACAAACATGTGTCAGTTTTACAATGATTCGATTCCATGTAAATTGTATTACCACTACTGCTAACATGTGCCTTGGTTTACAAACTTTACATGCTATAAATAGTAGGTAAAGAGGCTATTAATAGCATTGTCTGGTCCCCGCGTCAGCTTTCTTATTCCCATTTGATAACCTCATGGCGCTATTTATAAATTATGCGTCTTACTCATTTAAACGCTCTATAGTTTGCCGTACGTCTAGTACGTATATATTAAAACTTGTTTGAATAACCGAGACTTCGCTTTAACACGAGAAAATAACAAAACAATTCGTTTTTACAAACTTATATAAATTTCACGAGTTTAAACAAAAATGCCTGAAAAGAATGGGAGATAAACCACAACGACTGTTTGTCCTGTCTACACTGTTCATGCAGGGATAAGTATATTTACCAATTTATGCGTACTTTTGACAGATTTTATGGCTACTACAGTCATAGTGGCTATGTATTTTGCATTGTTCTTGTGTTATGATTTCCATGTAAACAACTTTAAAAAACAACACAGTAGTGGATTTAAGTATACGTAGAGAGACCGTAATAATGAGTATGGTCTTTTAAACGTCCAAAAATAAGTTTAGTTTAAATGAGCATTGGTGTGTAGTCAGATTTCTAAAAATAGATATCGCACACATTCAGCAATATTACACTGTTATGATCTATTTAACTGTGAAATATGTTACACAATATATTATTTTAATGATACAATTCTCATTATGTATTCACAATGTGTACTTAAAGTACTAGGAGAGAAATGTCAGTAAGCGGTCTGGTTAGCTCAGTCGGTAGACCTTCCGCACAGTAAGCGACTGGCTGCATATATAACTCATCCTGTTACATGTATATGTTTGTTATTCTTGAACATGACTTTAAATATAAGTGGGATTTAACTTAACTATTGAAAGTAATATTGGTGTTTATTTACTCACAGGTACTGTTTGATAGACTACACTTTATAACAATGATAGATTCTTTCAGCAAATGTAAATAGTATATATGGTATTTAATATGAAACCTAATAACAGAATCTGTAGCTAACTTTTACAGATACAGTGTAGAGAACCATAGCAGTGTGTGTGTAATAAGAATACAGAATCGTCAAATGGTTTTATATAAGTATAAAATTCTAATATTAGTTACAGACTATTTTTATGACTGAGTTTAAATGTTACAAGCTTTAATGGAAATAAAAAATTGTTTTGTTCAATGAATATGATCAGCATTTAAGGTCTAAGGAATTTAACTATATTTAGACTGTATGATTAATGTTAATTAAATTACTACCAGTTAATTTATTATTGACATTAGTTATTCTGACTTCTGTTAAATAAATATTCTATTTAAATAATAAACTTAACTTAGCATTGAATGGTAATTTATCTATTATAATAAATACATATGGGCTGTGTGATGTTTAACTGTGGCCAGTCTGAAACCATTATAGCCTAGTCAAGGCTATTCTTAGATTTAAATTGTTGAATACTCTTGACGGCTATTCTAAGATTTAAATTGTTGAATACTCCGTTATTTCTGTATATTCTCTTAATGACTAATTAATAGTATACATTGAACATATGAACCTTAATATTCCACTACTGTCATCAGATATTCTATGTATGTTCTATACAATGACAAGTATTCAGGCTTCTCCACAGGCCATTTAAGCGCAGGGGCATCCCAGCACTTGACTGTCAGAAATCGTATTCCCCTAGTGCTTGAATTCTTAAACAACATTTTACAAAAGCATACTTTCCTCTAATTCATTATTTTTCTTTGCATATATCATCTCATTTTAATGCCTTAAAGGAAATATACTAATTATGATAACTTAAACTGATTAATACAAGTTTTATTAGTAAAATGTATTTGTTGCTTGAAAATTTGTTGAAGGGGTTTATGCGCTCTTACCCTGGCACTTGCATTCCTTTCTGTGGGGAACCCTGGTACTCCTATAGACTAGTATATCATGAATGATTTTTTGTTGTCAGATTGCTGATGTATTTCTCTTTTGTTTTATTTTGTTTTTCTTAAAAATATTAACTATTTATGCAATTTTTGCAGACTTGGAAGTTGACAGTCTACCAAAATGTATGTTTGTAACAGATAATGAAAAAGCAAAGCTGTAGGAGGTGAAAATGGGATATGAAAAGATAATACACCAACATGGTATATTTAATCGATCTTGTGAAACAGTGATCATCCCACAGAACAATCCTTCTGATCAAACATCTGTTGTAATATTGAAAATTGTAATATAGGGTGCTTTTTGTGTTTAATTTTGTGGTTATGTACACTGTTACTGTCTGTAGATCATTTTTTAGGTTGTTTACATGCTATTACCTGTATATAAGTGGAAGTTACCACCATTTAAGTTGTTTACATGGAAAACATAAAAAATTTTATAGATACAAATAAAATCCTCTCTTCTCATCAATATTTTACATTGCTGTTAAGTAAATGAGATTCGAAAAAAGCAAGCCATCACTGGAGGGAAATATTTTTTTAGTATTATACTGCCTATCTGTTGAAAAATTAAATGAAATGTCACAACAAATGAGGTATAAGGAGAATAAAGAGGTGATAAAGTCTGGGGTCTTTCTGATAGGAACAGTGGAGGTTTCCTTCCCTCTTAGTAGTCCATTTTATATAACATTATGACAAATAAAGTAACATTTGCATCTATGAATGTGCAAGGGCTTGGCGATAAAAACAAACGAAAAGACACATTAGATTTTCTGAAAAGTAAAAATTATTCGGTATATTTTTTACAAGATATCCATTTTACAGACAAAGAAGTTAATTATATACGTACTCAGTGGGGGTATGAATGCTATTTCAGCAACTATTCCAGTCAATCAAGACGGGTAGCTATCCTTTAATAATAATTTTGAATTTAAAATTCATGCGGTAGAACCTGACAAAGATGGAAATAAATTAATCTTGAAAACTACAATTTCAAATAAAGAAATTACACTTATTAATATTTATGGCCCAAATAGGGATGATCCAATGTTTTATACAACCCTTAAAAATGACATTTTAAATTATGACGGTTTGTTCATTATTGCAGGTGATTTTAATATGGTCTTAAACCCTGATCTAGATTGTTTTAACTATGTCAATATAAATAACCCAAACGCTCGAAATGTTCTTATTGATGTAATGGTTGAATGTAATTTAATTGATTGTTGGCGAGATCAAAATATGGAAAAAAAGGAATTTACTTGGTTTAAAAAAAATTCGTCAAAGAAAGCAAGACTTGATTTTTTTTTATTTCGGATTCACTTTTAACAGATATAGATACAGTAAAAATTAAGCCTGGATACAGAACAGATCACTCTTTATTAATTTTGACATTTGAATTTGGCAAATTCAAAAAGGGGAGATCATACTGGAAAATGAATAATTCATAATTAAAAGACCAAAAATATGTCGATGAAATAAAACAAATAATAAACAGAATAAAACTACAATATTCAAAGAAAACGCAACATTTACACATTAACACAATCGAAAATAAAAATTTAGAATTAGAAATAAATGACCAATTGTTTTTTGAAGTATTGTTACTAGAGATTAGAGGAAAAACTATATCATACTCATCATTCAATAAAAAAAGACAAGACAAAAAAGAACAATAACTTTATGAAGAAATAGATAAACTTGAAAAAGAACTTGTATGTGATCAAAATACTATTGAAATTAAGAGACAAGAATTAAATGATATAAGAGAAAAAAAATTAGAAGGTATGAAAATTAGATCAAGAGCAAAATGGATTCAAGAGGGGGAAACAATGTCTAGATACTTTTGTAATTTAGAAAACCAAAATTTTGTATCTAAATCAATGTTGAGTTTAAAACTTAATAATGAACAGACAATAAACGATCAAGATAAAATTATTAAGGAAACAGTAAAATTCTATAAAACATTATACTCCCAAAATGAAACTGTAGAAGTAGATTTAAATAATATATTTTCTGATATTAATGTTCCTAAACTAAATAATGATTCGAAAAAATCACTTGAAGGTCATATAACATATGAAGAAATATTAGGCTTCTGAAGAATATGTCAAATTTTAAAAGTCCAGGATTTGATGGTTTTACAGTAGAGTTTTATAAGTTTTTTTGGAAAGACATTAGCCATTTTCTTGTACGTGCGATAAATGATGAGTTTGACAAAGATGAACTTTCAGTCACACAAAAACAAGGTGTAATCACTTGCTTACCTAAAGGAAATGAAGATAAACAGCTTTTAAAAAACTGGCGCCCGATATCACTTTTAAATGTAGCATATAAACTAGCATCTGCAGCTATTGTACAACGAATTAGATGTGTTTTACCATCTATTATAAATGAAGACCAGACAGGCTTTTTACCAGGAAGATATATAGGTGAAAACACCAGGTTACTATATGATATAATGTTTTACTTAGAAAAACAACATAAACCAGGATTATTACTTCTGATTGATTTTGAAAAAGCTTTTGACTCTGTAAGCTGGTCGTTTATCTTTAAAGTTCTCAATTTCTTTAACTTTGGCCCTTCAATAACAAAATGGATAAAATTATTTTATACAAATATAGAATCATGTATTGTTATAAATGGACACCTATCTGAGTGGTTCTACTTAAACAGAGGTTGTAGACAAGGGGACCCTCTATCTCCTTATATATTCCTTTTATGTGCAGAAATCCTTGCTGTTCTGATCAGAAATAACCCAGGTATCAAAGGTATAGATATTTGTGAAAATAAATTTTTGATTTCATAATATGCAGATTACACCTCAATTGTTTTAGATGGTACAGAAAAAATCATTGTTAAATACCCTTAAAGTTTTAAAATTCTATGCAGAAATCTCCGGCCTTAAAATGAATATTGAAAAAACTAAGACGGTGTGGCTAGGATCAAGAAAAAACTGTCAAGAAAAATTATGTGAGGAATGGCATCTTTCTTGGGTAAATAAATTCACAATATTAGGTTTAAAATTCTCTGTAAATTTAAATGAAATAATAAATATTAATTATAAAGAAAAAAGACATTAAAAAACTTCTTGCCAATTGATCAAGGAGAATTTTAACTCCAATAGGCAAAATATTAGTTATAAAAAGTTTAGCATTATCAAAACTAAACCATCTAATTTTGGCATTGCCAAGTCCAACTTGTGCAATGATCAAAGAACTAAAATCATTATTCTTTAAATTTTTATGGGACGGTAAACCAGAAAAAAATAAAACGTGCAGTTATATACCAGTCATATGAAAAAGGTGGTTTAAAAATGTTTGACATTGATGTTTTCTTTGGCTCCTTGAAATTGACATGGATAAGACGGCTTTTTCAGTCAAACAAACCATATTTATCTATTTTTAAAACTATGTACCCTTATATTATAAATTTCTCTTCATTTGGAGCAGATTTCATTTCTCGACATGTTAATAGAATAGATAACCCTTTCTGGAACGATATATTTAATATTTATAAAAAGTTTTCAACAAATATCGTACCTAGAAACTGGAATAACTTTCAGTCCACTCCATTATGGCACAACCCCCATATTAAGGTCGGAGGATCTAGTATTTTACTGAAACATTGGTTTAAAAAAGGAATATATTATATAAATGACCTCATGAATACAAATGGCAATTTCTTCATATACAGAGAATTCACTGAAAAATATAGTGTTAACACTAACTTTATCGAATTTGAAGGACTCGTAGCATCAGTCAGACACTACTTAGATAAGTTATCTTTTCAACATTTATCATGCATTTGCCTTAACCCTTTAATACCATATACAATGTCAACAATCCTGAAAGATAAAAAGGGCTGTAGAACAATTTACCAACATTTCATGAATAAAGATTATATTCCAACTTCTAAAAAAAAATGGGAGAATGATTTAAATATTCGAATTAATCTGAGAGATAGTAAGTATTACGCTCTTCCTTTCAATGTCACTAAAGACACAAACTTATAATGGTTCCAATTTAGAATTAATCACAGAATTCTTGGAACAAACTCATTGCTTAAAAAAATGACGATTAAAGAATCCGATGTATGTTCCTTTTGTCAAAGAGAAACCGAAACTATTAAACATATATTTATTGACTGCATAGTAACGCAACAATTTTTTCAAAGTTTTAAAAATTATCTGAATGAAAAGTGCAATACAATAAATACAGACTGGTCATCTTCAGACATAATCTTTGGCAGTATGAAATTCGAAACTGTTATGAATAGGCTGCTATATACTGCTAAACACTTCATATACTGTCAAAAAATGAAAAACAATATTCCTATTTTTGAACCATTCAAACACTATATTAAAATGTTGTATGAAACAGAACGATGTATTGCCAAAAATAACATTGAGGTGGAAAAATTTGATTTGTTATGGAACCTATACATTCCCCTTATATCTTAAAAATAAAGACTATTAATTTTACATTTTTCAGATTTATGTATTATAAAAGTATGGCCTCTTTGCTTATTTTGTGTAGACAGTACTTTAGTGAAAATCTCCTGCTGCCTCGATTTTTTCTATTGTTGTTTTTGTTGTTTTTTTTCTACTTATATATTGTATTATAATAATCCTACTTCTGTTTTATTTTTCATTAAAAGAAAAGGAAAGTGTTTATATAACAATTTTACATCTGGTCATAGAACACATGTGTACTCTAACTAGAGTTTATCTTATTTGTGAAAGCAAATTTTGCAATAATATAAGATCTTTACTACTGTTTACATCAATAGTATAGCCTATATTTTTTGTGCCACAAATGGAATCATTATAATTATAAGGGACTATGTTAAACTATAAATATCTGCTTGGAAATAGTGTTTACACATGTACACTCTTAAATATGTTTCTTTCAAAACAATTGTTGTTTCATTTTATTATTTTTTAATATTTGATTTTTAAAAAAAATCAACAACAAAAAAATCTTTACACTACACACCTGTCTCTCTTGAATTCACATATAAGTTTGTTACTTATTCTTTCTGTATATTTATATACATAATTGACATAATATTTTAGTTTGTATGTGAATCTGCTTAATTTTACATGAAATATATGCAAATGAGAAATATTTTACACTAATATTCAACCAATCTAATAACTGAAAACACATGTTTTATAAAATTTAAGAAATAGGTGATTCTCTTGTGTTTACTGATTCTCAAATAAAGTTAAATTTTACTAGAAAAATATAAAATGAACCGAGGTATTTTTGATATTTTTTTAAAGTCTTCTCCTTGGCTTTCAATAAACACCATCAATTAACACACAAAAAAATGTGTTTATAAACCATTCCAATTATAGATACCTCTAATAAATATAAACACACAAAAACAACCCCAATATAATAAAATTCATGTAATTATTGCCATTTTATCTTTTTCTATAAAAAGGGATACACCAAAATACATATTTAATATTTATTAAGGTCCTACACCAAGCCAGCCGTCATTAGACAACATAATTTTCTTATACTATCATCTGCTGTGTCAAACTATATGTTATTTCTGTTTGATTTTTGTTTTAGCTCGAGCTACAATCTATAATTTGTTTAGAATTGTGTGTCCCTTTAAGATTAATGTATATATGTGTATTCGGTGAAAGGAAAAAGAAAGTATACATACCTATAAACGTCGACAGGTCAAGGAACAAAAAATGTATTACATATAAATTTGTATATTTGTTGAATCAAAAAACAAACATCTAATTCATTTCAAAGCAAAACAATAAGAAAAAATCAGTTTTTTTTTCATCACATGAATAAACTTAGTCAATAATGAAATAATTTCAAAAACCAAAATGTATGCTTTCTTTTTCCTTTCAGTGTATATATATGAATGTATGTTACAGCTTGACTGATATATATATTTGTACGGTTTGTTGAGGGATGGCCCACCCCGACACTCACAGACCTATTACGGGGTGATTAAATGGATCACTTTTCAGTGATTGAAATTAAAAAAAAAAATGGTTATTAACATAAGTCTGCAAGTTCATTTATATACAAATGTATTGATAAACAAATGGACAAAGACCATTACTTTTTACTTATAAAGAAATGTGCCAATAATATATTATCATTGCATTGACCCGTGTTCTTCACACCTTTTTTGTGAAAGCCCTTTTTTTGTGCGTGAAAGTATTTAATTAACATGTACTCTTATCCAAAATGTATTACTATCTTTTCTCTCCCATATGTAGCCTATCCTTTTAAAACTCTTCCTGACAAAACTTAACATGAATACAAATATCTGCTCCTTTAATGTACGAGGTTTATGCAATAAAGATAAACGAGAAAAATATTCTGCTGGCTAAAATACCAATCTTATTCAATTTGCCTTTTACAAGAAACACATTTCTCAGTTAATTGCCTCGATCAATGGAAAAACGATTGGGGTATGGACGTTTTCTTAAGTAGTAACAGCAGTAACAGCGAAGGTGTAGCAATTTTTTTAAACAATAAAAGTTCATATAACATTGTTAATTATACGAATATAGTTGTTTGTCGTCTGCAAGCGTTAGAACTAAAAAACAACGATAAGGAAATAACACGGTTAACATTTATGGTCCAAATAAAGATGATGTGAAACTATTTAAAACATTGGATCAATATTTGATGGACGATACTGACAAAAACTTTATTATAGGGGGTGATTTTAACGCCGTTTTAAATATTTTTGATATTGATAAACGAAACAGTAGATGTGATACAAATAAAAACATGAGGAAAACATTGAAATCCATTATCGATACACATAATCTAGTTGACATATGGCGAGTACAGCAAACTGACAAAAAACAGTTTACATGGCATTCAAACAAGAAATCAGTAATATTTTCAAGATTAGATTACTTCCTTTTGTCAGAAAATCTCGCAAATGCTACTGAATCTAGTCACATTAAATCAGGCTTCAAATCGGATCATTCTGTCGTTACAGTAAATATCAATATTATAAATCTGATTAGAGGAACTTGTTTCTTTAAAATAAATAACAGCCTTATTATAGAAAACAAATACCAAGACATTTTTAAATACACTATACAAGATACTGTTAATAACAATAGTAAAGCAAACCCAAATACTCTATGCGAACTTATCAAAGGCAACATAAGAAATGAAACTATTAAATACGCAAACGCAATAAAGAAATCTGATTCAAAACGAGAGAATGAGCTCTACCAAAATATAGAACAATTAGAAAATAAATTTCAAAACCCTTCAAACCAGCATTGAACAGATGCAATTTAAATAGAACTAGAATTAAAGAAAGTTGAATTAAATGGTATAATTGAAAACAAAATAAATGGCATTATAACTCGTTCAAAGGTAGACAAAATAAAATATAACGAAAAAAACTAAAAATAGTTCGCATATTTAGAGAAGAAAAATGCAGAATCAAAAATGATATCGCATTTTAACATATATGGTAGGATAATTGAAACGCAACAAGAAATTTTAAATGCTCAAAAAGAATTCTATACCAAATTTTACGAAAAGGAAAGCAGTCAAGATACAAATTACAATTTCTTTCATGAAAACCTAAACAAACTAAATGAAACAGATAAAACAACATGCGAGGGTATTTTAACAGAGTACGAATGTGGTATAGCACTAGAAAATTGTAATAAATGGTTAATAGACAACAAACTGTCATTGCATCTGGGAAAGACAGAATGTATATTATTTGGCTCAAAACGCAGGCTTGCTAAAGTGAAACAATTTTCAGTGCTTAGTAATGGTCACACCATACAAGCATAAACATCAGTCAAATATCTCGGTGCAATGTTAGATAATGATTTGTCTGCTACATCCATTGTGAACAATATTGTTAAAAAGGTTAATTCTAGAATAAAATTTTTGTATAGACACAAACAATACTTAAATTTATCCCTTAGAAAGACTCTTTGTAATTCTTTGATACAGTGTCATTTTGATTATGCATGTTCTTCATGGTATAGTAGTCTTACAAAAAAAGTTTAAGAAAAAGCTACAAGTTGCTTAAAATAAAATGATTAGATTTATTCTCAGCTATGATAGTAGAGCTACTTTGTCTGCGTCAAAATTTAAAGATCTTCAAATACTTGACATTGAAAATAGAAATAGACAATTAAGATTTAATCAAGTTCATAAGATTTTTAACAATTCTTGTCCATCTTATCATCAAGCAAATTTTATAACGGTGTCTAATTTATACCATCATGCAACTAGAGGAAGCATTTTTAATTTTATTGTGCCATGTGTTAATAGTTTTACAACATCAATTTTCTTTTATAATGGCATTTTGGATTGGAATCAATTACCCCATACTATTAAGGAAATTAGAAAAAAGCATAAATTTAAAAAAGAAGTGAAGAATTATCTATTCGTGCAAATGGAAAATGTAGAGAAATGTAAATTCACTTTTTATTAAATTATTTATTTATTTTTTTTAGATCTTTTTATTGTTATTAATGTGGATTTATAGCTGCGATACACATTTTAAATATATTTGATGAATAACAAAGAATAATTTCATAAGTTTTGTAATAAATGCCAATATATTTATCCATGACATTATTTTTAAAAAGGACCCCATTGGAAATAAGTTGTAAAACTTTATGGGTTATCCTGTGAAATATATATGTTCTCAAAATTATTATTGTGTTACAAGATAAAATATTAATCTATGATATCTGATATACATTATATTAGATATCAACTAGTTTAATATTTTATTTAAAATACATGTTATTTAGAATACATGTTATTGCTTCTGTATTATTGTATGTTAATGTGTTTGATATATCTTTGTATTTATGACATATATATTATCACAAATAAATAAATAAAAAAATAAAAAGCACTGAAACAAATGCAAAATCAAAAAAGTCCTGGTTCAGATGGAATAACCACAGAATTCTATCAAATATTTTGGCCTTACGCAAAAAACAATATTATATAAATTAAATAAACTATTCTTTTGAAATTCAAAGTATGACTGAACTACAAAAGCAAAGTTTGATTACGCTTATACAAAAAACTGAAAAGGATACAACTAATATAAGTAATTGGACACCAATAAGTTTATTAAATACTGATTACAAAAAAGTCAATAGCAAAGAGAATCAAACCAGTATAATAAAAATTATCAACAGCTGTCAATCCGGTTTTCTAAAAGGCCGTTACATAGGAGAAAACATAAGACTTTTATGCGAAAAAATTGATTATGTAGAACAAGAAAAACTACCATTTTGGTGATTCACTCTGTAACTGGGTAAAGTTATTCTATTCAAATTCCAAAGGTTGTATTTCAAACAATGGTCATATGTTAGATTTTTTTCCTATTTGCAGAGGAGTTCGCCAAGGATGACTGTTATCATCTTATCTCTTTATCATATGTATTGAACTTCTGTCCTTTGAAAAACTCAACAATGAAAATATAAAAGGAGAAAACCTACATGGAAAAGACATAAAAAAGATACGCTTTTATAACAGACGGCTCAAAAATACCTTTGGAAACTTAGTTAATGTTTTAAATAATTTCAGTTACATATCAGGTTTATTTTTTTTTCTTATTCGCAGAGGAGTTTGCTAAGAATGTCATTTATCACCAAATTTGTTTATCGTATGTAATGAATTTCTGTCAGTTGAAATACTCAATTATACATGTAAAAATATAAAAGAAATGAATCCACATGGAAAAAAAATTAATACTCTTTTTGCTGACGACGCTACTTTTATAACCGATGGTTAGAAACATACCTTTGGAAACTTATTTAATATTTTAAATAATTTAAGCTACATATCTGGTTTAAAATTAAACATAAATAAATGCACTGTTCTACTTGATGGCTCCCTTTAAGATACAAATGTCCACTACCTGAAACATAAAAAAAAATTCATTGGGATTCTGAGCAAGCAGAAACGCTAGGAATATACTTCTACACTGATAGTGGAAATACATTAAAATTTAACTTTGACACAAAATTAGAAGAATTTCAGAACTGCTTAAAAAGCTGGAGACATAGAAAACTAAGTTTATTAGAAAAAATAACAGTAATAAAACCATTTGCACTCCTGAAATTAATATATCCGTTAACAGTTCTACCTTTTCCCTCTAATGCAAAAATAAAACATATTAATAACATCATGTTTGATTTCAATTGGGATTCTAAACCTTATAAAATCAAGCGTAGTACTTTGACATTAGATTATCATGAAAGCAGATTAAAAATGATTGATATTAGAAAATTTATTTTATCCTTAAAAGCCAGTTGGATTAAACGATTACTTGAAGAAAATAATACAGGCTTGTGAAAACATTACTATATGATGAAACTTGAAAAATACGGTAGAAAACTGCTTTTTGAATGTAACATACATGATAAAGATATAGAAAGAATATTTAAAAATGATTTATTTATTCAACAAATTCTTGAGGCTTGGACAAAGATAAAAAAACAATGATTTACAATCAATAAGTAAAGAAATAATTTGGAAAAATCAAATTATTAAATTAGAAAGACAAACCATATTTCATAAAACATGATACGATAGAGGATTAAAATACATTGAACAATTATACAATTATAGGAAAAATGATTTTTATAATTACAATGATTTAAGTAATCTATATGATAAAGATGATATCGATTTCCTAAAGCTTAGTCAAATTATAACATGTATTCCAAAACAATGGAACGAGAGACTTCAAAATGAACAAATAAACATAACACAAAACGAAAATATATTAGGAAAAGTCATATCTTCAGAAAAAAACAAAAAAACTTTATCTTATAAATAAAGAAATAAAATACAAAACAATACAGCAATAACAATGGGAGATTTTATTTGGTAAAACCGATCTTTGGGAAGAAATTGTACATTGCCCCTTTTAAATCTACACTAGATGCAAACATAAGAAATTTTCAATACAAATACACCATGCGAATAATACCAACAAATCAAGCATTAATGAAATACAAACTTGTCGTTTCGAATCTTTATGATTTTTGCAATGCGAATGTTGAAACACAAAATCATTTATTCTGGGAGTGCATTCACATACAAAGTTTTTGGAAAGAGCTTAAGACATATTTAAATAGCTTAAATTTTAAAATAACTTTTGATCTAGAAATTGTAACCTTCGGAAAAATTGAAATGTGTATGAATGATATTACAAACTATATAATTTTCTGTGCAAAATATTTCATATTTACAAAAAAATGTCAAGGTGACATTCCTTATTTTACATTATTCAAATGATATTTTAAAAAAAAACCATATTGAATTAGAAGGAGAAATAGCACTTAAACACAAAAAAATTGACATACACGAACAAAAATGAAAATTATATTTCCAAAACAATATACATTCTTGAACTAAAGGAAGGCTACTACTTTATCATCTCCATCTTTTCTCCCTTTATAATATTTTTCTAAAAATATGGTTCAAAAACCCTGCTGATCCTTATTTCCCCCTCCTCATCTTTCCTCTGATTTTGTTCCTTTGTTGCTTTATTCTACCTTTATTCTGAGTCCTTATATCTATCTTAATAATTTGTTTCATTATGTTACATACAAAATGCATTATAATAAGGTGTTTTATAATGATTATGATGTTGCATCATTTTATAGAAATTAAATAAAATGACATATTCACATATACTGGAGTTGTGCATTTAATTAATTCCCATATCAAAACTAGCTTCACTGATGTAGCTCAGTGATCAGTTATATTCAATATTGTTTAAGCTGACACAAAGGATAATTATTGTAAATAATTGTGTTTGTGTTGTTAAACAGCAATCCATGTGGGTTATTAAATTTCATTCCTTGCAATACATACTATACTAACTAGGTATCACATGACTGAGATGTATCACATGATCATTCGTCAGCCATGTTGGTATATTTGTTTACTACGCAGAAAAGATTGACACTAATTTTAAAGACCAACCGCCACCCCTTCAGCCTTCCAATATAGTTTTACATTCGGCTGCATTGCTGTTTTTCAAGATTTCAGGAATGTCAGCCTGTTTGAATTCATAATTGTTGTTTGTAACTTTGGGTTATTTTTTAATTTCATATGCAATACCCAACGACTTTAAAAGTCACATCTACTTTGTATATATTTGCGTTATGCTATGTTATTTGCATGGTTTGCTTTATTATTGTTTGGCAGAAAGTTGCCCACCTTTTTCAATGGGAATAATATATAGAATACTTCAAAAGATGTTAGTGACCTACTTGTTAAATGGTCTAAGATTTTGTATTGATCCGGTATAAGATGTCACCGGGTTGTCTATTGCATTTTCAGTATGACATTCACATATTACATGGTACATTATAATAAGGTGTTTTATAATGATTATAATGTTGCGTCATTTTGTAAAAATGAAATAAAATGACATATTCACATATACTGGAGTTGTGCATTTAATTAATTCCCATATCAAAACTAGCTTTAATGATGTAGCTCAGTGATCAGTTATATTCAATATTGTTTAAGCTTACACAAATATGGTTATATCTTGTTGATAATTTCATATTATGAAAATATCATTAATATTGTTGCTGATTGATTTGCATTTTCTCAATTTACTTATATATTTACTTTATACAGTTAAAACGTATACCACTAAGAATTATATACTTTTTACACACTAATAAACTTATGTGTAAGCATGCAACAAAATGTAATTTATATGACTATGTTTATGTTGTGAATTACTTTATGAAATAAAATATTTAATCACAAAAAAAAAACTTTTGTTATTTACTGAAAAAGAAATTCTCATTAGTATCAATTATTGATGAAACAGTGATATTGTGATACATGTGATTTAAACAGTCTTGCGGGGCAAACATGCGCCATACGTTTATACAAATGCTTAGGCTAATACTTATTTAATTAAGCTTAATTACGAAGAATGCTCAACGCCTGTACGAACTGTCATCGGATTTAGTTGAGAATAAAATCTGCATCCTCTGGTATTAGCTGCCAACATTTTACCAATTGTTTATAATGTTGTTTAACAATGATAGCATGTGACAAAATTATTTGAACACTCCATTGCAGACACACCGACAGACATATTAAATTTAATGGTTCCCCAATGTGAAGAAACACAATTTTCTCTGCAACAGTTCAAACATTTATTAAAGAAAATTCATTGTTTATTATTGTTTCACAATATACTTTATTTCGTAGTGGAACATCATAAAGTAAATGAGTACAAATTGACAAGATTAGAAAAATGTGCGGGTCATTAATATATTCATAGTTAAAAGGGGATGTAATGCAAAAAGCAGCTATACTTAAATGTTCTTTTAAACAAGTTTTAAAAATGTAGTGAAGTCCTCAATCTTTAAAAAATTCATTGTCCAAATTCCGACACATGCAGAGTGTCCAAAATTACGCCATTCCTGTTGACGGTGGCGGTGAACCGTCCATACTCCTCGGCCACTCCTGCAGATGTCCACGCAGTCTGTGATATTAAATACACAATTAATTAAATACAATGAGTTAAAAAATCACAATCTATGTAAAATACATGTTTAGACATCAAATATTAAAAATAAAATTCAATCATATCTTGCAATAAAGCAATATTTGAAATATATACATACATGGTGTTTCAAAATATATGTTACAGTTTCGTGGGTTTATAATTTGCATTTTTTTTTATATAATATGTAAAAACAGAAAACACAATTTTAAAGAGGACATTTCAAAATTTTATTACATATGCAATATGTCAATTTTGCTTGAAAAATGAGATGTTTGTCAGAAATTTCATAAAATTTAATTTTCAGATGATGTGTTCCAAGTTACGTCCGTTTTGACGAATAACGACGTCAATTAGTTTTCTAGAGTTCTCTATTACTGCTGCACAAGTTTCAGCTGATACTATTTGGAACTGTCTCTTGATGCATGTGTTAACAGAACTTCCGCTTTTGGGGAAGTGAAAAACCAAACATTTACGCTGAAAAGTTGTTGCATGCTGAAAAAGTAACCGTGTGGGCCGCACTCAGTTCAACTGAACTAATTAGGTTGTTTTTCTTTGAAAACAGTGATGGTGAAACAGAAACGATTAACAGCTGTCGATATTTGGATGTCATGCAGAAGAAATTCATTCCGACATTAAAGAGGAGGAAAGTGAATATGCACAGGATGTGGGTTCAGTAAGATGGAGCAACACCACACACATCTACAGAAGTTCTAGCATTGTAAAAGAAGACATTTGGCACCAGATTTCTGTCTTTCAGAACAGATCAATTTTGGCCACCCTATTCCCCTGACCTTAACCCGTTGGACTTCTTACTGTGAGGTTATCTTAAAGACAGGGTGTATCAATGCAAACCAACATGTGTTGAAGAGTTGAAAGCATCAATCAAGAGAGAGTTCCAAACAGTATCAGCTGAAACTTGTGCAGCAGTAATAGAGAACTTTGGAAAACGAATTGATGTCGTTATTCGTCAAAGCGGACGTCATTTGGAACAATCTGAAAATTAAATTTTATGAAATTTCTAACTAACACCTCATTTTTCAAGCAAAATATACCTATTTCATATGTAAATTTTTTTTGAAATGTCCTCTTTAAAATTGTGTTTTCTTTTTTTACTTATTGAATAAAATAATGCAAATTATAAACCCACGAAACTGTAACATGTATTTTGAAACACCCTGTATATTTATATATTCTCTTACCTCGGGGCCAGATCTAGAAGGCATGACGGACGTCAATGAAAAATAGTTATAACGATATATCCGCTTAAACTGTGCCTCTACAAATTAATTACTAAAAAAAATGACTAAGGATAAATATGTGTCGTGCTCAAACCTCTGCTTCGAGCTCATTCCTTGACCAAATTTAATATTTTAATAACCATTCGGCAGGTATTGATTACATGGTACTAAAACGATATTTTGCCGTTTGGGGTCGCCAGCGGGCCTCAAACCTGGATCATGTTCTGGCACGTGCAAGGCATGTGTGAGGCGCGTGCATGGGGTAATTGTTCACATATGCTGTTCTTTTAATGAATCTAAGCAACTTTTGTTCTTCAACAAATAAGCTATATGTTTCCATTTATTTTTGAAAATAGTCTCGTACCAACACGTGCCGGTTTCTGGTTCAAACTGCTTGAACCCCTCCTGAGAGCTCATTCCTTGTCAGAATTTAATTATTTTAGTGTCATTTGTTAGATATTGAAAAGAGCAAGCGACTTTATTTATTCCCGATATCTGGCCGTTAGGGGTCGCCACCGGGCTTCGAACGTGGGTCAAGTTGCGGCACGTGCATGGCATATTTGAGGCCCTTGCATTGGTTCCTGTATTATATGTTGTGTATTTTTTAATTACTAGCAACTTTTGTTCTTCAACAAATAAGCTATCTCTCTCCTGTTTTTTTAGGAAATGCGTCTCATGCAAACAAGTGCATTTCAACAAGGTTGGCTAATTTAGGTGTCATGTTCAAATCCCTGCAAGATGCGATTTCTTGTCGGAATTTGATGATCTAAGTGTTGTTCACCAGGTACTTAAGTTGCCGTTTATTGACCAGAATGTGCTGGTTCAAGGTCATTATTCGGACTAGAACTAAGGTTGTTCCCCTGGCACGTGCGTCATTCTGAGATCCACGTGTATTGGGTTCAGCTTCATTTATGTTGTAGAAAATTTAATTCTGAGCAACTTTTGTCATTAAACTATATGGCTAACTCAAACTGTTTAGCCAGTAGAGCCATAATTCCAACTCACATATGGTCAGCGGGCGGGCCAAAAAGGGCTCGAACCTGAACCAAGAGACAATTTCAGGTCTGATTATTTTAACTTGGGTATCATTAGAAAGGTCTCGGCGAGCCTGACAAAATGACAAAATCTCTAACCCGTGTATGTGAACGTACAACAATTGAAATAATATACTTATCAAAAAAAATGTATTACCTTTATCTCGTCAAATAAAGGCCATTTTGTTTTTACCGTTTCTAAAAATAACTTAAACATGTTTATATAACCTGAGTAAAAATATTGTAGAACGTGCAAGAAAAATGAGAGTCACGTGCATTCAGTTTATTTTCATATATGTTGTATATCTTGTCATTCTAAAGTACTTTGTTATTTAGCTTTTATGCTATCTGTCTCCGTTTAGTTAGAAACTCGTCACGTGCCAGCAAGTGCAATTCAATTAATATGGTTGCCAGGTTCAAACCCCCACACAGAGGCTAATTTTTGTCGGAATTTTATGATTTTGGTGTCGTTCGACATGTATTGACAAAACCTCAAGGTTGCCGTTCTTAATAAACCGGAATTTGCTGGTTCATATTTGTTGTAGGAAATTGATTTCCGAGCAACTTTTGTATTTAAACTTTGTGACTTACTCAAACCGTTAAGTCAGTATAATCTTAACCCCAACTCACATACAGTCAACCGGCGGGCCACAAAGGGCTCAAACGTGAGCCCAGAGGCCGTTTTTTGTCCATTTGTTATGACTTGGGTATCATTAAAAATATCTCGACGAGCCTGGCTAAGCTTTTCTAGAAAATATGAAACCCGTGCACGCGCACGTGCAAAACTCGAATAATAGACTTTGGTTAAAAAAAAGTATTAGCTAGATCTCATCAAATAAAGGCCCGTTTTGTTTTACCATTCCTCAAAATAACTTGTACTCATTTATAACTTTGCCAATTTTGTACTTATTGGGCCAATATTAATATATTCATGGATTTGTATAGTTTGGTAAGTTGAAATCAGATGTTGGAACATCTCTTTTTTTACCTGAACAACTTTTTCAACCATTT
This sequence comes from Panopea generosa, assembly GCA_029582155.1. Lineage (NCBI taxonomy): Eukaryota > Metazoa > Mollusca > Bivalvia > Adapedonta > Hiatellidae > Panopea > Panopea generosa. Next base: position 30,204,512 of record CM055912.1, on the reverse strand, counting down.
ATTTTTAAAAGAAATGTACGGATTAACCATGACTATTGGGAACAAGGTCAAGTTCTAGAATTGTTAAGTCAGCTGAGATAACTTCATTGGTAAAGAGTTTTTAAAGATCAAGCATTGCAATATTGAGATATAACATTTTAAACATGAAACCTTTTGTAAAAAAAAAAAGAAAATCGAAGAAATATAATTGTTATGATAAGGATAAAATTCACGTCCTCTTCCCTAGTATTTGATAATCGTATGGGCTTGTGTTAATTGGGATCTCCAAACCCCCTAATTAAACATATTTTAAAACCCCATTTTAATAAAGTGTCCCTCTCAGGGACAATATCATCAAAAAAGTATATACCTAAATTTCAAGGGCCATAACTTTGTCAAAATAGAAGTACAGACATGCTGAATACATCTCCATGTTGGTTATTAAATATTCTTTCAAATGATACTCTTATATATAACCCAACTCATTAAAAAAACGAGTCATTTATCCTAGCAGAAATACATCAGAATTTGGATTTATGGTTTTGACGTTTGGATATCCCATTTTTTGTTGACTGTTTTTTTTTGCTGGGTTTAGATTATCCATCCCGAGGGACGTCGACGAAAAAACCGTAGCTACCTGAAACTTCCACTATCCTAATATAAAAAGTGAAAAAAACTAAATTCAGGACCCCAAATCATCACTTTTTTAGTTAAGCCTGGGTTTAGGTATCAAAATGACCCCTAAATAGCCCTAATATGCCTTTTATAGCATCCCTAGGTCAAACCAATAAACCCTGCAATACATCAAGATATATGCCCTACTATAAAAAAAGTTATGATAGTATCCATACAACCCTTTTTAGGGGAGGATGTATTGCCCTGAACTTCAAAGGCATATCTAGATCAAGAGTTGATAATCGGTTAATGTTTGTGACAGGAGGATGTATCGCCTTGAACCTCAAAGGCATATCTAGATCAGGAGTTGATATGTTAAGCGATGTGAAAGGAGGATGTATCACCCTGCACCTAACAGAAATAGCTGGATCAGAAGTCAATAACATGTTATGCTTCATTTGTATGTAAAAGGTGGGTGTATCCCCCCATCCCCTCATATACATATCTAGATCCAGCTTTGATAATCGGTTAATGTTTGTGAAGAGGGGTTGTTTTGCCCTGCACCTCGCAGGCATATATAATCAGGAGCTAATAATATGTTATGCTTACATTTCTTTGTGAAAGGAGGGTGTATCGCCCTGCACCTCACAGGCATATATAGATACGGCTTTGATAATTGGTTAAGGTTTGTAAATTGATAGTGTATCACCCTGCCCATCACAGGACCATCTCGATCACAAATTGATAATCGGTTAAGTTTTGTGAAGGGAGGGTGAATCACTCTGTACCTTTCAGGCTTGTTACGGTTTGTGAACAGAGCTCGAGGTTGTTGCCTTGCACACCTATTCCATGTTTAGCTCAATCGAATTATGTTATATAATTACTCCTTACAATTTAGTCAAAACTTATCAACTTAAATGTAATTACATGAACTTTATTTTTTTAATAAATGAAAATCATATTGGAGAATTTTCGTTAAACCTACATATTGTATACAACAATATGTTCTTCAATTACTTCCCTTTATCGATGTCAACATTTGAAGTTATGATTACCAGAACTACACTTAAATTTAAGTTGCATTGTTCACTTGAGTTTTAAAAAAAAATAATTTTCAAGTAAATTTTAAATATGATATTTTCGTGAATTAAATTTGAATAAAATTTACCTGCATTTGAAATAACGATAAAACAAGTATACTTCAAAATGTACTAGAATTAAAGTTGAATGAAATAAACCTGCATTTGAAATAAACTTGAAAAAGGTTTACTTGCACTTGGATTAAATGTTGCACATGAAATGCCAGAAATTTTAAACAAACTTTTCATGCAGTGATATGATCAATTCATTTCAGAGAGAAACATAGAAAAGGCAACTGCAAGGGGATGCGGTTAAAACTAAATAACCGCTTGCTGTTAGATATTTATTTTGTTCACCTCAGTGTATTAATGAACTGGAACCCATGAGCTAATTTATTGCACGTAAGCGACGAATCGTAAATATAAAATTAAAAATAAAATTACTTTTTTGATAACTGTACCAAACAAACCACCCTTGGTAGCCTCTCAATATTAACAGCGATAAAGTGCTTTTTGACGTAATAGCACGTACGATAGTGCGTGAGTAGATCTTGAGCAAGAGTTATCAGACCAACGTATCGTTTTTCAGTGCGTATAAATATAGTTACTACGTTCGATACAGTTTTACTGCAGAAATCAATATGTGTTTGTTTAAAAAAACAAAAAAAAACAAAAAAGCGATGCACAATGTTAGTCAAGCCATCACTTTTTTTAATCTTGATAATGAACCTCTTTTCTAACGTTCTTAATCCGCACACTACCACTGCAGTTCGCTTATTATAAAAATAAACTGGTACGTCACCTTAATCTATAATACTTCATTATATCTTATTGTCTGCCATTATAATATTATGATTTCCAAAACGTGATGTCTCTGTTTTCTATGTCTTCTTTGTCGAATCTGAACTCTGGTTAATGTGCTCATCAAAACATATGTATTCATTTGTGAAATTCCGAACACCGGCGGAGGTAGAGGAAATCATCCGAGCCACTACGGATTTATAAGATGTAAACAAAAGTTAAAAGCTCAGTCTGCTTGTTTAAAGATACTCATTTTGGTCGAAGGTATTTTTTATTTTTTTTGCTTTTTTAAAAACAGTCACTAAGGGGTCGACAGGAATGGTTTTAGCAATACTATAGAAATATTTAACTGCAAACATTTTTGTTATTATCAAAAATTGTGCATTTCAGAAATATAACGAGGCTTTAAAATCACAATAAACATGATACATTTAAGTATTTTAATTTATAATTAAGCGTTTCGATAAAGTTAGTAACATACACATAACTTTGTCGAGTATGAGCATCATTGAGGAATCGAATCTACGCGACTGGGTAGCTTTACTCTAAATGTGAAATTTATGCCAGCCTCGTTTGCATTTTAACTTTAACTTGGTAGTTTAAAAATATCTGGAATTGTACTTTCAATTTCAGATGTCATCTTCTTTCTACGAGACAAATGGGTAAATGTGTGATGTGAAAATATGTTGAGCATTGCTGATAATCTGGCTAATATGAACAAAGGTATTGCCTCTCTTGTGGTCGAACTTCAATTTCATAAGTAAAGTAAACAACCAAATACTAAATAAACTTTATAGTACATGTATTATATGTTAAGGAAAACATTGCAGATGTTCCCATTATATATTTAATATGTATTATGTTTATCATAAATAAATCATTTATTATATGATTGAAACTTTATTCAAGGAACTATATCTCTTAATTCATTGGTTTGCAAAACAAAAGCAAATTATTAACATCATAAAATATGGTAGTGCGACATATTGCACATCTCTAGTAGCTTTTTAAAGTTTATTTTATTTTGCGTCTCCCGATTATGGACAGCAAAAAGGATATCCAAATAATAAAGAAGCTGTCCATTTACGCCTTATTTAATCAAGCTACATAAATGGATGCTGGTCACAAAATACCTTTTGACGTGGGTCTTTCTTCGGTTATAAATGTTTCTTGCATAATATAAATGTCACAGTGTGTACCTAAACTGTTAGGAGAGAAACATATGTCAACGGCCTGGTTAGGTCAGTCGGTAGAGCCCTTGTCCTGTATGTGAAAGGTCCCGAGTTCGAGTCTACAATGGCTGCATATTTTTCTTGCCTTATTACATAAACATAATACGTGTCTATTCTATAGTTTACACTGTGCAGAAAGTCAGTATGTATTTTTACTGGGGTTTCAAAACAATTTCAAAAAAGACCTAGAAGACAAAGGAACCAATCTCAGTACAGCCACCGTCCTTCTGTTAGAATCCTTAAATTTCTCACAAAATGTTTTAAGACTACCGGAGCAAGGATTGATCAGACAACTTCGGCAGTGAGAAGTAAATGGTTATTTGACAACAACACTATAGACAACTCTGCCACAGAAGGAACCATTTGTATACTTCTAAACACCAGACATTCATACTGTATTCAAGCATAAATGTTAAAATATGAATTAACCAAATGTATATTTCTGGACAAATGTTGGAAACGTCTAGGACACAGGACTAGACTAAAATTTAAGAGAAGTCTCTCGACACGGCAGTAATTTGAACCTCCATCTCCCATGTACCAAGAAAAAACAACAACATTGTGCATGACTGCATACATAAACCAACACATTTACTTAAGTTCCCAAATTAGCAGCTGAGGCATCCAAATATATATGACATATACAATCTGGACAAAGGTTCCCTTCAGTTCTTGTCCCGACACTTCTACAATCTGGTTTTAATACTAATCAAGACAAACAAAATAGACAACAAATATAGACCATGTATAAATATAAAATGCAGTCTACGGAAAATATACTTTTCGAATGTAAGGCAGTCAGAAAGGGTCAGCATAAGTTAGTTGCATTTTGTCCATGCATCTTCAAACATTATAAAAAAATATACATTTTTAAAAGAGAATAATTTCATTAAAAAATAAAACAGGCATTTCTTTTTAAGCCATCTTTTTTCATGATGTTCGCAACTGCTGGGATTCGATCCCAGAATTTCTACATAAGTGTAGATGTGTTTGCCAGTTACACAACAGTAACATATCATGTTGCATAAGATAATGGACTTAAATATTTACCAAATCAAATTATGTAAATAAATAGATATTAATATTTAAAATAGCCGAAATTTCTATTAATAAAATGCACTCTTGTAACACAGCTCTACATGTGTGTTTTCTAATACTATATACATGTAGTATAATATCAAATTTTGTGAAATTAAAAAATCAGGTTGAAACATCTAAATCATCAGCTGTGTGTTTTATTTTTTTTTTCACATAAATATACTTACTTTATCAAATGGTTAAATTTGAATATCTCGGTTCCAAACAAATGATCCCTTGGTAAAATGAATCACAACTTGGAGTTTATTCATGTTATACGTTAATTATATAATGTGTCTGACTGTCAATTAATGGGTTGTGAGTTCCAATTGATGGTACTTGCACGTAAAATTGTAATATGTCAAATAAGGGCAATAATTTCCATTTAATTCATGCAAGAATTATCTAACTTATTCATTGTAGTATGTTTTATGACTGGGAAGTCTTGCGTTAAGTTTAAATCAAATCAAATACATTGAGTGGTTGATGAAGTATGGACAAGATGGTACTTGCAAGCAAAACTAACCAGAATTTCTAAGTCAAACAAGGGCAATATTTTGCATTATATTAATCCAAGAGTTATCTAAATTAGTTATCATAGTATGTTTGATGACTGGAAAGTGTTGTGTTAAGTTTTAAGTCAATACATGTAATGGTTATTGAGATTGGGACTTGCACACAAAACTTCAACCAAGGTGGGACGCTGACATCTGGGTATGCAGAATAGCTCTCTTTATTCTTCGAAAAGTCAAGCTAAAAAACAATTTGAAAATTGTTTACAGTAACAAAGACAACTCCGTCAGAAATTACAAAGTATTTACCATGGTAAAATCTAATGAAACCAAAGCAAAAGGCCAAATAACAATAAATGTATGTTATAAGTACTGATCTCTGATTGAAATAATTACATCATGACATGAACAGGGAGGTTACCGACTTATATTTATTTAATTATATTAATACATACATCGTTGGAAACCGTAATTTATAATGTGTTTTAAACAAGAGGCCCACGGTCCTTAACAGTAGTCTGATTGTCAAAAAAAAACCCATATAAATCTATTCAGTCGTAAGAAATAACTTTTTGTCAATTTCTCTTATATAGATTTCGTAAAGTAGGCCTCACTCCAAGAGCAAAACTGTGTTATTTTTATAAATGACCCATATATGTCCATAATCATGCTCACTATTTGTTTCCCAGTGTTTCTCCTATACTGAGAAAAAGATTTTCAAAGTTTACCTTACTATGACCGTTTTCACAATTTTGATTCACCCGTGTGTACCAAAGCTGCATACAATATATCATTACAATTAAGGTTACGGTTTTGAGAAGAACTCAAAAAAAGTCAATTTTTTACGGATGCAGGATGATGGACAAGATGTCCATTGAGACAAAGTCTCAGGTGACCTCAAAAGACCGACTGAGATTAAAGTTGAGGGCATTATGGTAGACTGTATGCATTTATAGGGTCCTCTGTTGCCGAGTGGTATAAAACGACATCTCAAGATCACTTCTCACCACTAAGGTCTTAGGTTTGAATCCTGCTCCAAAAACTGTATGTGAGAAAGTTTCCAGTTACATGCGAAAAGACAGTAGTGGTACTCTGTCTGAGGTCTTCTCCACCAGCAAATCTTGATAAGCCATATATAACCTGAAATGTGTTGAAAATGGCATTAAACCTGATTAAAAAAAAAGAATGCATTTAAATCGCTGTTCTCATTAATTAAAGTTTTATAACTATTATAACAACTACTATAATATTCCGCCGCACCATGTGTATCAATACAATTGTTTGTTACCATCAAGATTGACCAAGTTATTTTGCCATATTTGGCCAGGTCATCCTAAAAGAATGTTTGATTGATGTGTCTCGACTCAGTATTTTAAAGAAAAATGGACAGATATCATGAAAAAAAAGTTAAGGCTTTGAAAGGCAATAAAAAGTTTAAGTAGCTGCAATTTTTAGCAAGTAGGTAGGATCACAGCAAACACATGCCCCACTTGTTTTATTTTGATGCCAGAGTGCAACCCTCCATTACTGAGAGCACTTCCGTGCTAAAGATCACGTACCTGTCACATGTGAAGTTGTTGGTTCAAGTCAAGCTATATATGTTTACAATTTATTAGAATTAACCAATTTCCCCTGAAAGGTTCTACTCAGACTTATGTTTCTTTTTGGAATATACAGGAGACCTTCCGATACATTTTTATGTTTTTGTTCATTATTGTACCTAGGCTACGGCTTGCGTTGTCACTACAAGGCACTGTTCACACTTTATCAATTACACAAGCACACTCCCCCCCCCCCCCCCACCCACCCCCCCCCCCCCCCCCCCCCCCATGCCATCAACCCTTGCCCGAGGTTGTTATAAGAATTAGGATTCTGGGTAGTGATAATGCCCTGCCTAAATGAATTCTGAGGAGTGATGATGGTTACGCCCTGCTCATCGGAATAATGCAAGGAATGTAAATATATGCCCAATGTAACAGTGATAATAGACAGAATTTAGTATAGATATACTATATTTAGACTTTAAGTACCATGCCTAATAATGTTGTTAAAATACCTTCCCCTGTTAGTGCTGTACAATTCTATAGCCAGATGTTCTGAACAAGTAGAAATTTGTACAAGTTAATGGCCACGTAGAAATTTGTACAAGTCACCATTTACAAAAGTTTAGTCTCTTTAATAACTTTAATTGGTGCAAATACACATAGGGATTAATTACCACTGAAGTTGAGCAACGATGTACAGTGTTAGTACTTGGATGGGTGACTGATGTTACTTTAATGGCAACGAGGATAAACTTTCTAACCTGTGCCTGCACGAATCTCTCTTTCTTACGAAAGGGATGGGATATGGCCATGAATTTCTGAAAGCCACAGGCTGTGCTGTTGGGTATACGCCCTAAAGGTAAAGAGGGGAAGAGTGTAGTAAGTGTACATATAGGTCACTAACAAAAGTCTTTTCTGTTAAGCTAACATTTACAGCGACATGGTTAAGCAACGATGTGCAAGGTAAGTACTTGGATGGTTGACCGATGTCACTTTAGCGGTATTCATAATTCTCGGAAGTGATCGAATTCAGGTCATGATCGAAAATACTTTACGGCGTCATACAATTGTAAACATCAAACAATTGTTCATTTATTTTCTACTCTTGCAAGGTGGGCATGGTTATTTTGAGAGCCATTTCCAGAACAAAAAAGATACGATACTACGAAACAATTATCTATACACGTATATTTACCTTTGATAACACCAACGAACTATTGAAAACGCAAAAAAAATATCCAACAAACAGCAATCGTAATACTTTTCATTTTACCCGCAATTACTTTGACCGAAACTTTGCAAAACATATTTACTGCAGAGCAATGACTTTGTCGTGTGGTTTTGTATTTTAATTATCAACTAAAGCTAAGAATTTTATTTATCAAAAAAGTTTAATTATTTTAATATTATTATTACAATAATTATTTTGAAGCAGATTTTGTTAGTTTTATTTTATTTGGAATAATAGTCACGAGGTAACGTATGGGTTAAAGGTTGTCGTGTTTTTTTTTAAATTTAGGTCAGCTACCACCATTGAGACTAGCTCTCTGATTGGCTGAAAAAAGCATACGGATGTTCAGGACATATATTTTTATAGTAAGCTTTATTCTGGTTGGATGAAAATGTTAAACTGGCAATTGATCAGAATAAAATATAAGTTTATTATGTTTGTGTCAATAAAAAGTTAGAATTATGTTTCTGTGACTGACTAAATTCATTTTATCAAGGAAACTGCATGGAAAGTAAAATTGGTGTAAATTCACTTTTTTTCATGCTGAAAGTGGGGGTACCCAAATCCAGGGGGCAAAAAGTGGTAAAAAGTGGTACATTTGACCCAATTTTGGGGACATTTTAATTTGAGACTAGGACAGTACTTTAATATGATATAGGACTTTTTCGTCCGCGAATGGTAGAAATAGTGAAAAAGTGGTCAAACGCTATAATGAAAGTCTATGCAAAACGCAATGGTGGTAACTGACCTAAACAACACTGACAACATTTTCTAAATTTTTATCGCATTAGATTATTTTTTTCTGTAAATAGTGCAACTGAGGTGCTTGTAGGGAAATGGCAATAAAATTTTAAAATGTTCCGCAAGTTGATCAATTTTCGCCAGTTTTTCTTTTTTTAGAGGTTTTTATTAAAAATAAGGGCCATATGGCTTTAAAAGGCCCATATTATGTTCTACTCATCATTTTAAGTGAATTTAAGTGGAATACAACGGAATGATGATAGATATATTTAATTTTGACCAAATATACTTTTTTATTTTCTTTTAAGGTACCGTATAAGGTCATTTAGGAAAATTTGGTTAAAATACCAGCTTCAATTTGTCGCGATAACTTGCCCGTTGTCTGCTGAAATCGCACACTCAAGAACCATTGAAAACACCAAATATATTCTTAATTGCATTGTGAAACAGAAATACACATGAAATAGTAGGTTTAAGTACTGATTTTTAATTCCAAGCTCAAAATATGAGTTCTTTTTCATTTTTAGCCACTGAAAACAAGCATGTCATGCCATATGACATGTATATAGCAATTTTTCACATTAAACATCTTTTATTGTGCGGTTATGTGTATAGCCAGTTGAATAGTTTCAATAATGGGTGCCTGATAGTATCTATTGCACTTCAATGTTGCTAAATCACTTCATTATCTAAACATATCACTTTCAATTTCACTTAAATGTAACGTTTGATTGATAATTTGTAACTATAATGTTGTAGTGCAAGAAAATGGTGGGTTTTGTGCCCCAAATTCTCTAGAAATGGTAATAATTGTGATTTACTACTAAAAATTATGAATTTTCACGCTTGACTGATGTTGATATAATTTCTGTCATATTCACATATTTTTTATTTAAGACATAAAAAAGGATGTATACCTATTTCTTTAGATTAAAGAAATATTAATCCACTAAATAAATATGACATTTTTTTCAATCTTGGTAACTGATATTCCGAAAAGTTCTCTTTCTACGGAAAAGTATGTAAACCCAATGTAATTCTTTAACCGAAGCGACAATGAAATTTTACGAAATGGTCTAATTTATCATTTGTTTGTTTATTTTATTCGATCAAATGCATTCAACAACATCTTTATAAAAATATCGACACATTTATAATGAAATTAGAGGAAATGGCAAATTTAGCCTTTTTCCATCTAATTTTAGTGGGTGGGGTATGAAATTATCATGTATACATATTTTTTATGCAAAGGAATCTTAAAAGTTAATATGCAAAGCTATCATTACATGTTTATATACTTGTTTCCAAAATTATATAAAAAAACAAGAATGATTAGTTCAGATATTGAAGGTCAAGTGGCTAAGTAAATTTGAATTGAAGTACAGTGTTGTCATTTGGAATTTGGTAAAATTATGTATACTTTCATGTGCATGGAAAAAACGCATTTTCATCATAGTATGTAGCAGAAGAAAAAAGATTGTATCATATTGTTCAGAAATATTTATTCCATGAATTTGTATCAGTGGAATAATAAAAAAGAGAAATTAAATGTCTCTTTAGGTCAGCTACCACCATTAAGACGTTCTCTCTGATTGGCTGAAAAAAGCAAAGGGATGTTCAGGGCATACATTGTTATAGTAAGCTTAATTCTGGTTGGATGAAAATGTTAAACTGGCAAATGATCAAAATAAAATATAAGTTTATTATGTTTGTGTCAATAAAAATTTAGAATTATGTTTCTGTGACTGACTAAAATGATTGTATCAAGGAAACTGCATGGAAAGTAAAACTGGTGAAATTTACCTTTTTTCATGCTGAAAGTTGGGGTACCCAACTTCAGGGGGCAAAAAGTGGTAAAAAGTGTTTCTTTTGACCCCATTTGTGGACATTTTAATTTGAGTCTAGGACAGTACTTTAATATGATATAGGAATTTTTGGTCCGCGAATGATAGAAGTAGTGAAAAAGTGGTCAAACGTTATAATGTAAGTCTATGGGAAACGCAATGGTGATAGCTGACCTAAAATGCACCACTTCTCACTGAGTTCTAGATGTCGCTCGAGAGATACCGTAACAGATTCGTAAACGAAGTCGCCCTTTTGGCGATTTCGGTTTCGACCCCTATTATAAACAACAAAATCTTTATTTATTGTCATATTCTTTGTTTAAAAATAACTAGAGTAATCGTTAAGGGAATTCAAATACAACTTTGATTGTATTTAATCACATCTTTGAAATGTTCTTGATTCGATACGTTATGTTAATATATTTTCAGTCATCAAAATATACACAATATTTAAGAGTTTTGATTGCGATATTGTTTGCGCGCAACATGTCGTCAAACGTCGTACTTTAACGTCACACATTTACGACGTGCACGTTTATACCTTTTACCTGAAAACGTTTTTAGTAGGAAAAGTCGTCGTCGTCGTACAATAAAAATGAATGCAGTTTAATTCTCAGGAAACTGTGTTAAATACAAAAAGAAAATTGTTGGAAAATTAAGCCCAGTTTTCTGGAGAACGGCCCATTTATATATATTGATATGTTATACATGTACTAAGTAATAACTTTTTCTGTAGTTTGTTTATTTTTATGTTAGTACACAGGTAAAAATGCCACGCATGTTTAACATATGTTTTGTTGAAAATATGTTAAACATACGTTTAACGTATGTTTCACATGCGTTTTGGTTAACATACGTTTCAAAACATATGTTTAACATACGTAAAGAAACATATGATAATCAGAAACGCACGTTAAACATACGTTTACAGAAACATATTTTAAAAGCATTTTAAACGTACGTTTGACATATGTGATTCAATTCATATGTTTAACATATGTTAAAGTGAATATATATAATTATTGCGCTCAAATGCTCCACAGCACATTGCACTCACTATTTTTGGAAATATCACTAGCAGAGCCAGAGGCCGGGTCCAATTTAAGTACGAGAATCATGAATACATGTCTGACAATCAAGAACATAGTAAAACATACGTTTACATCAACATATGTTAAACGCATGTGAAACATACGTTTGTCATATGTGATTCGATTCATACATTTAAAATATGTTAAAAATCCTATATAATTATTGCGCTAAAATCTCCAACAACAGTTAGGACATATTGTTTTAGGGAATAACACTAGAACAGGCAGAGGCTAATTTAAAAACAATTCATGTTGCATATTATTCATATGTGTTAACAAAACCATATGTAAACATATGTGTGTTATACATATGTTTAATCCAAATGATTTAATTCATTTACATGTATAACTGATAAATTATCACAGCTAATACGAGATATAAAATGAACCGGCAATATTTTCCCAATAGTTTATTGTTTTTCTTCTGTAGTAGAGCCACAATATAATAATCATCCAAGTAGACACCATCTAGGTAGTTTCAAATTAATGGAGTGTTGTATCATTTCCAATATTTAATTAGTCCTCCTCTTCATACTTCACATTGCTGGCATACTCGAATGTAACTGTTGAAACAGCTTCACAACCGAAAAAACGTATACAATATTCTTAATTATATATATATATATAACTAGATCTGTTTTATTGTGAAGCTGTCAAATATAATGGCGTCTTTTATTTCCTTTTGTGAAATAGAGGGCCTCAATGAAGATCATATGAATTAAATAATATATCTAAATGTCAAGTATCACCGACTTCTATAAACTTTTGCATATCAATCAATACATAAAAATAATTAATCAACCAAAATTGTTAATTTCTTTATTAAAAAAATAATTAAGAATTAAAAAAATAAACAGTAGACCTACCTGATTTTCATAGCCCTGAGACTTCTGTACAAGGTTGTACTTTCCGTTTTGCACTATCCCATTTTCACCTCTACCAAACGTGTATTTACATCGGTTCACTAACACACACTATGCAATAAAATGTTTATTCGAATCCTTTAATTACTTTTGTCACAGATATGCCTATATGGTTCCACAGATTAAATATTGTCAATCAACCTCGATGTTTCCAAGTATTTTTCAAGGTAAAGGTCGGCACTGGCTTACTCAGACTAAATTAACCGTTAAACAGCTAAATATGTAAAACTGTAAAATCTGAACATTTGAACAAAGATCATTTGCGGGATTTTTTTATGATGAAGTCACTCGCCTTTAAAAAAACACAAGGTAAGTACAAGAATGTTGAGATATTTTTAAAATTAAATGTAAATCATATGTAAAGTTTTCATGTTTATTTTCTATTATTTTTACTAAAACAATATATTTTTTTTCTAAAAAAAAAGTGGGTGAACATCTTTAGGACGAAAATTGATTTGTGTGCTAGAGTTACTTCCCTTGTTGTGAACGCACATAGAGAACAAATTTTATGAGTTTATAATCTGGCAAATTTAATAATACTCATCGTTTTTAATGATATTTAGCGGTTAGTATTATGTTTATGTATATCAAATTAGTTATAGATATACATCAGTATGCTATGCAATTTTCGGAACCGGAAATATTTTCATTTTGAACCATAAACCTTACCCCACCCACTGTTACTTTGTATGTTCAATAATGATAATTTTAGTTTGCAATATTATTTTGAGAACATGTTATTATGTTAATTGTATGGTGACTATTTCTTAAATATTTTAACTGGAGACAATGTAAAGAATTTCTTGCCATCTAATTGGGACAATGCACAGGCAATTTTCCAGTCATTGACACAGGCCCTTGATATAGCGTTTGGATAGCTATACAATATAGAGTAAATAATGGAAATGGACACTTCTTAAAGACATATCCGGTGTGAAGGGAGAAACCACGGGACATTTAGCATGTACATAAAACAAAAGAGTTCGGATTAAATTTTGTCTCACTATCTAGAAAACATTGAATAAACAAATGTTAATTTAGACAGCCAGAATATAGTTAGCCATTTAACGGATTGTTGTGAAACTTCAGTAGACCACAGTCCTGCTTATTACCTCAATCACAAAACTTAAAGGCAATGTCAAAGGATTTTTATTCTTTATCAGTGTTTTCTCCAGATCGCGTTTCTTGTGTTTGTGTCGCAATTGAATCTCATTTGTCGCAATCAAGTTTGTTCATTGTGTCCATTGTGAGGCAACCTTAAAAATACAGAAATTCAAACTACACAGATTTGTTTTGGCAAGTGGGTTTCAGAGTTTTTATTTTTACACTGCTACATGTAGCAGTGTTGAGAAATCACATGGTATGATTCAGGGTAGCCTGATATATACACGTGAGCCTTTTTGGAAAGCACTGAGGGAGATTGGGTTTTGAAATGAGGGGGAATGGATGAAAATGAGGGAGATTTTTTTCGCGGCATAAAATTTGAAAATATTGTCATTTTGGTACAATTTTACATAATTTCTTAATAATACAAGTATATTAAACCATAACAGATGGTTTTTTGTCATAATATATAGAGAATATACAGTGTTTTCTCCAGAGCGTTTTTGTTGTGTTTTTCGACGCAATTAAATCTCATTTGACGCAATCAAACTTGTTCAGTGCGTACACTATGACACAACCTTAAAAATACAGAAATTCAAATAACGCATATTTGTTTCGGCTAGCTGGTTTCAGAGTTAGTTTTACAATGCTAGCTGTTTTGGAAGATCACGTGGTCTTATTCAGGGAAACCCTGGTCACGCTGTTCTATTTAGTTATGTAAACATTCAAATTGGTTATTAACACTATATATATGCAATCGCATAGACGATTATGATCACATACATAATTTTCCGCGAAGCAATATTATAGTTTGAAGACAATATCTGTGAAAACAAACATATTCTGCAACAATAGCACTGATATATACCCAGTTTTAGGTTGTTTCTATAGAAAGATAAAATGTGGAAATCATGAAACTTTTCTAGAAAGTTGTTTGAAATGTACGGACGTTACTCTATCTGAAAACCTTTTTATTTTGTTTTCTATAAGGTATCGAGACGCGCATGGGCAACATTTTAATACCAGTTTAAACATAGGCCGGTCCAATGTTTTTACGCCGTTTATATTTCTTTAACGGACGTTTAAAAGGTTATGGAAAAAAGAAAATAAACTTTTAGAAAATTATATTTATTTTGAAAAAAATATTTTTGTTAAGTTCCCATTAAAATATTATAATATTAAGGTAACATTACTCTTAAATGAGTCTAGCTATGAACCAGAAGATAAATGGTTTTGGGAAAAAGAAGACAACAAAGTTTTGTTTTCCAAAGAGTATAATGCTTAGTAATGGTAAACATGAAGCTCAGCTGAAATATAAGATGAAATGATTTTAGTGTTTTTCATTATAAATAGTTAGGACCATGGTGATCGAGATGAGGCCATAACATTTGAAAATTTAATGACCCGGTGGCCGTGACCATAAAAACTGTCGTTGGGAAGGAAAAGACAACTAGTTTCAGGTGTTGTAACTTGTTGGGCCAAAAGCGAAACATTCATTTGGAAGTTAAAGTGTTTTGAAGTTGTTAATTTCAGTTTGAATTTTGATTTTAAAATTTGTGTGAAATAGGAAGTAAAACTGTTGAAGTAAAATATGTCATTTTCACCTCTATTTATTCAAGTTGATTAAGTTTAAAACTAGTCAATGATGTCCGCCTGATTTTGAAAATGACCCCCAGATTTTTAGTCAGTGGGTCATCAATGACCCCCAAAAAATGAGGCTGGATAAAACACTGCTTTATTATATTCATTTAGCCTCAATTTAATTTTAGTGATTTTTCTGGCATACTGTCTTAAAATGTTGCATCAAAAATTGTAAACTATTCTCTAGATTAAATGCTTAATGAGTTATCAACTGTAAACAGTCATATAAAGTGTACAATTTGCTAATACAGTAGTATATAGATTATCTGTTGTTTCAGCTTTAACAGCTTATACTAGAACTGGAGGCGTTTTACAAAGAGAGAGATCTTAAAAGACCCCACCAAATTCTATATGGACCTCGTAATCCAGCTATAATGGTCCAAAATCTGTATGCCTCACCAGTGACAATGTCTTTGAAAAAGGTAGGGAAAATTATCGTATTGATTAATATTCCTGGTATTATAAATGAAAAACAGTATTGAATTCAATAATAAATTTGCATCTTAAATCTTTCCATTTTATTCAAAACATCGAGGTATATCATCTGGATAGATAGGTATTTAATTTATTGTTAAACGTATTTTAACGTATGTTAAACGTATGACCAGAAACGTATGTTAAATGCATGTGGTACTATTTATATGTAAACGTATGTTTATGTTTAACATACGTTAAACGTATGGCCAGAAACGTATGTTAAACGCGCGTGGTACTATTTATATGTAAACGTATATTTTGGCACGTAAGTTAATACGTTTAACATGCGCGGCATTTTTACCTGTGTACAGGACAGTATGCACTCTATCAACTGCACAACTAGGGCCAATGGTGCAACATTTTCTAATTTTAACTAAAAAAAATATAACTAAAAAATTGATAAACAAACACCAAATCTACTTTTAACTTTCGTACATTTTATATATAGCTTAAACATACATATTCAACTGTTTATTAAATACACATTACATACACATGTTTAACATGCGTGGTACTATTCATATGAAAAACGTACGTATTCTAACGTATGTTAAACGTACGTTAAACATATGTTTAACATGCGTGATACTATTCATATGAAAACATACGGTTTGACCGTAGGTTAAACATATGTTTAACATACGTTAAACGTATGTCCAGAAACGTATGTTAAACGCGCATGGTACTATTTATATGTAAACGTATGTTTTGGCACGTACGTTAATATACGTTTAACGTACGTTCAACTTGGGTGGCATTTTTACCTGTGTATGGATATGCGTAATTATTTATCACACTGATTCAATATTACAATTGAAGAGTATTATATTAATAGTTTGACAGACACAAGGCAGACATGCCATACTAATGTACATCTTATTATGAAATATTTGACTTTTTTTTCAAAAATCGTACATACTATCATCATATTAAATTTTTAAACTCGGATGTAACTGAAATTATTCTGAAAATAGTAATTTAAGACTTCTACAAGACAAGAAAACAGAATGATACTTATCACTGAACATTTAAATCATAATATATAATATGTACATTACGAATGTTTTTGCTGCTAAACATAAAGAGTTCGTTAATCTTATATTAACTCTTTACTGAAGAATATATTATGACTAAAGGATTGTCTGATTCTTATTTTATATATTTTTATTCCGGCTGTGAGAGTGTTTAGCACTTTACTTCATATAGACGCCTTTGGACACCTCTAATACTGAAAGCATTAATTCACCACGTATCAGCAATGAGAGAATTATGTTTATATTATCTGACGGAGTGGAAAAGTGTGCAGGAAGTGTTCAGATTGTTCGTTACGAGCAATCTGAACTCTTTCTGCACTGTTTTTAAAGACCTTCTGTGATTGGTGCGGGAAAACGCGTATCTATGGAGTAAAGGGTTAAGTTTAGAATATGTTTATTCAAACAGAAAGACAGATATATTGCTAACATTACATTTCTACACGCTATCATTACTCGAGAAATGCAACGGATGCAAATCACGCTTTCTTCATAGGACATTTACGGCCGTAAACAAACGTTTACCGTTAATGGATACGTATATCTTTGTTCATATTCATAATATATTAAGGAATACATTTGATTTTAGACTGTAAGCCTTAGTCAGATGGACTTCATCCTACCTAAAAAACAACATTTTCTGTTATGTGTTGTTTTATCTGATTTACACGAACGCAAACATTATATTCTGATATATGCACAAGAAGTGGGCATATGTGCGCTTTAGTGTGGTATTCTTAAACTACCAAAAAATATGGGTTATACAAATTTTCGTTGCATTGCCTTATTGTCTTGTCCTATTGTGTTTTGCACAGATGCAGATATATATTATAAATTAATCATTCTTGAGCGCCCCCCCCCCACCCCCCTACCAAATACTTATTAAAATTAACCTCTTTTCGCTAATGTGTTCAAGCCTAGCTCGATTAACAAACCATTAAAATATTGAATTGACAATTGTATAATGATATGCTGCATATCTACCGAAATCCAAATTAAGCGTTGAACAGTTATGTTGATCAT
Organism: Panopea generosa; assembly: GCA_029582155.1. NCBI lineage: Eukaryota > Metazoa > Mollusca > Bivalvia > Adapedonta > Hiatellidae > Panopea > Panopea generosa. The sequence continues at coordinate 30,186,567 of CM055912.1, read as the reverse complement.
ATATAAATTGTAGCTTTTTTATATTGTGTATGTGTTGTTTCTTCATTCAAATCTTTAACATATATATATATATGTATGTATTTTCCGTTTGTCATTGATAGAATAATATTGAAATGAAAGTACACACATGTACCTTAATTGAATATTTTTTTAAATAAAATTAAACATATGTATTCATTTTACAACTTACTGTATATAATGTGTTTGTCATAATAACTTTGTAAAGAACGCATATATATCAATGTATGACAAACTGTTAAATAGATGTGGTGAATTAGGTATCGTCGCAAGCAAGTAGCATATCGCTTTGTCTTTGCTCGAACCATATACCTCTGACTCGAAAGTCGAAAGTCAGTTCGAAGCAAGTGTTTAATTACTGAAGAACAATGCTGTAATTTTAAGCCAAGTTCCTGGCACTCGATTAATATCGACCATGCATAGCCATGATTTATGCGTATAATTTAGCCATTAATTCTACCATGTCAATTTCGTGCAAATGTAACAACTTTTGGTAAGCATGCTTTGTGTTAACCCTTAGTGTAACAGAAACCCTTAATGTAACAAAATCATTTTTTTGTTACACAAGGGGTTGACACCGCAACCCTTAGTGTAACTAAAATGGGTTTTGTTACACTAAGGGTTGCAGTGTCAACCATTAGTTACACTAAACGTATGTTTGGTACATGTATTGACATTTGATTATAAAACAGGTTCGCTTAGAGTAACATTTTTTTCCCCAACTAGAAATGTAATTATCCCTGCAATGAAATAGGGGCATTAAGTATAACTCATGTATGTCCGTCAGTACACACGAAAAAAGTAGTTAAGTGTCTACGACTTAGGGATAGTAATTTGCTTGGACGGTTAGAAAACAGCTGAAAAATATATGTGACTGTTTCTATGCACTTCAAAACAACTTTTATGTGGCTTTTTTTCTTTTATAAATAATAAGCTGATAACCGCAACCCTAAATATAACAAAATAAGTTTTATATGAATATGATTTGATGAAAAAATCTTATTTCGACGATAAATATATTTTTGTTATACTAAGAGTTATTTATAACCACAACCATAAATGACATTGACCTTGACCTGAACTGTTCTGAACATCTGTGTAACTTTCAATCGGATGGAAAGTAATGTCGGTAAGCGTTGACAGAAGACGTACAGAAGAACGGACGAACGGACAGACGAATGAGCAAACGGTACGATGGACGGACATTGGTAGCACTATATCCCCCTCACCGCCCCATCCCATCCAATAATATGTAGGATATTATAGAGAAGATGCTTTCCTAAATTTTGTTACATTATGCAACAACAGATGGTCACATATCGCCCCGTAGTGTAACAATTATTTTTGTTACAATAAGGGTTGAGGTGTCAACCCCTTGTGTAACAAAAACTGATTTTAAGTGAAGTCCTAAAAATGAAAATTTTGCGATTTGAACAATATTTCAAATTTTCATTTTGTCAATCCATATGTTCAATATGTCATGAGACTTTTATAATGTAAAAAAATGACGGTGTTTTTATGTTCAATAATTAAAATGGTTAAATAACGGAAAATGTATAAAATACTATATTGGCCGACAATTGCCGACTGGCACTATGGCCGCCTAGAAAATGATATTTTGGTCAAATCTTCAGTGTTAAATGCCTGTATCTTGGCAATATTGCTAGAACGTGGTATTGTTTTCCATACAGGAAGTCAAAACCAATTTATGAAAAGAAATATCCTTAGAGGCATAGTACCACCATTGTTCTAAGAGGAAGTGTTTCCATGGGGTAGTCGCATAATAGCTGCCATAACTACTCCTAGTTTCTTTTCTTCTAAAAATGCATTTTCAATTTTTTTTGGTTTTGATGGCATTGTTAATCTATTTGGAATATTTCAGAAGCATTGTCGTGTTTTAATTGTGAATTTAGAAAAAATAAAAATTTTGAGATGTGGGGTGTGAATACAATATTTTGGAAGTTTTCTTCCGTTTTTTCAACGGTGTCTTATATGACACATGACCCTTACATTTTCACATATTTTGGTAGATCAATAACCATGAAATATACATTTTCTATTGTATTGCTGAAACAAAAAGTAAAACCATATAATTATATCTTTAACATTTATTAACATTATTAATTATTTATTTCAGTCCAGCATATAATAATTCTATATAATGTCATTCTGCAGGTATAGACATTCCTTACAAGATGGTAAATGCCAACTTTTTAAATCGCATCTCTTAAAATCAAGGTATCATCTAGCATTCATGAAACTATTTATGTGTAAATAAACAAATAAAGAAATGGAAAGAAAATTAAGAATTATTGTATGTTTTAAAATGTATCAATTTAAACCACACTAATTTTGCAAAAAAAAACATGTCTCAAACTCATTTCAATCATGATTTTTATACAACAATTTTGTATCACTAGTTGTGCCATTAGCTCATCAAATTAAATCCATTCATTGTAACTAGTACTAACTTAATATAAAATCATATTTTACAGAGCAATAAAGATACACAGTATAACAGTTTATTGTGCACATATAGTCTCCCATTTTTTTTAAAAAAAATAGGTCACTGTTCCGTGGTTGACCTCAGTGGTCATATTAATACAGCCTTTTTGAAAACGTTAAAACTGGTATCAAATATGAATACAATTCATAAACTCACAAACGATTTTGTATAGTAACACCGCAACTCAAAAAGTCACATCTAGGTTGGTCTAAATTACTTCAGTATTTTAAAGGGTATATGTAGTTTAGGCCTTATAAAACTATGCATTAAATGAATGTCTGAATGAACGGCTGAATGGGACCAGGTATGGGCGAAACAGCTGACCACATGTGACTATATTTTAAAAGTACATGGCGTCAGAACATTTTAATTACTGTTAATGTTTTGAAATGTTTTGTGTTTTTGTGATTTTTATAAGATGTATTTAAATAAACTTCACTTAGTTTTAAACCCGGTACCACATGCACCGTTGGGGCTCAAACAAGAGAGCAACTTGGGCAACGAATCTTCTTTTTTCTCCGTGACTTCGCTTTTTGATAACGCCAGTATGACACTTAAGACGTCTTAAAATTAATGGCATTGCTGTTTTCTGCACGCTGGCGTAGTGCAAACTACAGATGAATCCAATATTTGATGTACCCGTGGATACATGACTGTATATTAGTGTCACCATAGTTAGCAAGTTAATTGCAATAATCGGTCATCTCTGCTACAAATACTATGTAATTTTCGGCATATTTGTATAAACTGTGTTACCTGACTTTATCATATCGTATCTGTTGCTGGGCAGCGTAATCATTTCTCTGATGAAGACCAATTTTCACATAATGATAGATAAAACATCAAGCATCAAATTGACACAGATCAATTTGTACAATTTTCCAAGAAAAAATATCATTTTGCATGTATGACATATAACCAGACTTTGTGTTTGCAGAATGCACTGATATGGGGCAGAGTGCAACTAATTGCAAGTTATACTTTAAACTAAATATTTAGCGCAATACACATGCTTGATTTAAGAACAGTTTAATTGAAATTCGGTTAGTGATCCAACCAGAAATACTACAAAAATATATGTTTTTGCTATTTAGTTTGTTTGTTTACGGTTCAAAATCAGAAGATATAATACATTGATTTATGCAAGCACTTTCAAGCCTAATTTGGCAAAACTATGTCGCTTGATCTAATTTAAATACTAAAAAGTTCTTCATATTTAATTCCTATGAGACGCTATGAGTTGTTGTTGTAAGGTGTTTTGCGTCACTTTCATTGCTTTTTCAATCATATCGCAACAGTAACCTACTTGAGACACTATTCTAAGATCTACCACACGGGAGTATCATGCTGCAGACACATCGAATACATCCAGTCACATTACGCTGACTTCGGGCCGACCAGGCGTATACTCGTAATCAATACTCGCACCAACAGAAAAAAACTTCTAGTACTATTTTTCTTTGGTAAGATCCAGCGGAAATCAAACACAAAGTCTTCCGCATAAGATGGTAATTTTCTTTGTATGCGTTTCACTTTGAATATTGGATTATGCAGGATACCATAAAATAGTTTGTGAGGTGGATAGTTATGCGCATTGACTAATAATTGAATGATGTTTTAATTATATCAATATCTAAATTTTTCATTGTGTGTCAATATCTAATAATATTTATAATACCAGTTTCTCTACCTGGACATTAAAGGTAGATAATGTCCGGTGGATGGTTCACCTAGAATTTTGAAATATCTGTCAAGTCACGATTCACTCAGGATTTCATCGAAAAAAAAACTGTTTCGTAAACGGTTTCAAAACGTTAAAAGAGCAGTTTACGATTCTTCTTGTTGATTAAACTGTTACTAATAGACAACACGTTTCACAGGGAACTGGTCTGTGTCCGTTTTGGGGTTTTAAATCAGTTGACCGGTCGTACTACATCGTTCATATCGCTATTATTAAACTATTATACTGTAATGTGTTTGAAATGACGTTAAGAACGTTGAACAAAATTGTATAAATATTATATCTTACAATAGTAAGTACGATGGTTTACCTATAATTCTTATACCCGATACCTTAAAAACTATTTATTGACCTATAAAGCTAAAACTTAGCATAAGTGCGAAGGCAATGATATTCCACGTTCTGTGATATTTTTGTCAAATCAACGTCAGAAGATGATGGGAACACAACTTCTAGTGAAGAGTATTATTTTTGTTTTAATTGGTGAGTATCTTATATTTATATTTAATAAGTTTGATAGATATACAACTAAATTGAAATAGCCATATGTAATACATATCATAATGTAATACTTACCTAACAATTCATGGCATGTATTAAAGCAAATATTTATGTCATACTTAGCAGTATCTCTGGTTAAAACATACAATTACCTTTAAGAATACAAGACAATATAAATTATATTGCAATTTGAAATAAGTATTAATATGTATAACTTATACTTATAGGTACAATACTTGTAATCTACATAACGGAAGTGAGTTTAAAGAAAACACAACTTGTCAATGTGAAAGACAATGACAGGCTAAGTGAATCAGTTATTCCAACGGATGCTGAATTGTATAATATGACAAAAGAAGATCGCATGAAAGTATATGGAAGGTATTTATGACTAATACAACTTAACCAGTATTTCATAAAATACTTGCATCGTTGTAAACATTTTAAATATACATTAACAATTCCACATTTACAACGCGTGTTATTTGCTGTAGCAGTATTTTATAAATAGTGTAGGATAGCACGTCATTGATAAGATTATATTTAGATAAACAAATAAAACATCCGAAATTTTCTTTCGCTTAACCAATACATATATTCATTTCAACCATAATTATATTTTTATCTAAGTAACAATAAAAACTGCATAGTTAGTAATATTCATTATATTATAGAGTATTCAAAGCGTGAAAGTTGACAAGATAACAAATACAGCTAGTTGCATAAAACTGGCAGTTTCAAGTATCATGAAGCATAAACTATTGAATTTATGCTAGAATGCGTCTTTCAATAAAGAAATAAGTTAAGCTTTCCTGTTTAATAGCTCCACAGCCAACACAAACATGAATTGAAATAAGCTTAGTACTCTAGAACCAGGAGAGTACATATGTAGATATCAATGGTATATGCACAATTACATACATTGATTTAGTAAGAAGACTGACTTTGTCCTCAAATGGGCAAATTCAAATTATCAAAGATATTTCAGTAGTTAAAACGTGTTTTGACAGTTGATGTGATTTCATGTATGTTGATATACTACCGAAAACATCCTATTTTAGAGACCATTAACCTTTTTTAATTAATACTAGTATTTTAATTAATACTAGTATTTTAATTAATACTAGTATTTTAATTAATAAGTGTTTAAATGGTTATTTCTAACGATTTGTTTTTATACGGAAGCAACTAAATAAAGGATTTACATGCGTTTTCATTTATTATTGAATTTATTAAACGAGAATCTGCCGAGAGTTATATCAGATTTGTCAACGAGTTTAATAAATTAAATAATAAATAAGCACAAATGTAAAATTTGTTTCATCACATATCTCAGACAAATAGTACAAATACAATTATTTAATAAAATCAGGTTGATAAAGAATGAAAAAGTGCTTACTTCTTTCCTTTATTTTGTCATATGACGTAACGTCTTAATTGCGTACGAGAGCCGAGTAACACGCAAAACACCGAACGATGAATGGGACGTGATATGACACTAAGTTGCTATACAAATTCAATGGGTTCATTATTCACCTGCACCGTAACTTATTTGATGACATTAATATATATGTTGTGCATGTATGTGAATTATGATACTTTTTAAAATATTTATTAAGGATTTTTTAAAAGTAGAAAGAGTAAATGTTATTCGTACAAAACAGTATTACAGTATTAAACTATTTAAAACATAGTTGAGCTGATAAAATATTTGTTTAATGAATTTATTAGCTTCACAAGCATTGAACATTCTTTTTTGTTAGTTCCGGTTCACTGAATATTACAATTCTTATCTTAAATTAAGCTCTAAAGTTTTTACTTAATACATTTATTACAATTTACCATAAATGTCATATATAAATATAAGAAAACAAATACAAACAACAATTTATTTTTATTTTATCAAACTATTACCAGATACACAAATACGATTCAGATATTATGTCGAAACATACAGCGATTTGGATCATTAACAGATGGAGGAAAAGAAGTATGCATGGATACGGAGGTTAAACCTCGGAAGAAATGTTTAGTATATTCATTTGGGTATGTTATTCTAAAGATTTTATACCACTTCTTTTCCTGTTCCTCTTCATTCCCATCCTTTTTATCATCATCTTTATCATCATCATCATCATCATCATCACCATCATCATCATCATCATCATCATCATCATCATCATCATCATCATCATTCTAATCATCATCATCATCATCATCATATTACTACCTCTGTTACTACTACTACTACTACTACTATTACTACTACTACTACTATTACTACTACTACTACTACTACTACTACTACTACTACTACTACTACTACTACTACTGCTTTACTAGTGCAACATACATAAGTACTGTTAATGATAGTTATAACGATAACACTTTACCTTTTTCGTCACTTAATACTATTAGTGGGATAAACGTTTATGAGAAACATATATTGTTTGAAAGATAATAAAACATGAATAAAGCAGAAACTTATTATTTCGGAAACCATTTATAATTTCCTTTACATTACAGCTCCAATAACGCTTTCGACTTTGAGAAACACATTGTTCACTCACTTGGCTGTGATGTCCGAGTATTTGATCCAAGGTAGTTATTTAATTATATTATCTTTAACCATTTTGTTCAATATGAATATTTGAGAGACGTGTTCGATAATGTACAGTGCCATTTCCTGAATTAACAATCAACTGTTGAAATATGTTGTACCGTTATGATTAACCTATTTATAGCCTGTACCAAACTTCTGAAATATCTTATAACACGTCACTTAACTGATAAAATATACATTGTACCATGTGTTTAAGGATTGTTATTGGCTATGCAATAATAACAAGTACATTGTGACCTTGCACGTACACTATGTTCTGTCAGTGTAAATTGAATAATGAAAATAAAATGACGCAACATAAAAGAAAGCCAACCGTTTCTGTTTACTATTGTATTAATATTTGCTTAATAAAAAGTGAATACAAATAACGTTCGATTTCCGTAGTATACTAATGGTGTTTCTTCAATATCCGAAATTAAATAGTTTAATGTATCCTAAAGTCACAAATGAATAGTGTTCAGATGTTCTAATGATATAATAGTTTTAAAATATGTCTCCTTTCACTGAACAATACAGACCCTAAACTGCTCAAGTTGCCCAACTGCACGCAAACGGAGTGCCCGCAGAGCGTAAACAGAGCGCGGACAGAACGCGAACGGAGCACGAACAAAACGTGAATTGAGCAATAACGGAGCGCGAACCAAGCGGACTTAGACCGCCGTCATCAAACGCTGGATTTTGAATGATAAACGCGCTCCTGAACGTAAGAAATAAACGTTGAGTGTACTTAGAGGCGCATTACACACATTTTACGCTACATACAGTAAGATAACGGATAACAAAACTATGTGTGTGCTACTGAGTGCACTCGTTCGGATACACTTTTTTTTTGTTACAGGATAGCGAGTCGATAATTGAAATTGAGACAAAAATGATTTATTTCCACACGATTATAAACCATGTAGTATTTATTAATGTTTTTTGGTGTAATGCATTTCAAAAATGTGGATTTAGTTAATTTGGCAATCATATCATAAATATCAGTATTTAACTAATCAATATAGTGTGTTTAAAAGACATATTATACAATAAACGGCTCTTCGGCGCTTAGCTACGGCTTCAAGATCAATTCTTCTCGCAGTGGCATAATTAAACATGATTTGTTTAGCGCAACAAAATATCAATAATTGATGTTATATAAATGTTAATTCGAAAAGATGTAATAAGACTTCACTATTTGCCTTGTTATTTCCTAATTTATTAATTAAAGATCAAACAGAACATTTATTTTATTTCGATTTAAGCATATACAGCTCATCATCATACATCATACAAAAAATCAATACATGCGTGAAACAAACAAACCATGCATCTGTTATATTGCAATTACAGCGAACACAGTATACTTGTGCACATCTCATTTAATTATTCAAATAATAATATCACATTAATTGTATTCCTGAATATAAAGTGGTTCTTTATTTCAATTTATAAAGTGTTGGTCTCTGACGTTAGCGGTCGCAAGTTCGACCCAAAAACTCTACCCAATGACCTCTCATAACACAAAATTACCAGATCGATCTTATAATGGACGGCAATCGAGAATGATTTGCATAAGATCTGAGCTTACTTCACAATCAAGCAAAAATATATAATATAAACTAGCTATAAGTACTTCAGGCCTAAATAACACAATATACACAATAAATAAAAAATAGTAAACGTAAATTTCTGCCTGACGTTTTGTCATTTTGTGTATGAGGTCATGATTTTATGGTGACTAAAGTTTCTTAGAACAAGAATAGCTTTTGATCATGCGAAAACGGGAAATAACAAACCACAATATAATAAGTATATAATAGTAAGTTTATTGTTTTTCCTATAACAAAATCAACACAACTGATCACGTGCACGTAAGCTAGTAACAATTTATAAAATATAAAGCTGTAACAAGAAATGACACTACCACTACTACTACTTATACTACTACTTCTACAACTACTATTAATACTACTAATACTACTACTACTGCTACTACTACATGTACTACTTCTACTATTACCACAACTACTTCTACTACTACTACTACTACTACTACTACTACTACTACTTCTACTATTAACGCTAATGCTAATAATTATAATAACAATAATAAATAGTTATAATTATGATAATTATAATATTTTTATAAAATGCTTCATTTTTTAGTATTGATTTAGACTTATCTCCTATTTACTGACATGCCGCGGGTTAAATTAAATTAAGATTCATTCACCTGGTACAAGTTACAATAAAATGAAATGTGCACACAAGCAGGGTTATTCTGTGGTCATTGGTCCGATAAATCACTAAATTATTATTTATTCAATTGACACCAAAGCAGTTCACACAAATCAAAAAGATTAAATTGCCTGCTATCGGTAATGGTTTATTTGAAATTGGCATCCTTTAACCGAGCGGGTGACACAGTATGCGGACAAACAATATGACTATGAATCAAATTACCTTGACTAAATTACATGGATATATCTATGTATTGCTTCAAAGGAACAGCTTAATTTAAAAATTCAATAAAGAATCTTTTTAAGAGTTGAGATGTTGCGATTTGTTATGCGCTTTAGCCGAACTGTGCGGACTGAACGTTTAGCGAACACTTTAAGAACGGAGCGAACGCGGAACGGAATATTCGATAAAGATAGTAAATAGCACTCAGATATGCAGTTTACATCGCTCGTGAGCGATGCTTGTGTTTGTGAGTGCATTAAATTAACTAAATTTAGTTAAGTGCACTCAAATGAAGCGCGAATGGATTGCACATTGAGGGCAAACGGAGTGCAATTATGGGGTACTAGGGGGGTTTAGGACATGTCATCCTGAATCATAATAGGAATCACATATTCACACAAAACATGGCTCACAATAATCCGTCGTACAGCCTGCTCATGATGAACAAGTATATATCATATATATTGGAAGAATTTACAAAATTTATCTTCCTAATATTAGTGACATTATTACACGTAACAACATTTCATTGATTTAAACTGTTATATAACACGTTTTACAGCATTATATAAATGCAAGCTTGGTATGGCTTCAATTGTTCTAATCTCTTAAAGAATACTTTATGTATTTTGTATAAATAGAAATACCATTACTGTGTTACATGTAAAATAAAATTGTTATATTCTGGAAAAACTAGTCAACAATTATTCAAGTATTTGGACGACCACCGTTTTGATAAAACAGATTCATAGATCCAGGTTGCATGTATTCCTATATAGTTTTACTATGGAAATAAATAAATTTAGCTTCACATCATGTCATTTTCTCATGTAAATGCTATGTATTGGATTTTGATTATTATCCAATGAGTTTCTTTCAAAAGTTTCAACACGGTTTCCAAATATTTCAGTATGGGTAATAAAACAGTATTAAATCCAAGCGGTACCTTATTCTATCACTTTGGATTAAACGGTGTATCCATGGAACAAAATAAAATGTATACCTTAGGAAGGATACTTGAGATGTTGAAGCATGAAAAGGTAATGTGTATTTTCTTCGTTATTGTTATATGTATCCAACGTTGCAAAACAGTCAAAGTTTTGATGAAATACTTTATTTGATAGATAATACATGCATATGCATTATTCAATGTCATCTGCTTTTTTTTCAATATACCTGCATTACACGAGGGGTGTTAAAAATCAAGTATCTTGTAATTTGATATATTAGTCACATGCAACTTCCGAAGAACATAAGTAAATATCTGAGAAATGTTCTACACTATAGCTAATCATATTGATTAAAGTACTTCTCAAATACAAATATCATGTACTATATTAGTGTTGCTAATTTTACTAATCAATTTCATAGCATACAGAGTCAAACGTGATGCATTTTCACAAGACAATTTAAATGGAAATGTGTTAACAAAATATCAGTGTATGACTAGTTCAAGTAGTGTATCGGATATCCATTTTTAACGTTTTAACAATTTCTAAATGAGAAATATGAAATATGCATTTGCATATCAATTGCCATGGATATTGTTGCTTATGTATCTAGTTTATTCCACAATAACTGCGTTCTCTAAACTTATAATGGGTAACCAACTACAGACGCAGAAATCGAGAACACAATGGACATGCTTCAAACAAATAACTGGCTTTCATACAAGTATATATTTCATATTGCATTCAAGACTTTATCCAGATTATATTGTTTGAAAAAAAAGAAGCAATACGGCTCTTGAATAACTAAATAAATGGTGTACAGGCGCAACAAAGGGATGAACATTAATATTACATGTTATCAGAAATATGTCATGCATATATTATTTTAGCATCTTCAAATATATGACCAAAACATATACTTCTTTTATAATCAAAAAGGCAGAAAACGAAACAATGAATCATTGGTTTAGGTATTTGATCCATTTCCATTTTCCCTCTTGATTATTAAGGCGGTGCTCATGGGCTCGCCAACTGTAAAACACTTAAATGTAACATTACAGCGAACCCAACCAGTACCATATGATCAATACCTTTTGAGAAACAATGATAACAACTACATTTAATTAATTTAATTTTTATTCTTAAGTTAATATATATTGTTTGCATTCAAATTGATGGTTACTTTGTTAACATAGCATTTATACATAGATGTATTGCATTTAAGCCATTTATCTATACATGTCAGATACTACAGGGTATTTTAGTTCATATGCAAATATATGGTCAGGACAATCGAACATATAAGGCTATATGTACCAGTATATAATATATCGATGAATATTACAAGTGTTATTACTACAATTACACATATTGTTCTTCCTACAGGCTACTATAGATATTTTGAAAATGGACATTGAGAGCTACGAATGGAATTCTTTGAAAGAAATGATGGAGTCTGGTTCAATTGACCATATAAGGCAACTGCTAGTAGAATTTCATTATGGTACAGGTGAAAACGTTGAACAATTAATCATTTTAAGACGCCTTCAACAATACGGGTTTAAGACATTCAGCCGAGAACGCAACGTATATTGTGGAGGAGGTTGCAACTATAAATTCGACAATGGTATTTTAGCTATTGCAAGACTTGTCGAAATGTCATTTATCAATGTGCATTATATAAAATAAATTAAAAAGTAAACTTTTTTCATTATACTCTTCATTTTCTCCCCTACAAACTGTCCTGGTGAGTATTAATTATCAAATTAGTAATATATGCAACAAGGTAGCGTCAATGGAATACTAAACATGTACCTTAAAACAGGAAAATAAACCTTGCTAAGATAGCATATCATAATATATATATATTGATGAGAAATGTTTTGCTGAATCATACTGAAAAGAGTTTATCATCATTGTTGTGATATAATAACCAGCGTCATCATAATAGTGCAGATATCGTCAGATCCATCGTTATAATAATAGTTGCTACCAAACAAGCAACTTATCATACCGAAACAATGTCAGAACATTAACACTTTTAACCTGCATACAGTAGCCAGTCTACTTACACTAATTGTGACTGTTGCTGCAATTGACGTCTATTTCCGTTGGGACACATTATGTTTGATGCACGTATTCATTTTTAGAACGTTTTCAAAATGTTTTAATGTTTGACTCATGTTTTAAAAATACCTTAATAAAAAATGTAATTTTTTTAAGAATGTCAATATTCGGGCCGGAAATTCAGCCCGTATGAATTTCATTGGTTACATCCAGGCGTTCAAGATAGAGGTTAGCGCAGTCTTGCGTAAACACTCTCCATGCATAAATAAACATTGAAGCCTGAACAAAGATTTGTATACCATACAGATAGGTATACAATGCTAAATTCTGATGCAGGAAATACCTGCCAGAATGGGACTGAGCGTGAAAGTCTTTTCCTTTTGCTTATTAAGCAATCGGAATTCCTCTATAATGTTCGCAGAGTTACATTGCATTTGGGGCTGTGCATTATACCCGGCATTCGATATAAGATTGGCACGGAGCTAGAAACCAGGAATTCATTTACTTCCTAAGAAACAAAATGCAGGAGTGTTCACTTTCTCCGAACCGAAAGTAGAGTGAACCAGTCCGTTGAGTTTGCAACACTTTCACAAGAAGCAACACTGGCATGACTTGTGATTACTTATAACAATGGATATATTTCCAACATATTCACATCTGTTTTGTGGCGTTATAATTTGATTGATAATAGGCATACTTATCATCACTGGATGACGATTTCAATATTGAATAATAGCTCTCCCAACATAGCCACATGGAATGGTACTAGTTTGATGTCATGCAAAAATTGTCTTATTGTAACATATTGAAAATGCATAGAAGAAAATAAACTGTCATTAGTTTAAATGGTACGACGGACACAGTCTATATCATTGGTGATTTAAACACGGAACTCCCTTCGAGGAATAAATATATTTTAATTATACCAATTATAAAACTTTCAAAAATCTTTCAGTCGTATATTTCAAGCTGAGAACGAGAAACTGATTATGCGACTGAAATAAACGGTATCTTGTTTTCGAAGATAATTAATAATAAATTTTTTTTTTATTTTAATTGGTTGACTTGTGACAGCCACACGGCTATAGATAATGACTGGACAACATATTTTCAAATCAATACTATGTCTCTCTCTACACTTTGATAATAATGATGAATTCAGATGTGAAGAAGAATTTTCGAAAATTAAATCATATTTCAGCAAATTCCAATGCATTAAAATCAAAATTAAAACAACAATGTTTAAGCTTACTTAAGTATAACTAAAAATATATATTTTACTGTGGACCATTGCTTTTATCATTAAATTTAATTACTCAAACAGTTAAAAGCATGTCAATATTTACATGTACCTATAGAAATGAAAACGGACATAGTGATAACGCTCTATAAACGAGACAATGCAAGCGCGATTTCAATAGTTACAAAGTAATATAACTGTGTTTAACTGTATTACAACTATATGAAAGAGGTTTACTTCTTGTTATAGAAAATATTCGATTAACTAAAGTTAAACTCATAACAAGGCGATTATAAAAATGTTGACTATAATGACATCGTTTCTTTTAAGTGGAAATGTTTCACAAGAAAAAAATATATACTATGTACATACTTCCTGGACGTCAAACAAACATTTTACCACATGTCCCATAACATTCTAATGGTGAAATTATGTAATACAGGAATAAATAAGTCCGTTTTTAGAATAACTATAAAACTGTTGGAACATGTTTTAGTTGTGTTAACTCACTGGGTCAAATGTTTCAGTGGCTCCCAATTCTACAAGGAACCAGACATGGACAAAGAACCAGACATGGTCAAGAAACCAGACATGGACAAGAAATAAGACATGGACAAGGGACTATACATGGTCAAGGAACCAGACATGGCCAAGGAACCAGACATGGTCAAGGAACCAGACATGGTCAAGGAAGCAGACATGAAAAAGAAACCAGACTTAGACAAGGAACCATAAATGCTGATGTTTTCACTCCATACTTATAACTTTGCGCGTTAGCAAAACGTAACATTAATAGTACATAAATGATGCGTTTTACATAATACAATTCTGGTCAACGGAAACAATTTTCATTAAAGCAATTTGCAATATATTTGAATATACAACTTCTAAAAGTTCCATTGTCTCATGATGATTTATGAGGGGAAAAAATATTTTTTTTTTAACATCCGTCGTGCATATATATATTCCCAGATGATTAAATTGAACATGCATGATGTGTATGTATTTCTGTATTAAAAGAAATGTACTTGGCTTCGATTAGCCTTGGCCTAGACAGTGTGCACATTTGTAACAGTGTGTAGGCGTGCGTGCGTGCGTGTGTGCGTGCGTGCGTGCGTGCGAATATACCCTGATCGGAATATTGAACAAGCAAGTTGTGCATGTGTTTCGGATTTAAAATAAATGTACTCTAATTTGATTGTTCTTGGCATAGCTAGTTTGTTCTCCTGTAACAATACATTGGTCTTGTGCATATTGACAAATACATGCATGACTTCAATGTTTCGTTCGCTATTTAAAGTCGATTCATCCTATATATACACATTATTCAGCTACTTTGAATAAAATACAGACATAGACATAAACATTATGAGCCGTTTGCTTGATCAATATTCACAAGTATTTCTTGTCGTTTAGATTTGAATAAAATAAGAAATTAGCCGTGTAGTTGTATATACATTTACACATTTTTACGTGACTGTCAACTATGTTTTGCAGCAAACGTATTTTTGATACATATATGAAATACAATTTAGAGAACAGTACTTATAACGTATAATTATTGCCAATGGTTAGTTGGTTTTTGCTTTGATTTCATTAGAATTTAGGTAAATACATTTCTAATTTTGACGGATTTGCGATTGTTAACAGAAACAATTTTCAATTTGTTTTCAGCTTATATTTGTATGAATGTGTTTGATAAACAGTAATAAATGCACCGTGGTAGCTTCATGGTTGTATAACACAGTTCATGACTAATCATCACAATGGCGAGGCGCGAATTGGAACTTACACCCCTTGGATTGACAGTCAGATACATTACAGACTTAACGAATAAACCAACTAAATTTTCAATGTGTGATTCATTGTAAAAAGGGGGCCATTTATCTGGGTCCTATAAATCCATTTTATAAAGTGTGTGTGTATATATTGTGAAGTATGTC
Source organism: Panopea generosa (assembly GCA_029582155.1). NCBI lineage: Eukaryota > Metazoa > Mollusca > Bivalvia > Adapedonta > Hiatellidae > Panopea > Panopea generosa. Next base: position 30,170,533 of record CM055912.1, on the reverse strand, counting down.
ATAAACACACAGCTGATGCTTTAAATGTTTAAACCAGACTGGAAATCATTGTATATATTTTAATAAAAGACTACCATTAGCTTCCAGATTGTAAAGGCATTACCCCCATAAAAAAAGATGAGTAAACGTGGTTTTTAAATTGATATTATCGGTATTCTATAAGGTATTAGAAAACATGTACTACTGTGTGTTACAAGAGTGTATTTTATCAACAGAATTATGCTATTTTAAATTTTCACTGTAAGTTTACCTAATTCGATTTGGTAAATATTTAAGTCCATTACCTTAGCACAACATGTAATGTGTTGTAACTGGCAAACACATTTACTTTTTTGTAGACATTGTGGGTTCATATTCCAGCAGTTGCAAACAACATGGAAAATAAGTTGCTTAAAAATGTTGAAAAACAAAAATTCTCTTATATATATAGTTTAATGATGTTCTTTAATGCTTGGACAAAATACTTGTGCAATGTATTATTTTTCTACCAGTACTACAGAAAATATAACTAAGATGCTCACATTTTTATTTCACTTTCAATAGTTTTTTGAGGCATCATGGTCTTTCTACTTTCTCTTTCTAACTCCCTTACATTCAAAGCATATATTTTATATACATTTCCCAGTGGGCTGCAGATGACAGAACTAGTGGCACAAAGATAAAGCGATAAAAATACTTTTTTTTATTCGAGTCGCTGCCGAGGCTATATCTTTTGTCTGTTTTGTTCGTTACTTTTTAGTCATATAACCAGATTGCAGGAGACTCGGGATCAGAAATGAACAGAAGCTATGTCCAGATAAATTTTTTTTTTTTTTTTAGGCATAGTACCGCCGTTGGAAAAAGGAAGTGCTTCCGTAGGGTAGTCGCATAATGGCGATTATAAATAATCCCCGTGTTTTCTTCTTTAAAATTTAAATTTAAATCGCCTTATTTTAATGCTCATTTTTTTTTTATTTGAATCGCATTATTGGTGTATTTTGAACAAATGACAGCATTATCATGTTTGAATTGTGAATTTAGAAAAAAAAGTGATGCTTGAAAATTAGGATATGAATACATGATTTCGGAAGTCTACTTTCATTTTGTCAACAATGTACACACTTACCAGAAAGAAAATCTCTTATATGACACATGAACCCGACTTTTTTCATCATATTTTGATAGTGCAGAGGTTGACAAGCAGTAAAATGTAAGTTTCACTTCTGTCGTTTGGGTCTCTTTATGACAACCCTTCAAACTTTTATTATTTACTATGGAATAAAGACCAAAAATCAATGGTGGGTTTTCACTAATACATTGTAAGAGACTTGAGTGAGTTGGGGGTGATTTTTCAAAATGATAATTGTAGGTAAAATAACCTTTTTTTATACACTCTCATAGTCTTAAATTGCATTTATGGTTCCAATAAAGCATATATGTGCATACTTACATTGAAATTTTATGAAAAATCACAACATTTTGAAGATTTCTTATTTTGAATGATTTAAATGTGCATTTTGTTAGCATATACATTGTAATGAATAATTGGTAAGATAATGTTTTTAATGTGTCATGAGACTATTTTGGTGTAACAAATTATGGAATTAGTTAAAATAAACATTTTTGGTAAAATTAGTCAAACACATCAAAATTGCATGTCGGTCAACATCTTGCACCTGTATGTATTGATAATGTAAAACGTGGTATTCTGACAAAAGTGTCAGTATTTAATGCCAGCACTTGGCAGTGTTACTGCAAATTGATAGTACTTAGTAAAAAAAGAGGTAATCATGAAATTAAAAAAATACTGTTTCCTTATAGGCATATTACCACCATTGGAAAAAGGAAGTGCTTCCGTGGGATAGTAGCAGAATTGTGGTTATAAATAATCCTCATTTCTACTTCTTTAAAAATGCATTTTCTTATTTTAATCCTCATTTTTTTTATTTGAATGGCATTGCTGATGTATTTTGACAGCATTGTCATGTTTGAATTGTGAATTTAGAAAGCAAAATGATGCTTGAAAATTGGGGTATGAAAACATGATTTCGGAAGTCTACTTTTACTTTGTCAACAGTGTTACACACTGAGCAAAACAAAATCTCTCATATGACATATGACCCCTACTTTTGTCAAATGTAAATTTCACTTCTTTCATTTGGGTCTCTCTTTAAATGACAAGCCTTTAAACTTTTATTATTTAATATAGAATAATGAACAAAAATCAATGGTGGGTTTACACCTTTATTTTGTAAATATTTGGATGCCTTAACTGCTAATTTGGGAACTGGTATTGATTTTCTTGGTACATTGGAGAATTGAGGTTCAAATTACTGACATGTCCAATGATTTATCTTAATTTGTTATTCTACTCCTGTGACCTTGAATTTCCAACATTTGATTGAAGACAAAACAAATTAAGTTAAGTTAGTGTTTAACATTTAAATACTATAAATGTTTATTTATGTGTGTAATGTATGTATATGAGTATTTTAAATAGCTGACATCACAGATGCTATTTTTAATATATACTTTATTTCCCAATATATAGTAAAATTTATCATATCAATGGATATAGATAATACTTAGTCACTAGCACCTGTGGCAGACAAGAAACATAAATTTAACGTAAATAGGTAAAACAGTTAAGACACGTTTATTGTTGAATAGGCTCATTATGTTTGGCACGTACACATTTTAAACAGAAATTGATATTACTTTTTTAACCATGTATACATGTAAATGTTTTTTTTTTTAAAATTTACTCTGAATTTGCAGACGCACAAAGAACATTAATGGTACAGTTCTAAAAACTTGAATATTGTGAGTTTCGGAACCAACATTTTAACCCGCCAATGTGTTTTTGTATTGCATCTATAGAAATATGTCAAATTAATTCACTAAAACGATAGTATGCTTTTAAATCGGTTTTAAACAAAGAATATGTAGCTATATATTTGTTGTCATTCATATATATATACTTTGTTAACATTGTCAGCTTGATGTAAGCAGTGATTGTATTAATAGATAATTCAAGTGAAGGTTTCTTTCTTATCAGAGAATATATAATTTAAAATTACATTTACACTCTTGTTATCGCAGACGTTGAAATGAAAGAGAGCTTTTCAACCGATGCTGCGGGAAAATAGGTTGAAAGTACTATATATGAATGCATATTTGTTATGTTGATGAAATTAGTTTGGTTATTACACATCATTGATTTATCGGAAATAGCCTTTTAAACTAATTATTTTAATTAGTTCTCTAATAATATTTGTTAATTGTTTTAAAAGTACCATTCAATAATATATATTTTTAAATTAATGTGTGTTTGGTTATTGTGCGTTAATTTGTTTGCGTTCTCTTGTTAGTTTCAACAACAGTAATCATAGAGTGTATAAACGCACACACAGTTCTTAATTTGAAAATAAAGTCTAAGACTTCCACGGTAAAAAATAGTCCATATAGTATTTTGTTGTTATAGCCGGAATGTATCCCCACATAAAAATGCACATTAACTAGACAGTAAATTAAATTCACTCACTGAGTGATGTTGGCCAGTCTTTGTATTAAACAGTGACATCATATTTTTTTTTCAAAGAAGTCCCCAAGTACTTTTAAATACATAAATATATTATAATCCTATACAAGTCACATATTTAGCACCAGTTATGTCTCATTGCAGTGTATGCTTTGTCAGCTTAGCTCTTCTAATTGACAGTAAGGTATCACAACCACTACAAACCGTTTTAAAACTAGTTCAAACTAATTTAAATAGGACTTTTTTAAAGCGTAAGGTCATATTTTTTATTCTTCAACATTGTCCTTTGCAATTATCGCTTATACCATAAAATGTAACATATATTTCGTAAATGAGGACAGGCCTTATAGTATATATGTAATCTACAACAAACGGCTATTTTTTGTGATGTCTGTTGGTGTATCAATCATTTGAGAAAAGGCATATTTCAGAACAGCATTTCCCCATTTTTTATTTATCAAATTTTTCGGGTATATTAACATATATTAAAATCATCTAAATTAATCCAATAATCGAGTAAAGTAATCCATTATCGTTATCTATTATGTTTTCCCTCCATGAATTTGGTAAATCTGGAGGTCGATAATATACATAATGGATGATAAAGGTTTACGATTAGATTTTTTTTCCCGATACTTGTTACAATATTAATCGGAATGATAAAACTAACAGACACAAAATATTCTGAGAAATAAAACGAAGGTCCAATTGAAAAAAAGTATCACTGTTTTGATAAACATATCGCATGGATAGCATCTACCAACATTTATTATTTTAATTATTATTAATGATTTAAGGCTATAATACACAAGGTATTTATATTTCGGAGAGATAGATCAAGAATAAGAATTAAGCGGAAAATATTTCCTGATGAAGGTTTATCAGAAATATGTTTTAAAGTATCTCTTACGACCTTATTCGCTATTTATTTAATAAAAAAAATGAGAACAATATACTCTTCAAAACTACAGTTCTATTGTCTTTAAACTATTTTCAGTGTTTATTTATTATTCTGACTCACAGTTTACCAACGTAAATCAATTAACATTCTAATTCAGTAAAATTGTTTACCTTTACAATATTATCGTTACTTCGTATCGAAACACTTCTCTATTGATAACGAGTTTATCATATCTGAAGTGTGCATTTTTATCATCGTCTAATGCAGTTCTAAGACATCTTTTATGATCATTTCTCTTTTACATAACTCTACCTAGGAAGTCCTCACTGACGTGTATACTTCATCGAATTGTGTTTCCATCTTTGTCTATGTTTCCGTGATTGGCACCGTTATTATCAATGTTTCTGTTTCGTTGTTTTCCCTGTATCTGATCAAAACTGCCTCTCTATCTTTGAAAAATAAACGTTTTATAATTATTGATCGTGGATTCTCTGAACTTCGTAGTCAATGTGTCCTTTCTATTCGTGTCTGTTTCTTAATACCTAAGTCATTCTATAAATACTCTTTCATTTTTGTTTCTGTTTCCTGCCACGTCTCATTTCTTGATTCGTCCAATAAAAAATCAACGCTCCCTTCTTGACTGAGCTTCTAATTGTTCTATCTTTTCTGCTCTTATTTTTTTCCCCCAAATGTTTAGCCTTTTCATTTAAGGACTGCATATTATCAGTTAAGTTGATGTTATTTTCCTCGATTTCATTCATTGACCTTTCAAATTCAATGAGACGGTGTTGAGCGTTGCCTACGATTGTCTGTACAGATAACGTGATAACTTCCAGTAGTTCATGAATACTAGAGTCAGGAGTTGTAATATTTCTGAGACTGTTCTTGTGGCGAACGAGATTGTGATTGTGATGACGACAAAGCACATCGTGTTTGACGTTCTTTCCTCTCGTTTAATACACTTGAAACAGCTTTTTCCTTTGATGCTGTAAAGTATCCTGGATTTCTCTCAACACATAGGGCAGCAAGCGTCACAAATAAAACAATTCTAAGACACATCCCAACATGATGCAACTTTGCTAATTGTGTTTGACATTTTCCTGGTAGTAAAGATGTCCCTATTCGCACTGTCCAAAGACAATATCTGCACCCTCGGTTATAGTTTATTCTCCGGTATCCATTCCAAAGTTAAAGTGCACACCACATCAGTTTTATCGCCGATAAAACCGCCCCTGTAGTTAATATTAATGTATGTAATATCCCCGTCGGCGCCCTTATTTGAAAAAAGTTATTGCCCGATGATAACTTTCCAGACCAAAGAGTGGTGTTAGAATTGCCGCTTACATAATTATATACATGTGTGTTATCAAAAATGCATTTCTTTAAAGTAATTTTAGCATATATAACTTCTTAACTATAGAGTATCAATTCATGAATGTCCAAGAATATTTTTGCAAACAATTATTGCTGTTTTATGTCGAAATTTAAAAAATGTTCACCACTAGATTTGTAACGTATCCTCCTCCTGTCCCATTCAATGAGCTTTTGAATATTATTGTCAATGTGTTTTCATTGTACTTTACACGACGAAATAGATATACGAGATATACGTATTATGAAGAACTGTCTAGATTTTCTTATTTACCATACCGGACAGATACCCAATTTTACACATATATATTGAAGCTGTGACATGAACTACAATTGAATATGTAATGAAAACATACTATGATATGATGAGTTGAAGATCCGCTTTGGTGACATTTCTTACCAAATATGATATGGAATAGCGTTGATTTTAGTCTTGAGTATTATGTAATACATAACTTGTTTTTTATTGAAAATCATATTGAACCGACCATCACCTGCTACTTTCAAGTTACTCACCAACAGATAAATGTAACGTGTAGTGACTTCCAAATTGCTCATGAAGTTTATTATAAATAAGTCTTTGCTGCTAATTGCGACTTTATCGAAAAAAAATCACAAGCTAAAATTGAACGTCTGAATTCCCGGCAAATTATTTATTAAATGAGATTTCAACATTTCCATCAAGTGGACCATGACTGTGATTCTCACACTTCAGCAGTATGTCCATGAACATGTGTCAGTTTATTAAGTATGCATGCAACTTTGAAATAATTTTCTTAATCTCACCTACCCATACAGGCAAGAGGATACAGTTTAATAAATGACCACAAGTATTGAAATGAGTATGTGATGTTTCAATATCTTATATATATCTTATGCATATACAATGTACATGTATGTTGTTTACTGGAGTTATGTACATAAATAGACAAGAAACATCTTCCTGAAATGTTATTAGCTAGTTTACGGATATCAAGCAGGTAAATGTTACATATGGACAGATTATTGAATTAATTTGAATAAAATACAGACATAGTCTAACCTTGTGAACCGTCACTTTATCAATATTCACAAATGCTTATTATCGTTCAGATTTATTCGCGTATAACATGTAAAAGTTTTGTGGAGTAAGATGAAAACACAGACATTAATATATATATATATATATATATATATATATATATATATATATATATATATATATGTATTTATGTTTTAATATCATAGTAAAACATTTTAAATGAACAATTAGCTGTTACATAAATTTTATGGTATGAAAACATGTTATAAAGTGACAAGTTAAAACTATTTGTTAATGTACATACAAATCTATTATGTAAATTAAACTTGACAATGTCATGCTAAAGCAATAAGTTTGATATATGCATGTTTAAGGAGACCATACAAAACGTAATAAATACTATACTTATAATTGTTTAATATCTATTACTTTAACAAGATTTGAAAATTGGCATGTTGTACATGTATACATATACTTAATCCAAATATACAGCTAATAGCAACTACAAGTACTTCAGAGAGTTATGACCCTTATTATACTCTACATATATATATTTTTAATAATACTCTTTCATTTTTTTTAATTTTCTCCAATTCTTCTTCTTCTTCTTCTTCTTCTTCTTCTTCTTCTTCTTCTTCTTCTTCTTTGGCATGCATTATATGTTCAAAAATATATTATATAACCATTTAATTTCAATGCTTACGAAACTCCTCTTTTTTCAACAATGGGTATTAAGATGTGTACTTTTAATGTTCTTTAATGTTTTAAGGTTCTCGGAGAATATAATAAAACAATACAGCTGTACGAATGTTTATAGACAAACCAATATGCAATTTGTTTTTACAACTCCACTGTGCATGTACAATATATAATATATGGGAAACAATGGGACAGCAAAGTGTTTTTCTCATGTAATTGTAAGAACAGTGTGGGTGCTGGAAATGTTTCATATTAGGTTGTAGAATGCAAAAGTAACGTTAAAGGTAAACTACAGTCATTAAAACTAGGAATAAATGAAAATAAGCACCACTTTTTAAACTTTTATGGAAAAAATAATGACAATGAAGATTTTTTAAATACATTAGAAAAGTATATCATAAATAATGACAGTGACACATTTATTATAGGTGGTGACTTATTATTGACTATAATTGACGTTAAACAAGATAAAAAGAACGAAAATCCCGACAATAGCAAAAAAAATAAAAAAATAAAAAAATAATTCAATTATTGGAAATACCGATATCCATGATATATGGAAACTTTTAAACCCTGGTTCGTGTAAGTATACATGGCAATCTAATCATAAACCACCTATTTATAGAAGACTCGACTTCTTTCTAGTTTCATCAAATATCTTAAACTACTAAATGTAAAATATCTGTTGGTATCAAGTTAGATCACTTAATTGTCTATTTTGATATCAATACAGAACATGAAGTGCGTGGACCACAACATTTTAAAATTAACAAAAGCGTTATTTTAGAAAATGAATATCAAGAAATAATAAGAAAATCTATTAGGGATATAACAGAAATGAACATAAATTCGAATCATAATACCATCTGGGAACTGATAAAAAGTACATTGCAAATCGAAACTATAAATTTACTTCAAAGAAAAGAAAAAAATAATCAAATTTTAGAAAAGAGTCTTAAAGAAAAAATAGATAAATTAGATGAAGAATTGTCAAATAATCTAAATAACCAAAATGAGTAAGCAAAAATAATAGATATAACAACAAAAGGTATTATTTTACGAGTTAAGGCTGAATGGATTGAAGATGCGAAAAAAGTACAATATATTGTTCAAACTTAGAAAAAAAGAGGGCAGAATCAAAAACAAAATAAATAGAATTACACGTGATAATCGTGAGATAACAAAATCAAAAGACGTTTTACAAGAAACAAAAATATTTTATAAAGAGCTATACTGCAAGGTTCAAGCGATTGTCGACAATTTTATCTTTGTCAATAATCACAATATTAAGGAATTAAATGATGATCAACAAGAATTATGTAATGATATTTTACCTGAATACGAATGTAAAATATCTTTAAAGCCTATGAAAAATAGTAAGATTCCAGGGTCCGATGGAGTATCTACAGAATTTTATAAACTATTTTGGAATGAAATAAACATATTTTATATTGAATCCATATACTACTCATATATGCATGGTACTTTAACACCATTGCAGAAACAGGGAATTATAAAGCGTCTACCTAAAAAAGACAAAGACCTTTCACTATTGACAAACTGGAGACCAATAAACTTATTAAATGTAAACTATAAAATTGTAACAAAATCTATAGATAACATAATGAAAAATATACCAGACATTATCAACAACAGTCAGACAAGATTTTAAAAAGGACGTTATATTGATAAAAATAAAAGGACATTTTTTAAATGAATTGGCTACTTAAATAACGACAATAGACTGGGACTGATATTATTTGCTGATTCTGAAAATGCGTTCGACAGTGTTGACCACTTTTATCTTTTTAAACAGTACACTATTTTAAGTTTTGTAACGAATTTATTGACTGGATTAAATTACTTTATAATGACGCACAGAGTTGTGTGCCAAATAATGGTTATGCCTCAGAGTTTTTTTAAAATAGATTGGAGTTAGGCAAGGCTGTCCACTGTCGCGACATTTGTTTTTATTAGCTATTGACATTTTATATAAATCTGTAAATAACGACAACATAATTGATGCGTAAAGGTACGCAACAATATCATCAAGTACACTGCTTTTGCAGACGATGCAACTTTTTATTAAATGGAAATCAATCTTTATTCCGATCTGTAATAATATTAATTGATGGTTACAACTCCATTTCTGGTTTAAAGTTATATTCCAAAAAAATATATATGTTTCTCCGTGTAGGTTCTTTAAAGAAATCCGTAAAAACTCTAGTAAAATAAGAATAATGTTTGGACTAATGAAAAAGTAACAACATTGGGAATTGTTTTCACAAACGATAAAAATAAAGATTTAAACTACAATCCAAAAACAGAACAATTTCAAAACTGCCTTATTAACTGGAAAAAAATTCCACCAAGTGTCGACTTTAGGTAAAATCACAGTAATACAAACAGTTGCATTACAAAACTAATTTTTCCACTAACTGTGATTGAATTAACAAACATAAACACTATAAACCTAATAAAAAGTAAAAAATTATATAAATATAAAAAAACGGTGTTATAAAAATTATAGATATAGAACTTCTTATGAATTCAATAAAAGTTTGATTAAACGACTAACAGATGTAAATCATAATGGCTAATGGAAGTTTGTATTCAGGTCTTTATTGAAGAGTAATTTGTTCTATGTTCTAATGTGCCGTTTTAATGTAATACAATAGAATCATGGTCAAAAATTAATTATACCTTTAATATTGAATATGGAAATCTAGTAAAACAGTACATATGAAACAATTCTTTTATTAAAAATAATGGCAGTTTTTTTATTTTACAAATCATGGGTACAGCTCGAAACTTAAACACTAAATGATGTATATAATTCTAAACACAAGACATTTAAGTTCAATTTAGTTTGAAGTCTTCCTAAGTAGTACAAATGTATTGGCATTATAAACATACTGGTCAGAGTAAGAGAGATCACTGTGTTCACGTCAACCATATATTCGAATTGGGGGTTATGATTCGGCGACATCCATACGGGTTAATCTATGAGAGACATCCAGAAAGCCTTGGGGTAGCTTCAATAAGTAAATAATTTCTTTAAACTGTTTTTTTTTTACTCTGGTTTATTAGTGAATTGGCGTAAATAAGTGATGTCGATTGATAAATGTTTTAAAATCTTGCAATGTAAGTATTCATTTATAGTAATACATTTTCATGTAAAGTACAACTATGCATTCTTAAATGAATATAAATATAAATATTTTAGCACATGTGACACATCTTAAATGTAATATATAAACCAGAAACTATTAAGCTCATAGTTTTGTTTTGTGTTAAATGTGGTCGTTGTATGAGGTTATTACTGACATTAATACACACTATCACTAACACTAAAAACACATTATATAGACGCCATTGTTACGAAAAAGTAAATATTGGTAATTTGTAAAATATGTTTTATTGAATGTATAAAGTTAATCAGTTTTTTTTTACAAATGCGCAATCATTCCTTAGTATCTGAGGGTTGCTGACATTTATTTACAACAAACACGTTTGTGTCATTGATAGTGTTTCTATATGCATATTGGCTGTTAAATCGTTTACATTTTTCGCACATGCTTTAATATAGACGGGTGTAAAACCTGAAGAATATATATTTAATTTTTTTTGGGGACAAACTTTGTATATATTCCTTTTCAGAATTCATAAGCTTGTTCAAATGTTTACATTTCTTTGAAATAGATTTAAATGCACTTGTTGAAAAATAAGTTCCTGGTGAAAGCAACCATTGTACATCTGTCAAACCATTTCCTTCTCGTAAGAAAGCTAAAAATCTATACTTATTCAATATTTGAAAGCATATGATATCTTGAGTATGGCGCTGGCCATAGTTCCATTTTCTACCAACACAGAATCCTAGTATTTCGACTGGCATATATTTTTTGCAATAGTTTAACGTATTCTCTACGATTCGATATGGTATTACAATGCGAATCAATCATAAGTGCAGACTTTTTTTTTTTGAAAATATTGTTGTAAAGTTCTTGAAAACCGCTACACTCTTCTTTATATTTTTTCCATGTGGTAGATATATATCTGTTTTCGTTTTATCGTAAGTCATCGACAAATTAAAACTCCCTCGCCATTGAGGCCTAGGCCAGTGATTTCCGCAGTCACGGTAATACACAGGTGGTTCCATTCCATGAAATACCCAGATTTGATTTTGTGGTCTTATAAATCCCAAACTGTTTGGTACCGTTGAAAATAACGAGGTACTAAAGTAATCGTTTGCTATGTTTTCGGGGTTGCCCAATTTACTGTCATTTTACAACTTCTATGCTGACATTGATCAAAACTAAAAGTGAATAGGTAGTTCGAATCTGGTCGTAACCTGATGTAGTTAGGTTTGTTAGACCAGGATATACATTTTCTTAGTTCTCATTATGTCATGATTGCCGTTGATATTGCCTTCAACACTATTACTAAGTTTATTTAGTTCTTCCAAGTGATTGGTATTTTCTGTAATATATTTCAAACTTTTTACATAAAGCAATAGACATTTTTTCATACCGAAATGTGGCATTCACTGCAGGTAATTCTAATACAGATAAAAAGATAGTTTGTACATTGGTAGGTAATTCATTGGATAACATCAACACAAACTAATTTTATACTATAAAGAAAGTATTTAACATTTGTTTCTAAACATTAATTTATCTGACTGGCTGGCTGACCGACCGACCGACCGACCGACCGACCGACCGACTGACTGACTGACACGGTGATAATGAAGACGACTGTGAAAAGTGTTGACCGAGAGGGCAGAAACTAAAATCTTAGAATCACACACAAGTCTTCACAACGGAATAGTCACTTATAAACAGTAGGTCACTTCTCTCAGAAGTTGCATTTGTTCCATACTGATGTTTTGAAGACAACATACTGGATTAAAACAATATATTGCCTTTAAATTGATATATTTTTATATCTAACTGACTGACTGACTGACTGACTGACTGACTGACTGACTGACTGACTGACTGACTGACTGACTGACTTCACAACGGAATTGTCACTTATAAACAGTAGGTCACTTCTCTCAGAAGTTGCATTTTTCCATACTGATGTTTTGAAGACAACATATTGGATTAAAACACTATCAATGTATTAAAAATGAAATTATTTCTAAACTGGATAAAAGTATCGAATTATCATTAAGAATTAAAATCAACACGGTTTTGTTTGTCAATCTTCCACGAAAAAAGGTGACACAATTGATATTAAAATCGGAATGGTTAACTCAGTTCTAAAATAAATATCACAGAGATACTGCTTTACGACCTTCATCTCGCCATTCGGATTATTTCCTCACTGAAAAAAAAAACAACATGCGCAAACCTGTGTAAACTAGTTTATTATTACAATTGTATCACTATTCAATAAAGTTAATCAAACCAAAATAGATTTTATTTAGAAATAAAATATAGTCAAAAGACGAACAAACTGCTAAAGAGTGCCAGACAAGGTGAACTGTTACATATAGTTTAATAAAAAAACGTAGTGTCATTTATTTTCATGACAAACAGAAGCGCGTTGAAGCCATTCTGTAACAGTAAAATGTGCTCTCCGTATGTGTGTAGTAAACAAACATGGCTACGGGTTATTTTACGAATATAAACGCCATAAAATATTATACCGAATTTACGTGCATGTTGTAATCAATAAATGTATATTCTTTGTTTTTATTTTTTTAGCATTAAAAATATAAGCTAAAGACTGAATATTTTGTGATATTTTTATGACGACTCATTATGAAAATAATTTAAAAAGCAGCCTATCATAACACGACACAAACTTTTACACAACGCATTTTAAATACATAAAATTGCAACGTATATACTGTTTATAGGTTACTATAAATATGCCGAAACAACAATCTGTACTAAGCGTTCAATTACAAGTTGGTATGAACCTTGGTGTTCATTTGTTAACTTTCCATCCAATGTTAGGTCTGTCAACCTCCTCCAAAACATTATAATCACACAATAAAAAAAACGTATGTGCACTATGAATATAACATATATGGGCATTATCATTGTCTAAACTACTATGGGTTGACAACAATGTAAAATATTTAGTTTGTTAATATTCATTGTTGACAGGCGTACGTATCGTATGCACAATCTGTGTCCAAACATGTTCTTCTTTGCGGTAACATGTCATGTAAAGTTTAAGTGAATGTATATTTTGTTTCTAAAATATAACTTATTTTTATATTTGATTGAATTTCTCATTATCTTAGCGAAAGCTTGAACAATGACAATTATAATTATAACTCCTGTATAATAACTGTGTTTGACAACGGTTGCGGGTTAATTCTTAGGCTCGATTAAAAAACAACACATAGTACTGGGAACGGATTAAGGAACTGATTCAAGTGCTATTTGTATAAACTCATAGTTTACAATCGAGATGAAATAAATTGATATAAACCAAATAGATATATTATAAGGTAGAACAGTCTCACGTATACCGTAACATGCTTAGCAGTAAATGAATTACTTCTAAGAATGTTGCGACAAGTGGTTTTATAATTTCCAACACTACTCTTAAAAAAATCGAAATGAAATGTGATACATTTGCAATACATAGCTATTTATTAGAATATATTTTTCATATAATTGTTTATTTGATAGAGATTATAATTTTTTGGACTTGTTAACAACGTATGTAACTGTTCTGTAAATTATGTGTGATGGTAAACAAGCGATTTATCAAAATTTGAATTTTCGTGAATCTGCGACATTCATTATAACAGCTATCCAATTTATTTGACTTCTGTAGATTAAAATATATCATTTCAATACGATAATTGCTAAACTTAAGGAATGTGTGCTTCAGGTAGTCGCTCACCTGATGTTAGCCAGAGCTAGATGCTAACTACACATTCATTTAAACAGACGCTAGAGCGAATATCAATTCAGACAGGCAATCATTATGCATAACATAAGTTGACAGACACCACATCAGTCGTGATGGTTAAAGAAAGTTTCATTCATATTTTCAAAGACAGCGCAAAATGATCAATACTTTTAAAATATAATAATTTCTTAACTATTAATATTCGTATAATAATACTTGGATATATATAAAACTGATTTGATGAGCACATATAATATTCGGATTAAGGGCCGTATAAGCCAAATTAAATGTCATTTTAGATTATTTTATGGACACGTGACTGCTAAAGAAAAGAGACAACAGGTTTACCATAAGTTACTTATTCTAATAATAAAACAATTAAAAACAAATGAACGTTTCCTTTAATAGTGTAACTAGTATCGAGATAAATACGAGGGGCATTCAATAAATCATGTTACAAATGACCTTCAGTAGAATCAATGTTGCGTAAGAACATGGCATACTCGTGCAATTGTTTGGGGATGTTGAGTCAATACACACTCATGTAGAGTGACTATATTTCAATGAAACCCGAGAACAAACTAGAAATAAGGGCTTATATTAAAGAAATTTCTTTGCAGTTAACGCCAGAAGAGATTCATTCTGTATTGTGTCGTATACTTGATAGTTCTACTGTAATCTAAAGAACAGTTTTTCGTTGGGTGGGGTGGGGGTCTGCATAGCCTGCAGTAGATCGCCGCCCAGGTAGGCCTGTTATTGCAGCAACATATGAAAACATTGATGCTGTTAGAGCTATGGCAGAAGAAGATGGACGGTATAATGTTTTCCAGATAGCTTATAGTCTAGTAATTTCAGAAGACGCCTGTACATCATATTCTGACTATCTGTTTAAAATTAATGAAGCTTTCTGCTCGATTGATCCCCACTTGCTGATGCCTGACCAAAATGCAAAGTGTTTAGATTGTGCTAAAATTGCTGGAAAAGATAATACAAGATGCAATACTAGGAATGTCTGACTTGCTCACTGGGGATGAAACTTGGGTTTGTTATTTTGAGCCAAACGGTGCATCAATAACAAACAATGGCTTGGTAAATATCAGGATAGGCTGGTCGTAGCAAAGAGAACAAGTTGCACCAAGAAGGTTTCACATGCCATTTTCTTCAATTCTAGTGGTATTCTGCTGTCCTTGCAAAGAGGGAAGAACAATTACAGGCAAGTTTAACAAAGATAAAGTACTTAAATATGTCAAAACGTTTCAAAATGAACGTCTATGTAAAGGCTAGGAAGGCATACAGCTTAGTCATGACAATGCTTCTGTCAAAAAAGGTTAAATGTATTATCTTTCTTAGAACTAGAACAAGTTTCCTATTTCCCATGCTAAAAATGCTCGAAGGTAAACGCTATGATACTAGAAGTGTCCTTGGGTCTGCAATTGTTCAGTGTCTGAACAGTATAACATGGGGAGATAACTTTGAAGCCTTAAGGTCGTGGACAGCAATACTTTAAAAGAGTGTATCTGTGCAGTGGGAATACCTTGAAAGGTTGGCCTGAAAAATCCCTTTCCTGTTAATATCTTAAATATCCGAAGACCATTGACAGAAAATATTCAATGCCCCTCGTATTTGTATTATTGATCCATCTGTTCTTATTTTTTTCTATCGATCTCCAGATTCACCTTATATGACACAAAGCTTAATGAAATAGATTTTTTTTTTTATTTTGGGGAATTTAAAATATATATTAACCCTAAAAGAGTATTCTTATTAAGACAATTAAAATAGGAAACATGGGGCGGTATTGATCTTAACTATGACCTGTATCAAATGATTAATATACCAACTACAATCCCTGATCGTTCTGTCATAGATCATATATACAATATACACCTGATCCGATTAGTTTGGTGCATACTCTATGTTATATGTATTATATATACAATATAAGACCTGATCCTATTCGTTAGGTGTATGTTTTATGTTATATATATTATATATACAATATAAGACCTGATCTCATTAGTAAGGAGCATGTTTTATGTTATATATATTATATATACAATATAAAACCAGATATAATTAGTTAGGTGCATGTTCTACGTTATATAGATTATATATACAATATAGGATCTGATCCCATTAGTTAGGTAAATGTTCTATATTCTATATATTATATATACAATATAAGACCTGATCCCATTAGTAAGGTGCATGTTTTATGTTATATATATTATATATACAATATAAAACCTGATATAATTAGTTAGGTGCATGTTCTACGTTATATAGATTATATATACAATATAGGATCTGATCCCATTAGTTAGGTAAATGTTCTATGTTCTATATATTATATATACAATATAAAACCTGATCCCATTAATTATGTGTATGTTCTATGTTATATAGATTATATATACAGTATAAGACCTGATCCCATTAGTTAGGTGCATGTTCTATGTTATATAGATTATATATACACTATTAGACCTGATCCCATTATTTAGGTGCATGTTCTATGTTCTATATATTATATATATAATAAAAGACCTGATCACATTATGTAGGTGAATGTTCTATGTTCAATATATTATATATACAATATAAGACCTGATCCCATTAGTTAGGTGCATATCCTATGTTCTATATATTATATATATACAATATTAGACCTGATCCCATTAGATAGGTGCATGTCCTATGTTATATAGATTATATATACATATATTAGACAATATCCCATTAGTTAGGTGCATGTCATTTGTCCTATATATCATATATACAATCTAAGACCTGATCCCATTAGTTAGGTGCATGTCATATGTTCTATAGATTATATATACAATATAAGACCTTACCCCATTAGTTTGGTGCATGTCTTATGTGCTATAGATTATATATATAATATAATACCTGATCCCATAAGTTAGGTGCATGTTCTATGTTCTATGTTTTATATATACAATATAAGGCCTGATATAATTAGTAACGTATATGTTCCATGTTATAACTGGACGTATGATTAAACTGCTCTTCTTTATTACTGAATATATACATTAAGTACAAATCTCATAATACTATGTGTACACATGTGCATTTTATATTATTTAGACACATTATCTCATCTTATAATTGGCAATCATACTTGACCAAATAAGTTCAACAATAGTTGACTATTAAGCATGACGGAGAAATAAGGTATATTGTTAACGTCCTGCATTGTATATCATCATTTAATATTGACACTGTTTGTAAGCAAGATATATTGGAACGTTTATGACAACACTTATGACTCCAGTGCACTGCCGATAACATTGACACTATATATATATATATAAGTTAAAATGACTAAATGGCATTATCTACTGTTAAAAAAACTATAGTTAAGAGAGTGGACACAAATGCCGTAATATCAATATCAAATACATTTCTTTGGGTGACGAATATTGTTTGTGAGATAATTCATAAAATACCTTTTTTTTTCATTTAGTTTCAAAATAAAAAAAACAAAAAAAACAAAAAAACATTACACTACACATCTGTTTTTGTATATGCATACCTACACACATATATGATTAGTTTTTACTATGTTTGTATATTTGAGACATTGTATTAGCTGATTTATTTTAAAAATTAATAAACAATGATGAATATATAACATTACTGTTGAAAAAATAAAAATTCTCCATATTCTATTTTTATTCATATTATTTTATAAGATTGTATTGTCAACGTTATACAATATAAATATCTTTAAGTGCATTTGTTATGCGTTTTATAACTTTAAAGTGGCTGTACTGATTGTAATAATTTTTTTTCCTAATCGGTGTGGGTGAATAAAAATAAAAAAATAATGATGTTTATACGAGAACTTCAGGATAATCCCTCGTCTAATCAGAACATAATAATTTGAAAATGATCAATAGATAAAAATAATTGACTGTATCTATAGTTTGCAATAGTTTTCTGTTGTTATATTTTCGATCATCTCCCTTTATGAAATAAAAAAACAGATTACTTCACTGTATCTTCGTTATCCAGCGGATTTCTATGTATGCCATTTATATAGTATGTGAGTAGTCAAGAATCCTCAACTGGATCCTACTCGTATAAAGCTAACAGTTCGATTATGTAAATTTGCCAGTCAACTCCAGTTGTATTGCATGTAAAATAGCAGCATACATGTATAAATCACGACTTAGAGCAAATCTATTGGTTTTGTAGATGCCTTGATATTGTGTCTATGGTTTGCATTGTAGCTAGGCGCGCTTGCCGTAGTTGGCCTGTACATTTATGTCTGGCTATTCACAAACAACTATTTCCATATTTTATATATTGTGGATATGCATCTGAAAAGATCCCTAAAATCTAAAATGTCGTTGTTTCAAGCCACAAACACGTAGCATTCTTCAGATCTGTAAGCATTTTAGTTATGTTTTATACCAATCATGTGTAGTAATTGTTATATAGATTTTTTTGGCAAATCTTAATTTTAGTTTTTCTTCAGCTACCATGAGTGACAGACAAATCAGATATCTTGTATCACATGGGTCTTCTTCAACAACTCTCTTAACTCATATAGCTTGATTCACTTTCAATTTATACCATAAAAAATGTACAACAATACATGTAACAATATATTTGGGAAAAGCTTTTTTAATATACATTTAATTTATACAAATATGGACATGAAACCGGTGACAAATTAGCATATGACCGATTCCATGCCATGAGCACTCATGAGCAAGACATATTTTGCTGCAGGCATAGAACTAGTTCTGACCAGGAAAAGTTTAAATGTGATGTAGGACTATAAGTAGTAGTAACTTTTGTGATGAAATTAATATTTGACATCTAGCACTCAATAGAGTATAAAAAACATAGATTAGTTATTTCATTATTGACCAAAATTCCTGCCATGAAAAGTGTAATACAAAAATTGTTCACCATATAACTACGGAGCCGGGGTGTATGCAAGATATACAGTCATGTCATGTCATGTACCACTCCCATTCATTTTGGCGAGCCGGATAAGATGATTTTTAAAAAAATAAAATATGATTATTGTCAATATGTTTTGTGATCGATAAATGATGAGGAATAATTATTAGTTACTTAGTATTTGAGCATTTCAAACGTTTTTATATTTTACTATATTTATATATATTTATCTTATATATGATATATTTGGTGATTCTAATTGAACCGCAATTGCTTGTTATGATTATGTATGTGGTCCAACTAAATGGTTAAGATTGGTGACTAATTAATAAGGATGTGTTTACATTTCTTTACCTTGTGCATCCACATGATATGATATGCAACTCTTAAGCATTAAAGTGCGTGCAGCTTTGTTGTCTACTATATGTTCAACCAATATATTATGCCAAACGCGTCCGCTTGTAGCGCAAATAAATAAGCTTAAATTATTAGAGGAATATGGCGCAACCTGGAACTTCAATATAATTAAATAGTGATAGTGAACAAAAAAACTTGCCTAAAGAGTACATGTATTTTTATGTGAAATCTATCGGCTGGTGCTAAGTTATTTGCACACTAAAATGTATATGTCCTCAGCCAAAACTCGTATTGAAGCCGAATGTTGGGTGGTCGGCTAAAATGTAACGCGCAACATGACTGGATAAAAGTTTATACCGAGTGTTCGAATTCTATATTGAGATATGTTGTCAATAGATTTAATGTGGACAATTCCTTTTCCCATGTTCCGATAAATAATAAATTGAGTTACGCAAGTATAGATTGCCTATAATCACCAATACTGATTCCTAATGTTGACGTGTTCGTCAAGCTGGCAACATGTTATTAGTACATCACAATACTAAAATGTGACCAACCCCAATTAACGTCCCATGGTTTTATAAACTCAATGTGCTACTAGCAACGGATACTACAGTACTGAAGAAAGAAATATCAGTCACACTCGGACTCGGTAGGTATAATCTTTTTTAGTATTAGAAATGCATCTACAGTAGTATTCGAACGTCTTTATTAGTTGAAATAACTCTTTCAAAGAAAAGTTATAAGGAGTATGATGACGGTAAAGGTGTCGATTTGTAAGCTTGTAATGCACAGCTCAATATCACATGAGACGTAAATCCCACATTAAAGGTTTGTAAAATAACACCAAAATAAATTAAATTAGGCATAAATAACCGCCAGGCTACAAAACAAAAACACTAGTAGAACTAGTTACCTATCTGCAGACTCCTGTATTGTATAATATGGTCAATGTCTAGTTAACATTTTAACGGAATAAAATCCACGAAACAACACTTATTTTCTATGTGTTGCATTGCAAGATGATCAGAAAATATTTGTTAAGGTTGGTATGGTGCGTACATACACGTACGATTATGTTACGTTCGTTAAAACAATTCAAAGCAACTATATTATAAAAAGTCCAGAATGTCTAAATACAGTTTTCGAAAGTACTTTTGCTACTTTGTTTAGTTTGTTTAAATTTTACTTCGATTGTGAAACAAGTTCTTACAACTTAGGCAAATCACGCTCGGAGTCTTCCTGGTTAGAACCAGTATTAAGCATATGCGGTAAAGTTTCTTGCTCAAGAACACCACATATAACCGTGGCGGAGGATCGAACCCACGACCCTCTGATCATGGGTTCGGTGCGCTACCACTGGACCTCGCGCTCCTCAGAATAGTTTGTTGTTTTGTTTTGTTTAGAAATCATTTAAAGATAACTTTACAAGATTATTGTATTTTTAACGCAAATATATGTATTTCAATGAAATAAATACTCAAGTGCAGTCTCTAATGTTTGAGTATATCAGAAAAATCGAGACATTCAAATTGTTAACTTTTTTGCACATAGGAATCTTTGACCCAATTTTATGCGTTCAAATGATTTTATTTTCTTGGAAACCGATGATCAAGTATAGTCTATAGATTATTTTACAAGACTAAGAGCAAGAAGTGACCTAGATGTATAAGTTATATGATGCCTTGAAATATAAACTTTGCTTTTATTAAATGGTATATAGTCTATTCGCTGAGTGGATTGAAATGCACGGGAGGTCAAGTGAAAATACCTTTGCAATCGGTTATTTAATTTCACTGTATTGTGCATTCCAAGAAAATATAATATCGTCGGCAACATTATGAAAATCATATATTTGCTTAAACATATTAGGATTTGTAATAAAATTGTCTTTCAATTTTTTTAGTATTGGCATTTTAGAGAATTTTAATGTGGAAATAAAAGTATCTAACTGTTGGATTTCGAAAAAAACTATTTTCTTTGCTGGAAATAGGCTTGATTATTTTGAATATAATTATGTTACGTTGCTGCAGTAACTGTCGACTTAGGTATATTTGTGTGAAGATCATATTTGATAGAACATTTTCCATCTTTCAATTACTTGTATCACAATTTTTTTGTTGCCCTTGATACATGTACACTAGACAACCATCACAAAATTCAGAACATATCGCTCTACTAGGTTTATTTAAAACTAAACTCGTTTTAATATAACCTCTCATTTCAGACTTGTATTTTTAAAGGATATGATTACAAAATATGACCAGCTATATTTTTTTTCAAAGTTCAAATGAGCTATAAACACTGTCGTGATTGAGCTCTGGTACATCTGGTTTTGGAACCTGCACAGATTAAACAATATGGGTGACAGTAAACAGTTCCAAATTAGGTGGTTTCTTCAAGTGTTATTATGCAATAAGTATGCTGTACGTTCAGCTCTCCTAAGTATATTCAAACATTTTAAACTTTATTTACTATTTTCCTTATGCAATAGTATGCTATAAATCGTTCCCAAAATCTTCATTGAGGTTATGTGAGGTAAAAATGGAGAAATTTTTTTTTTTTTTTGAAAACTATAATCGGAAAAGTCAACAGCACAGTTGGTGTATTTAACATACATTGTTTGTGTACTAACAAGAGAGAAGTTAACGGCACAGTTGCCCGAATTGTCAACGGCACGTCATGTTATTTAGCATGCTTTACAAACTTTTAGCGTTAAAAAGATGATATATCCTTTTGATCGACTCCAGTGCCGTAGGTTTAGTTAATTTAACTACATTTGTGTATACTAGCCAATTTCAGGACAGAACGAGAGGTGCCTTTGGAGCTAGAGTGATGAACACATTCTAAGTATTATATAAAATATACATTGTGCGACGATTAAACAAAAAAAAAACGTACTATAGGGCTCGAGTGTTGTTGGTTATATTGAGTTAAATCATCTCATTACCAATGTGTTAACTTGTTAAGTGTTCAACCTAATTTTCGACCAACGACTAATTATTAATATTAATTGCACTGCAGTCAGCCTAAATGAACTATATAGATTAACTTCATTTCATTTCTAAATGAAAAACATTTGCATCTGGGCGAAGGTGTCATTATTTTCCATTTCATTGGTTGCAAGATTTTGTTTTGCTTGTGAGACGTCACGTTATTGTTAAGTTTACGTGACATTTTCCGTAGGTTGCCATACAAATGCATGCTTTTATTCAGTATGTTGAAAACATCGCCGCTACATGCATGCCATTGGTTTGGGGTTTAATGCGTATAATTTACTTTTTAGATACCGAAAAAGGCCAAACTTAATTAAGAGTTTAATCTAGTTGGAAAAGATAATGTAAATAAAAGGATTGAAAGCCGAATGTTTAGTTTTCATCGGCTGATGAAAATATAAGCCAGGTTAATGTTGCTGGGAAGTCCCGGTTCACTATACCACTTCCATTCTACGATATACAAACGAAGCATTCGATATCTGAACTATGAAGGAGTTCTTTGCCTTGTATTAATGGTATGGTGTTTAGCGTTATTGTCTGAGTTCGTAACAATTTATTTAGGTTTGGCTTCATAGAAGACAGACAAAACCTGTATTTCCTGGAAATAGTTTTTACACAATTTGAAAATCAAGACTAAATGGTTTCGGTTAGAATGTCATTCCATAAATCTGGATCCATTTAAGCAGTAAATCAGTTTGTACATAGTGCATATAGTTCAGATAGGACTTTGTTAACACAAAACTTAGGTAGGTTTAAGAAGACTGGATTAGTACATAAAAGGGCATTGACATTCGGCACTAAATTAAGCGTCCAACCCAAAGATGAACGGCAGCTGCCATATGGGCATAATGTTAACTCGTGTTCCTTGATTGAAACTGTGACAACACCTTTCTTCTTTTAATTCATCATTTATTTCAACTGCTTTCCCTCTAATGATTGTTTTTATTTTGTGTTTTGTGTCGAACATTTTGTTTTCATGAGAAAAAATATAAATGCTTTTATCAAAGGTAGTTTGCGTTTCAATTATATTTCGGGATATTTTTCAGATGTTCTTCAGATTTATAAATCTATATTCCCATGTGTTCTTAATTATATAAAAATATCCGACACGGCTGCAATACATATGAAGGCATTGTGTTTAGAAATGTGGTTTGATATCCAAATGACCCCTTCCTCTCATCAATGCATCCCATTTTGACCTCGATGTACTACTGCAATGCTTTCCAACAGATGGTATAAAATCTCCTGCAGTATACGACTCTTAGGCGAGGAATTCTTTGGTCACACTTAAAGGAGAAAATATAATGAAACAGATACATGTACAGCCTTTAATTTCATTTTTAAACAAAATGCTTTCCAATATATATGTTATATATTTTTTAAATAAGGTTTAACGTCAGTTTCAACACATTTCAGGTTACATATGGAACATCCAGATTTATTACGGGAGGACGATCTAAGAATGAATCAGAGTAGAACCACCGTCCTTCCGCAAGTTACTGGTAAACGTCCTCTTAGATATAAGATAGTATTTAATTTCGTAATATATCAACTGTATTTAACACAAAAATATGATTATTAACGGATATTCGGTGACTGATATAGCATAATGTATACATTACATTATATTAATGACAGGGTTAGCAATATACCACCGACCCACATTTTAAGGCAGTTGCATAAACAGCATGCAACAGTATTAAACAGATAAATTGTATGAATTGTTTATTATGTCATAAAAGGTATGGTATAGATATAATAGAGAATATGATTTCCGATTTTCTTGTTGAATATTGCAACAATATGTTACATATTTCCCCGTAATGTAACAAAATGGTTTTGTTACACT
Source organism: Panopea generosa (assembly GCA_029582155.1). Classification (NCBI taxonomy): domain Eukaryota; kingdom Metazoa; phylum Mollusca; class Bivalvia; order Adapedonta; family Hiatellidae; genus Panopea; species Panopea generosa. Next base: position 30,145,999 of record CM055912.1, on the reverse strand, counting down.
TAGAGTTGCAGTTTTATTCACCTTGTGTAACAAAAATTGATTTTGTTGCAACGCTTAGTGTAAGTTGTTACACTGAGGCTTTTTGTTACACTAAGGGTTGCCACAATGCTATGGCAGAAAACTATTTACGTGTTATTCCTTTTTCTTAATATTCACGATTGCGGTATCTTGAGTTGGGAGGTGAAGGTATTCTAGACATGGGTTACAAAAATAGACTACAAAATAGTTTGTACTGGCTTATAACAGAAAATGGCAATCCTGCGATTTGTATCTTAATGTTGTTGTTAGTTATCACCATTCATTTAAGATCTTTAGAAGTTCACGTTTCACTGGACCGTGCTATTTTGTTCTAACAGGAGATTATTAATATTATTGCAACCATGTTTTCTTTGGTATAAATTTAATTATATTAGTGACTGTCTTGACAGGTACAATTTCCTATTTTTGTGCTAAACTTTAATTTCTCATTCATTTGGATTGAGTTCATTAAGCCATTTGTTTTTGTATTTTGCCCGTGTCATACATATAAGCATGAGAGTTGAACCGACATATGCGTAAACCGTGGTTTGTACTGATTTACATAGTGCATATTAATGTATGAAGTCACATCAGTCCGACTAAAATATGTGTTAAATATAATTAACAAAACATCTAAAATCAATTCATCATTATTATTATTATTATATTGAAATGCCTGAACAGCTTTATTTGAAATATGATCTAAAGTGGAACGGTCCTATTCTTACTTGTTTATATTATTGAATCAAATAATTTACACAAAATCTCCTATATTCCGCTAGATGAAATATTTGGAAAATCGTTACAAACATTATGCAATGACGTTTTTTTCATTAAGTTTCTTTTGATTCTCTCAGATGTAAAATCACATTATATTTTCAGAAGTTATCTACAAGACATGTTGCACTAACTTTAAGCCGTATCAAACGTCCATATACGCAATATTAACAGTACAAATATCTCAAACTCCGCTCTAAAGGCTGTCGTAATAAAAACGCAATATCATAACAGACGTCTATATATGCCATAGCGCATGAAAAAATATAACAACAATAGTGTTACATCATATCTACCACATCGTGATTAAAGCAGGCAAGGTAGATTTAATGCTAAACAGTTTTCAATTGATTATTGATTATCAACGATCATGTTTTGAAAGGTACAATACAAATTATGGCCGCGCACTCCATCAATAATTTCCATTTGAACCCATCCAAAAACAACACGGACTATAGCTGTGATAATTTCCATGTGGTATACTTTGCTCAGTTTTGTCCAAGCCATGTTTTAAATCTAAGCTACGCGATCATATAAACGATGGATTTTTGGAAAGATTCATTTTTTAAAAAAGGAAGTTTTTTATTGCTGTAGGCAGAGCTGTGGATTGTCAGATAGCACGGTTATTACAACAACGCATTTCCATTTGCATTTTATATGTACCTTTGGATTGAAAGGTAATATTTAAGAAATGATTATAAACACATATTTATTAATTTATAAATTAATTTATACATTTTCGAACACGTATTTAAACAATTAAATACATTATCTTAATGTTTTAGTGGTAAAACCAAACAAAACTGTCAATCACTTATGTGGAAATAGATCTGACGATGTACTGTATCAATAATTAAAACATCTGAATTGACGTTAGATGTATAACCAATTGTCAGAGCTCGATGTGTTTCTTTATTAACGTGTGAGCCGGGCCCCATTAGCTCAGTCGGTTGCGCGTCTGACTATCAATCCAGGGGTCGTGAGTTCGAATCCCCCACCCGTCAACAGTCTCCGTGATGATTGATATACGACATTGTATCTCATTATCATTCATCTCTCACCACTGATTCAAGTGGGAAAGTTATCAGTTACTTGCGGAGACGCGATGTGCTCGAGTACTGGTTAATCCCAGGAAACAGTGGTTAGGTTAACTGATAGTCTGTTAGCCCTCGATGGCATAAAAATGACGCTAAATATTCAATCAATCAATCAATCAATCAATCAATCAATCAATTATTAACGTGAAAATTATCCCCTAGCATAATACTGAAACACCATAGCGATACTTACACGCGTGAACTATGTTTTACCTACATTTAATGAGATAATCGACTATCTGTTCAATACTGTTTAATATCGTATTATATATTTCAGTAAATACAACGTACGAATAAAATGATAAAGAAAATTAGGCGATGGGCACCTGCTTTTGTTGTGGTTATGGGATTAAGTCCATTGTACCTTTAGCCGATCTACCAACACGGTGCCAATATCAAACCAGGTAAGTACCACACACAATTATAGTGATGAAGCAGTTTAAGTGTAAATACATTATATGTTAACTCTATTAAGAAGGACAAGCAAAATTACTCTGATACAAAATGAACTGGGGAATTTCACTTAATGATTTGCACCGATGGTAAATCAGCCGCTTGTCTTATAGTTGATTGTACAAAATTAGACTCCCTAGACACTTATTTTATGAATATTTTTACATGTAATAAATTCGAACTAAATGCATTGTTACCTCTTCGCAATTCTCAATTATATGAGTTAAACTATTATCAAAGAGCCCATACCAAATTAAATAACACCCAATTATACAATACCTAATTGAATTATACCAAGTTGTAAAATACCTTATATTTACAGAACTGTCATATGTCATTTCAGTCTCAAACTTAGTATACTCCTCTGAGCCAACATCTCTTTCAAAGTGCAGAGAACGAAATAGTGAACGTATAAGGATAATACAGGATATTCGTAGCAATACTAACACAATACAAAGTTCAATATACAAAGGTAGAAATTCAAAAAAATACTTCTACTCCCCAGAGTATAGTTTTTCAATTTGTAGAGTGCCTAAAGTGGGTTCAACGTTTTGGAAACAAATACTTTTAGCTTTAAAATATGATAATGAAACTGCCTCTATTGCGTTGGAGAAAGATGGACCGGCTCTGCACTCGTCTTTAACCAAGTATAACATAAAACTTGACAGAGAAAGAGAGAGTTATTCAAATATAATTCTTATGTCCCGAGATCCATATTCACGTTTATTCTCGGCGTATATTGATAAAATATATTTTCCAATGGGCATTCGGATACATTGAGAACAAACGACACTCTCTAACATTTCTCACTGTACAACAAATATAATATTCCGTGATTTCCTCGACAGTTTGATACTGACTACCAGAAAAAGAAATACACACAGTCGACATTGGATGCCAATATTCAACCTGTGTAGACCATGTGATGTACAAACAGTAATATAGGTTAAACAAGAATCATTTTCTGAAGATATTGAGTACCTTTTAGAAACATTCAATGTGAAAAAAATACCATTACGACATTATCACTGACTTTTTACGCACACGCCGAACGGAGATTACCATTTCAAGATTAATTAAAGAGGCATTCTCAATTTTTATAAGCAAACGAATATTCGCTTGCTTTGATATTCTTCAGTTGGTATGGCGAACATGGACAATGTCCCAAATACAAGGATACATAAGTGATAAAATAGATTTTCCAAGTAATATGTTCGTTCCATCGAATACAGTGTTAAATGAAACGTACTTTACCGACGTGGTTTTAGATACTATCAAGACCTATCCATTATCGCCGGCCGAGGGCAAAGCTCAGAGATACAGGGCATTGGTTGACGCATACAATGGCATACCTAAGTCAGTCATTAAGGATATACAGAACATATATAAGGCTGACTTTGCAATATATAATTACAGTATATGTCCTCCTAGTAAATATGTAACACAATGTTGATTAATTTAATAATCTTGACTGATAAATTACGTAATTGATAAACATCTATTTTTGGAAAGAATAGAACATTATTATTATTATGGATTTGTCTAAATATTTCGGACTGGTTAAAAACTGCTCTAACTTATCAGATTATCGTGATAAAAGCAGATGTAAAATATAAACGTCATGATTTAGGTTGAAATGGCTAATATTTATAATGATTTTTTAATGCATAGTTTTTTATCTTAAATAAAGTGTCCGGTCGATCATTCATATTTTGATATTATTTGGCAATGTTGGCATCTTTGTTTTTCCACATAATTGGTATTCAAATTCTGACTTTATCTATTAGTTCTTTGAATGTGGGTCTATAAATGCAGACGTGGATAGAAATCTACGATTCCTTACAGATAACGTCATTGAACAGCGATCGATTATCTAGGTCTGCATTTCGTGCTGATCGTTTATATCCGACATGACAACATTTGTGTATATATTGTTCAGTGTTTGCTTATCTGTGTCTGAGTTAAGTTTTTGATCTGACCTTTTGTTTCATGTTGAACTACCATTGTTTAGGTAAGTATATCTACTGATCGTTAATCTCAGAACCATCTTAACAAAGATGGTTTAAGCGCCATTGGTAAAATATCTAAATAGTATGCATGACTATGCAATCGTGAAACATGTACTGTACTGTATGTAATAATTTTAAAGGATGACTTTAACCACACGGTGAACATCGGCGATTACAAGCAAATGTGCTATGGCAGATTCCGTGATGTGTATTCAATCAAATTTACAAAGATAAATGATACTTGACCTCCAATGAACAGACTACTTTATGTTTGAAAAATTTTTCGTGGACAGAAATAACATTTCATGATTTGGATAATTCATAACAGTAGTAAACACATATTAGCTGGTACATTTTTGTGTTATATGTGGAACTGGATCCTGCATAAACCCATGCATTTGTACCATGACATTAAAATAAATAAACGTATTCCGGAATGACTGTCGCACATATGCTGTATAATCAGATGTCGATATATTTGTTTTACTCTGTCAGCTTGGACAAGTTTTATTTTTCATTCTATTTAAATAATTTACAAGAAGCAAAACGTTATTGTGTACCTTTAATACATATCGGTTACACCAGTTCTTGATAAGTATTGATACTTGAACAAGTCTGGACCTATCTTAGTGCTCAAATACTATTCCACTATTGGCTTATATTCATATACGTAGTTCTCAAATTAAATGTATCACCAAGTAGTTGTGTCACCATTTTCCGTAAATTAAATTTCGTAATGATTCTTGCAATGGTACACAAATATTCGAATATTATTAATGTATAAACTGGTGTTTTCATTTTTTTTTGTTCATTCTACGCACACCAAGTACACAAATGCTTTGATAATATAAAAGTATATCAATGTGTTTTTGTTGTTTTGTTGTTGTTGTTTTTTGTTGTTAATTTTTAGCACATTCAGTGCAGAAATACTCTAATGTTATCAATGTATATCAATGTGTTTCCATTATTTTTGTTAATTGTACGCAAACACAGTACATGCATGCTCTGATATTATCAACGTGCTTTCATTGTTGATTTGTTAATTTTACACACATCCAGTAAACCAATACCCTAATATTATCGATGTATATCAATGTATTTTAATTGTTTTTTGTCAATTTTACGCACCAATACACAAATGCTCTTATATTATGAATGTATATCAATGTTTTTTTATTGTTTATTTTTGTTAATTTTACGCCTATCCAATTCGCATATGTTCAAATATTAACAATGTATGTCAATGTATTTTCATTGTTTTTTGTTTTGTTTTTTGTTTATTTTACGCATACATGGTACATAAATGCTTTAATAGTATCAACGTGTGTTCATTGTCTTTTTTTTAATTTTACGCACACCAGTACACAAATACTCTAGTATGATTAATGTATATCAATGTGTTTTCATTGTGTTTTGTTAATTTTACACACATCCAGTACAGAAATGCTCTAATATTGTCAATTTATATCAATGTGATTTCATTGTTTTTTTTGTTTACGCACACACAGTCTGCAAATGAAAACTGTGTCAAATGGTGTTTTAAAGCCATTGGTAAAGAAGTTTGCATCATCAGTAAAAATACTATTTGTGTCAGCTTAAACAATATTGAATATAAATGATCATGGAGCTACATCATTGAAGCTAGTTTTGATCTGGGAAGTAATTAAATGCACAACTCCAGTATATGTGAATATGTCATTTTATTACATTTTTATAAAATGACGCAACATTATATTCATTATAAAACACCTTATTATAAAGTATCATGTAATATGTGAATGTCATACTGAAAATGCAATAGACAACCCGGTGACATCTAATACCGGATCAATACAAAATCTGAGACCATTTAACAAATAGGTCACTAACATCTTTTTGAACTATTCTATATACTATTCTCATTGAAAAAGGTGGGCAACTTTCTGCAAAACAATAATAAAGCAAACCATGCAAATAACATAGCATAACGCAAATATATACAAAGTAGTTTTTTGCATATAAAATTAGAAATAACCCAAAGTTACCAACAATAATTATTAATTCAAACAGTTTGACATTCCTGAAATCTTGAAAAACAGCAATCTAGCCGAATGTAAAATTATATTGGAAGGCTGAAGGGCTGGCGGTGGGTCTTTAAAACTAGTGTCTATCTTTTATGCGTAGTAAACAAATATACAAACATGGCTGACGAATGATCACGTGATACATTTCAGTCATGTGATACCTAGTTAGTATGTATTGCACGCAATGAAAATTAATAACCCACATGGATTGCTGTTTAACAACACAAACACAATTATTTACAATAAGTATCCTTTGGGTCAGCTTAAACAATATTGAATATAAATGATCACTGAGTTACATCATTGAAGCTAGTTTTGATATGGGAATTAATTAAATGCACAACTCAAGTATATGTGAATATGTCATTTTATTTCATTGCCGTTTATATCGTTTTGGTGTTTTTATAAACTGAAGCCAATATTTACATAACAACATTTTAGAATTGGTGTTACTCCATCAGAAAATCTACCTGTTATGTTCTCACGTATATTCGTAAAACAAGTATACCCGTGTGGTTATCACATTCGTTTGAGCAATGACCCCATGTTTCACAAAAAAAAAACAAAGATATAAAATTGTTGTGAATCTAATATTGTTTTCCTTTACACTATTATCTATCGTACCATAGTATCGAAACACTTCTCTATTGATAATCTGAAGTGAGCACTTTAACTATCGTCTAATGCAGTTATGACTTATTCTCAGATCGTTTTTCACTTCAATAACTCTACCTAGGAAGTCCTCTCTGATGTGTATGCTTTGTCGAATCGTGTGTTCATCTTTGTCTATGTTTCCGTTATTTGCACCGTTATTATCTCTGTTCCTTTATCTTTAGTTTTGTTCCTTTCTCTTTTGCCTGTATCTAAGTTTAAACTTATTTATTTTTCTTCGAGTGTGAAACAAGTTATTTCAACTTAGGCAAATCATGCTCAAAGACTTCCTGGTTAGAACCAGTACTAAGCATAATATGCGGAATTGTCTTGCTCAAGGACACCACACATAGCCTTGGCGGAGGTACGAGCCCACGACCCTCCGATCATGGGTTCGGTGCTGTACCACTGAAGCAAGCGCTTCACTCTGTCTCTTTATCTTTGAAATATGGCAATTTTATAATTACTGGTCGTGTATTCTCCGAACTATAGTCAGTATATGATAAATGTGATGACGGTGTTGGTGGGTCAAACCACTGATTTATTGAGGCTGATCGTGATATTGTGGTTGTGATGAAAACAAAGAACATCATGTTTGTCGTTCTGTCCTCTCATTTATTACACTTGAAACAGTTCGTCCCTTTTATGTTGTTCAGTGTCTTCTATGTTCTGGATTACTCTCAACATATTTGGCAGCAAGCATCATATATGACACAATTCATAGACCTTTCAAACATGATGCAACTTTGCTATTTGTGTTTTACATTTTACTGGTTGTAAAGATGTCCCTATTCACACTTTCCAAAGACAATATCTGCAATATATTCCAAAGTGAAAGCGTACATCACGCCAGTTTAATCGAGTACACGCGGTTATAACCGCTCCTGTAGTCGATAATAATGTATGTAATATCTTTGATAATAACTATACTGACCGAAGGGCGGTGTTGGTATTGTCGCTTACATTATTATATACATATATATTATGAAAACGCATAACTTCAAAGCCTTTTTAGCAAATATACCTTTGTTACTATAGCACAGCCCTATAAAGTATCAATTCATTAATGTCTAAGAATAGTGTCGCTAATAAATATTGCCGTTTTATGTCGAAATTTTAAAATTATATTATAAAGAACTGTCTAGATTCACTTATTAACCATACCGGATAGAAGTAAATTTTACTCCCAGATCTCAAAGTTTACAGTGAAGGATAGAAAGTAAATTATACCTACAGAACTCAACATTTACATATATATATTATAGCAATGCCATGAACTACAAATGAATATGGCATGAAAACATACTATAATGTAATGATCTGTTTTGATGACGTTTCTGATCAAATATGACATACACTAGCGTTGATTGTAGTCTTGAGTGTAATATCTGCCCCATTTTTTTCCAAGTCACTCATCAATAAATGAATGTAACGTGTAGTGACTGAAAAACTGCACAGGAAGTTTATTATAGATGAATTATTACGGTCTTTGCTGCTAATTGCGACTTTATCGCAAAGAATATCACAAGCTAAAATAACGTCTGGTCTCCCGGCAAATTATTTAATAAATGGGATTTCAACATTTCCATCAAGTAGACCAGGACTGTGATTCGCACACTTCAGCAGTATGACCATTAACATGTGTTTTTTTAGTATGCAACTTTAAAATAATTTCCTTAATCTCACCTACCCATACAGGCAAGAGGATGCAGTTTAATAAATACATACTTTTATTGAAATGAGTACGAGATGTTTCATTTTTTTTATAGGACCAGCTAATATGACTGACCTTAATTTTACATGAATGTGGCTTATTGCAACATAATGGTTAAAACCTTGTCATGTTGTTAAACAATTCCTAAGAATACATAAAATGAAATATATGCATTGTTTCCATATTTCTTATTGCATTGATTAAAGCTTGACCAGACAATGTATTGTTTGTTACAATTCAGCTTTTAGAGCATATACATGTATATACACATTGGAATATATATCGTAGCAAAGCTGCATATATCTATTTTCGTTTATATAAGTATATGATATATATATATATGTATATGTATAAATATGTGCATGCGTATATATACTTGTATATTGTTTCCTGGAGTTCTGTGCATCTATATACAAGAAATATCTTCCTGAAATATTATAGGCTATTTTACAGATACCAAGTTGGTAAATGTTACAAATAGACAGATTATTGAATTAATTTGAATAAAATACAGACATAGTCTAACTTTGTGAACCGTCACTTTATCAATATTCGCAAATGATTATTATCATTCGGATTTACTGGCGTATTACATGAACAATATATATATAATAAGCATAGTAGAACCTTTTATTGATAAAAGAACAATTAGCTGTGGCATTATCTGTAATTGAATATGGTATAAAAACTCATTATAAAGTGACATGTTCAAACTCAGATTTGTTAATGTTTCTGCCATATCACAGCAATTCGCGAATGCTTCTTATCGTTCATGTTTAAAGGCGTGTTATATGTACACATTGTTGGTATAAGATACAAAAACAGACATGCGTTGCATATTTATATATATATATGGAGATAAATATTTGTATCTGCATAATCAATAAATTTGGTGTTAACCATGACTTATATACTATGGATTTACATGCAACACATCTGGACGGGACGGACTTATTTAAGGATTCATGACTACTCATATGCTATATAAAGGACAAATTTTGAAATCCGTAGGATCATGAAGATAAAGTGAATTTATATGTATTTTTATTTCATAAAGGAAAATAATTAAATTCACAACAAAGGTATTTACGATATTGGGACCTTTTCAAATGCCCATTCACAATGTATGGTATATATATGGAGATAATTATTTGTGAACAACCAGATTCAAATGTACAGACCAGACCACGGCGAGCTAGCCTAGCTACATGTAGACAGATTATTGAATAAATTTGAATAAAACACAGGCATAAACTTATGAAGCGTTGCTTAATCAATATTAGCAAACGCTTATTGTACTTCAAATGCAATGGCGTATTGCATGAACATGTTGTTCAAATTCATTAGTTTTATATCACATCATATTTATAGGTTCTGCCAAGTTCAGCACAGTAAAACTTTCAATAAATTAATAGTAAGCTGTGGTTACAATTAAATATGGTATGAAAACACTATAACGTGATATTCTGGAGATCAGTTTTGACCAAATATGATAATGAATGTCGTTGAACGTAGTCATGGATGTGTATGTAATATATAAGATGTTATGTGTTGAAAATCATGTTGAATCTAATATCACACGCCCAGTTTATGGTTCCCAAGTTAGTTATCAACATGTAATGTAATGTAATGTAATGTAATGTAATGTAAACTACACCACCTGATTGGCAGAGATAGCTTAATATAACACTAATATGACTTTAATCAAAATGCAACACAATCACAATCAAGAGTGTTTTACGGGACACTACCGATTTTCTACACACGTAGCACTGTTTGAAGATAAAACACTTTCCAAGTGACAGTATATTTTTTGTTTTGATGTTTGTAAGCTTTATCCATCAGTGACAAAAAATTAAGTGTGACGATGGGTTGAAGAAAAATATCAAATTCAACTGGAGATGTCCTACACATTATAAAAGCTGTATTTGACAACAACAAGTTAAAGCAGTTTGCTATATTTGTAAATAATATACATAGTAACATAAAAGTTGAAGTTAGCTTAGGTGGAGTCATAAAATCCTATTAGGTTTCGTATAGTAACACTCTTAAATAAATATCTCCATATGACTACACGTAAATTGTATTACTCGTGGGTATCCGACAAAGGATTTGATGAGCAAGTACAAGTAAGATCGAGTCCAGCAGTTTCGATAGTTCCTGCACATATCCATTCAAAGTTGCGCCACTTTTTATCACGTTAGCAAGATTCTTGGGTTCAAAATACAATGTAGTTATTGGGTCTGAAATAATTTCAAAATTGTTGATGAGCTGTGATTTCATACTGCAGATAAGTAGAGCAAAAGTTGACATAGCATAAACTGCAATGATATATCATTGTTGTTAAAAATGACGTTTATACGATTTAAACAGATACATGTTTATATGAGCATTTGAGTAATGTTTGGGTGTCACTGTTCTGTCTAGAATTCCTTAAAATCCTGCCTTTTACTGTGCATGTTTGTGGAATAGTTCAACTTTCTAGTGGGACCTAATTATGTCTTTCAATATTAGTTCTGAGCCAATGTAGAGTGAAAAAATAGATGTTTCACTTAAAATGCTGAGATAAATGCTAAGAACTAAATACGTTTTGGGCATATTAGATCCTGGTTAAGAATTTTAACTGTCATATAATATTACTAAATGTACAGGTGACGGTTGAAGATAAGATACATCAAGTACACTGGAAATATATAATAATACCTAGGTTACGTCAATCAATGCTAATTTTGTATTTATAGTGGGTTTCGCGTATATGATAATTTGGTATATTTTATAGAAAGTGAAATAAATTGGACATCTACAATAAGGAGCACACGTGTAAATAAGCATACAAATTCATGACATATACATGTTTTTCGTAGCAAATGAACAACAGAAAGACAAGTGAAAAATATGATAATTACTGAAATTTAATAGCCATATACCATATATTTATCTACTAAGTATCTGCTTGTAAAGAATGAAAACTAAACTGTAAACATAATTTAATTACTAACTACCAACGGGTAATCACTGCACTGTAAAGTCTACGTGTACTTACTTACAATAAAGACATGTAAGTTAATATGTAATACTGCGACACATAAGACCGTATCATATTGTCAGCTGAATATATTGTATTATATTGTATTGGATATGTATTTCAGTTAGTACACTCTGTTCCGATGTTGTAACATGTGAATATAATGCGTTACATAATGATGTGAATATATAATATACGGCAGTAGTTTGTTTCAGTTTTACTTTATAGGTAGTAAGTAAAGGATACGAAACACGTCACGCTTTGTTCATAACCAGTCATGGTGTGCTGTGGCGGCAAAATCCTGCTAAAACGACGCCGCTTAATTATACAGTTTGGCATTATACAGTTCAGCGATTCGTTGAATTTGTGATAATTATTTGCTTATATATTTGTTTATAAATAGTGAATTGTTTAATCAGAAATATATAACCAGATAATGGCAATTACAGGTACTTATCTAAATTCAGGCGGCGCTTTTAGCTTTTTCTAAATCTTGGAAACGCATTCTCCTGAACCAAACAACATAGTTTGGTGTTTGGTATCAAAAGAAGGGCGTATTTGTAACTTTGGGTTGTGAACATTTATAAATGAACAATATAAAATTCCAATTTCTATGAATTCGTTTATTTTAGTACACTATCGTTTTGGTTAAAAATATATTTCGTAAAAATTCCATTTTTTTTCTCGTTTTCAACCCGCAATAATTTATTGCAGAAGAAAAATATTGAATAATTGATAATTGGAAAAAGTCATCATTTTGATCAGCGTTACTTTGGTACAAATTTATTGAATTCAGACAAAGATTCAGCGTCATTGAAGATATTCTGAAGATGTCAGCCGTGTATATTGTGTTGATACTAGCCTTCAAGTCTATGTAATTAAGTCAATGGTTTAATGTACTTTATTGCAATTTATCTAATGCTTAAACATAAATAATTCGTTCATATGTCACAGATAAAACGAATATATAAATTGTTGAACAATTGTCCAGTAAATCGGTAGTCATATATTTCTTGTACTTTACTTATTGATATAAAGGTTTCGCAACTGCATCCTTGTTAATATTTATTTATCAGATGTTAGCAATGTTAAGACATAATTTTATATAGATATAGAAGAACACTACGTCAAACTAATAAAATAACGATCACATTTAGTATCTGATTTGTTAGGACTAGATTTAAAAATATACTAGACAGTATGTGTGCATATATCTGTTATTTGGTGTGAAGTAATTTTATTAATACTTGTATACCAAATATTTATCAGAAATGCAAGTGAAAAATACTCTATAAATTGACAAGGTATGGTTTGCAAAATAATTGATATTTTTGTTTGTTTAATGCTATGATCAAATGTATATGTTTCATTCATTGCAACTTAACAACACGAACATAAAGTGGTATTATTCAACAAAGTTGTATATATGATTAATGCACCATACACGATCAAACATTTTAAAGGGCTGAGGTTGGTGATGAAAATTTGATAAAGATCATGTAAGCTATAATGACACATATTTTGTATTAAATGTTTTAACTAATAAAATAAAATAACCAATTACTCAATATGATCATATGTGATAGAATAACCAAAGTATTTAAATTCATGTATATGGCAGCTTGAAAATTAATAAAAGATACTTGAAAATTCATTCAATTTCGAAACTGTTATATTTATCACATTTGATGGTACAACAGATCAAACTATTTTAAGTTAGCAATTTGAATTTCGTTTTATTGGTTCGAATTTCGATTTCTTCATACATGTACCAGATACTTGAAATATGGTAGCATATGCTTGAATGCTTGGCGGTCAGCATTAAGGGTATATTGTTGTATTGTGTCGGCCTGGTGCCAGTGATTATGACAAGGTATCATAGTTACCATGAGCCTGTGTCCAAAATGGTAGCCTTCAGATTAGTGTTAAGAGTAGACACCGTCGCGATATGACGGAACAGTTGTTGAAAGTGATGCTTAACACTATATGACAACTATATGACAACGAATTTTATTTTTAACTTTTATTTAAATATGATGCACATCTTGAAATTAAACATATGAAATTACGAAACAATTGTAAATTCACATTTTCACTGCTTATGAGTAGAAAATAGATATATCTACTAAACAATTTAATCGAGAAGAACTAGCTGGAGTAACTAGGTATATAAGTATTTTAAGGACGATTGCTATAGTTTTTCATGCGCACCAACTCCGCGCACAAAGGGAAACAATATGGCCGAGACCTGCCAGAGTCACTACATACCGCTTTACTACAATTGACCCTATTTCGGATGGCACAATCATTTACGGATGTGCCTTAAAACTGGCCTCTAATTTGTGTTACATATAAGAAATTTGCATACTGGTATAAAATAAATGTTTATATCAACTAACCTGACTATGCAATATAATAGAAGCTTAATATTTATACAAATATACTCAATTACTATAAAAACGTTAATTTTGCAACTGCAGTTTATTGAACGATTGCATACTGTAAGAGTATTATTTTCTCAAATAACGCAGTAAAGTGTATTTTCTATTGTTTTATGGCATTAGAATAGGAGAGTATTTTGTGTAATTTTAAGCACTATAGTACACTATATCAAAATATAAAAAAAAACAGTTAAATTCAAGCTTATAGTTAACATTTCCAAGACATTTAATATTATATGCATGCATATATATATATGGTTTTAATAACATTCTAGATGTAAGATATACATATTTTTTTCGCACTGCTTGTTAAATCTACATTATTTAGCCAACTTTCAAGGACGGGTATGCTTATGAGGTGGTAATATTAAAAAAATATGTATGGTGACATGTATTTTTTATTTCTGTTATTGCATGAACATATATTACACTTAAAGACTTGGAAATTTCATAAAAGTATATCCATAAGAAAACTTATCTGGAGCACTGGTAAAGATTGTTTGTTTTTTGTCACATACAATATCATGTTTTACTTTATATAGAAGTATTCTTTTGTTGGAACATTTGTCCTTTGATTCGGCTGCAGTCCATGCAACCGACAGTGCTGAAGGTAGCAAATAACGTACATGTGTAACTATACTACATTTTTGTATAAAAATGAGCCAAATTATAGCAATTAATTGTGTGTGTTTTTAAATAATAATACTTTCATTAAGATTGAAACTCTACTTCAATACTTCTTCAGTTTCGTTTTGTTAAAAAGGTTGTTTTTAAGTTAACTCTTTACTCCATGTGCATTTTAACTGGACTCTTCCAAACTCAAAAGCCACACATAACCAATTACCACAAATATATACATTTCACCTAGTTATTCTGATAGAACAAAAAACAGTGCCGAACCTGTTCTGATTGCTAGTTACAAACAACCAGAACTGGTTCTACACTGTTTTCAAAAGTCTTCTATATTACAGGTGTTCAAAAGTGACCATATGAAGAAAAGGGTAAAATGAAATATTTTCATCAATAAGAAAGTAACACTTTCTTAACAAGTTAGTTTCATTTCGAATTAAGAGATTGAACTGTTTCAAACATTACATAAATATAATGTATGCAATAAGTTTTTGAATAATAAACATCTGTTTATGTACTTATTTCATTATATTTTCTAGATAAAAATGCTGTCCAGGTTTATATGTGTGTACATGCTGTCACCACGGGCAGTAATGCGGGTATTGTTATATTTCATATATATAAATGGTATAGTTTTAGAACAATTGATTAATACATACAAAGCTAAAGCATTCCATATTATACACATATTTGCAGAAATAGTCGTTTAATTCTAATAAAGGCGGCCAATGTTCCATTGTTTGAAATATTTTCACACGAATCAACCATCATTTTTATGTATTTACCCTTTATATACCCTAAAACTTGTCATACAACAAACAAACAACACAAGATATCTAAGGTTTATTACACAGTGGCCAAGCTGGCAGCCATCTTGGATTTGTGACAAAACGCTCCAATAGCAGTTATCGAGAAATGACTTTTTACAGTATACAGTTTATCTTTATAATATAATTTCACATGTTTACTTGTATTGTTTAAGATTATATCATAAACATGAAATGTTCATAAATGTGTTTAACATGTTGCTTTGTTTGAGTAAAAGAAGCCTAAAATGTAGACAATAATACAATACGGTGTGCAGAATCAGCTGAATTTAATCCGAAAAATATTTCTTAATTTCATCACCCTTAAAATAATGCTCTAATATATTCAATTGATAATACAGTGTTGTTGTTTTTTTTTGTTTATTTATTGTTTTTATACCAAATACATAAATATTCTAATATTATAAATGAATGTTGTAATTTCACTTTTTTTTTGTTATTTTTATACACAATCCATATATAGACGCTCTAATATCATAAAACTATAAGCGTAGATTGGTGTTGATGTTTTTTAATATATATAATTTACTCATACTCAATACAAAAATGCTCCGATATAAATAAATATTAATGTTTGCTTTAATGTGTTTTTTTTGTATTAATTTTATGCCCATCGAGCACACAAATGCTCTGCTATTATAATAGTATATAAATGTGTTTTCATGTGTTTTAAGTTAATTTAGTGCACACCCCGTACACAAATGCTCTAATATTTAAAATGTATATAAATGTGTTTTCATGCTGTTAGTTTCTTTTAATTTTATGCACATCCAGTACACATATGTTTAATTGTGATAAGTGTTGTTCCCATTTAATGGAGAAATAGTGATTCTGATAGGGTTGGTCTTACATAAAAGTGACGTCTTATTAGCCGTTCTCCGCGTTTTTAAAATAGGGGTATCGGTAGGGAAAATTTGAACGACTTAGTCCGACCCGTTTTCAAGTTATAACAAAAGTATCCGTACTTTTTTTTATCATCCCTCGTACATGTACCTGAATATTGTATCATAGTAGCTGAGTATCATGTATTTGTCATTTAACATGAAACCATGCTTACATGCATTTGTTTTACCAGTTTAAATATTAAAAGAGTTTACTTCCCATATAGTATAACCGTAAATTTAGTTGTATCTACTTGTGTTGTCCCGAGAGAAAGTGTATATATTATACGGGTATACATTTTAAGCAGAAAGTGTAATAAGATATGTATTTAACGTCAACGGTGAACCCTCTTGAAATATATATGAGTGGAATTCAGATCAAGTTGGAATATAAAAAAAAATCTTCTTATAAAGGCGGCCATTGTTCCATTGTGAAATATTTTCACATAAATCAACCATCTTGTTCATGTATTTACCTTAATTTTACCCTAAAACATGTCATACAACAAACAAACAACACAATATATGTAATGTTTAATATACGGTGGTCTTGTTGTTGGCCATCTTGGGTTTGTGACAAAACGCCCGCACAGCCGTTATCGAGAAATTACATTTTACAGTACACAGTTTACCTTTAAAATATAATTTCACATGTTTACTTGTATTTTTTAAGATTATATCATAAACATGGACATTTCATAAATGTGCTTATTGTGTTTTGAATATGTAATATATAGACAATAATACACCACGGTAAGTAGAAGCAGCAAAATATAATCCGAAAATTATTTTCGAACGCATTTAACAAAATCTACATTAATATAATACTCATTTTTTCTTATTATGGTGGCCATTTTGTCCCTTATTTCTACTTTTTGTACATGGATTAACCCATCTGTTATTTGACGTTACCCTAAAGCATGTTATACAACAAACATCAAAACAATATATCCTAATTTTAAAAGTATGGATTGTTTGTTGATCAGATGTAATATCACATGAATTTCAATATTCTGTGGTCATTTTGGCGGCCATTTTGAATTTTTGACCAAACGCCCAATCAGCCGTTAGCAAGAAATTAATTTTCGAACTCAGCATACATGTTATCTCTCAAGAAACAAGTCTGAAACCTTTTGGATACAAAAAGCAAGTAAACACCAAGCAGCTCTGGGGCTATGTGTTCATTGAAGAGAATCAGCTGTTTTGTCGGTGATAGCGACCACTGTAATTTGTCATTACGCCATACGATGCACATCATCCAACCTGTGCGGATTGACGTTGTCAGTTCGGCGTGCTTAATATCGTGATCATGAACAGGGAATAATATATCAAATAATTCAGCTGAAATTGTGTGTGTGTGTTAAGATACAGACATCTCTGTTTAGGCCATAATAACAGCTTTGTTGTAATATAATATGTTTTGTTCTGTTATATATGGAAATCAATGATAAAATAACAAAATAAACATGAAAATTAGTAATATAATAACACAATAAACATTGAAATTATTGATATAGAGATATCCCATAACTAGGTTACTTCCCTTGACGAGTTACCGTTATTTGCTGTTAATACGCATGCGCAAAAATATTGTTTTATTCTGGGGACTATCTTTACACTTGATTGAATACTTGGAAATCTTCTGATAAATGATGAAAACGAAGAAAAAGTCTTTGAAATACTGTTGTGTTTGTAAGGGAATTTCTGTGGCAAAGCTATTGATGCGAAGACAGTATCGCTTCACCGATTTCCACAGAATAAGCGTCTTAAACGAGTGTGGATACAACGATGTCGTACGGTGATGAAAGCTTTTCGATGGAATGAAAACAAACTGTTATGCAGTGAGCATTTTCTTGATCGAATGGGACCGTCTATGGTCCATATTCTACCTTCTAGATTTCCAACTGCTTCAGGGATTGACAAAATATTTCCAAGCTCAGTAAGTCTTTTATACAAATTTCCTTTATTTTTTTAAAGTTTTTTATATGACACCTGAACCACAGGGATATGAAACATACTGTTTTTGAAAAAAAAAGTTCACCCTGATATAATAAACTCAGTGTGATTTTTTATTTGTGTTTCATGCCCCTGTGACCTGAACAATACTTGTATACAAATTGTCCAGGGCAGTTGTCTCCGTTTATATTGCGAATAAAGATACAAGTTTGTTTTTGTGAATGGTGAAAATTAAAATGATTTTGGTGAAGACCTATAAACACATATGTATATAAGGTTGTCAACCCATAAAACAAATCTGCAGTAGACGACTTTGAAAGCATCTACTTAAGATACAGAAAATCTAAAGAAATTAAGGTATAATTACTGATCTTACTCAATGTGTTATTTACTATTAATTTAAGGCTTTGGATGAAAATGACCAAGAAGCATACTCAGACCATGATGATGCAAATTTTCAGGATAAACCATTCATCGCTACACGGTTGGATGTTCCTGAACATTATTTCACACTACTTACAGATTTGGGAGATCATCAGAACAGTGACGAGACGTCTTTCATTCCAGAACACCAACTATCCAATCTAGATGTTTCCCTCAATTTCCATGACTACTCAACTGAACCTACTCCAGCACCAAGTGCTATCAGGTACAACTAATGAATAAATAATATATAGTCATTATGACTGATAGATAGATAGCATCAACGGTTTATTGATGTTAGAGTCATTTCTCCTTTCATCTAAAGGGACATACAGATTAAATAATAAGCAAAAACATTTTTCTCATACTGGATACAGTTTATTCAAGCTTGACATATTTAAGTTTTTGCAATTTTGAACACTCACTTGAAAAAGTGTAGAAAATTCTTGTAAATGATAGTATGATTGTTAACCCTTTCCCACATACGGACGCCATTGCAGCTGACGGTTTTTAAAAACAATATGATAATAGAAGAAATCACTCAAAACAAGCACTTTCTACTTTTGCCACAATGTTTTTTTAATTTTTCTCAGTTCTTATACCTATATTTATAGCAATATTCTGTGTTCCTGCTTCAATGTTTTCAAAGTTGACTGATGCAGATTTGTTGTATGAGGAAAAGGGTCTAATAAAACATGGTTGCCTCTGCAGCTGAGGACGATTGAAAACTTTGGGACAAAAGCAGAAATTTCCTTTTATCTCAATGTTTTCAACTCTTCCACTTTATTTAATAATTATACTTTAATATATACAGATTTTCATATTATTGATGTGATGTTTCAAAGTCTCCTGCTGCAGTTTTGTGGTATGTCATGCTTTGGGAAATATTAATTATTTATTCTGTATTTGAATGTGTATTTTATTTAAGGATGATGGAAACACCGACATACACTCAGATGACAACAACAGTTGTGCAGACAGAATTGGTTAAAACTTTTCAAAGTTTGGGAACTCAAACCGAATTAAACCAGAGAGATATTGGAGAACAGACAAACCTTCCAACTCTTGTGTACAAAGATGTCATGGACAATCCCATGAAGCTGAACTTCTACACTGGGAAACCAAACAAAGGAATATTCAAATCTTTATATGAGGAAATGGGGGATATTCAGGGAGAACTACCGATTCAGACTCGATGTAAGAGGCCAAGTGGTGGCCGGCCTCGCGCTCTTAGATTAATAGATGAATTGTTCATGGTACTTATGAGATTAAGGTTGGCTTTACTAGTGGATGATTTGGCAGTAAGATTTTGCATTTCGTCAACAGCCTGCAGTAGATTGCTAAACAAGTGGGTTGACTATTTAGATGTAAAATTGATTTTTTTAGTAATGTGGCCATCAAAGTCGGTTGTTTAATTCAACATGCCAAAAGTTTTCCGAGACAAGTTTCCCGAAACAAGGGTTATAATTGACTGTACAGAAATAAAAACTGAAACACCAAGTTCACTCCAGTTAAAATCGTTGATGTATAGTGACTATAAATCCAATATTACATGGAAATCATTGATTGGGATCAGTCCATCTGGCCATTAACATTTGCGTCAGATTTGTGGGTTGGTTCAACAAGTGACAAAGAGTTAACAAACAACTGTGGTTTAATCAATTTGTGTGAAGAAGGTGATGCTATTATGGCAGATAAAGGTTTTACTATTGCAGACTTAACAACACCTAAAGGAATAAAGTTGATCATCCCACCATTTAAACGCGGAAACTCTAAATTTTCAAAACGGGAAGTTCAGCAAACAAGGGATATAGCTAATGCTAGAATTCACGTTGAAAGACAAATGGTGCGAATTAAAAACTTTAGAATTGTTCAAGGTATTATGCCTATCACAATGTCAACTCGTGCCTCCAAAGTATGGAAATTATGTGCCAAATTGACAAATCTACAGTCGCCTCTTGTACCTCATTGATGTTATCCATGTATGCATCACAATATCAGACTCAATTAATAATGAAAATTTGACATTTCCATGTACAATGTAACATTCTGACCAGTATAAATTTTTAAAACATTGAGGAAATAAGAAATTGTTCATTTTGAGCAGTGTACATATTTTTTTTTCAAAAATGTTTCACTTTTAACCATGTCCCACATAGAGAAAGAAAAATGTAGCAGACAACTTTGAAAACATCTGGACGAAAAAGTCTCCCTTTTTAAAAGTGAAAGCAAAGTTATTGAATTAAGTATGAATGTTTGTTTTTGTTGACAACACTGCAAATAGGACAATGAAACTATTGTATTCAAATTAGTTTTAAAACAATTAAAATTATTAATTCAACAATTTTATCATTCTTTCTCAAACTATTTACGTCATATTAACATGTTATAAAGAAGAATAAATCAGAAATGATATATAATATTATATTACATCTGAATTGGGGCACTGTGCAACTAAAATATCTTGAAGAAAGGAGTAATTTCAGCATTTCCAGCAATCTAGATCTTACAAAAATTAAACATTCAGTTACTTAACCTTTTACCAGATACAACAAATCTGCAAATGACTTTTAAAACATACCTAACTTTTTTTTTTGTAATCTCACTTTTACCCTTTTTACTCATATATAGACGCTTTCTGACGTCTTGTTTTCTTTTTCGACAATGTTTTCCACTTCTAGTCATAGGTTTATCCATTCAATTATAGAGATTTTCTATTTATTAACTAAATATGTTTACAGTTGATTGCTGTATAATTGTCGTCGAGGGAAAGGTATAAAAGTTGAAAACATGTTGACAAAAGAAGAAATGCTCGTTTTAAGCAATTTCATCTTTTATAGCCATGTTTTCAAACTGCCGTCTGCTGCAGAGGCGTCGAAAAGTGTCTATATGAGGACAAGGGTCAAAATTTACTGTGTGCTTATAAATTCCCTTGAAGAATGTGCTACAAAATTTAGCATTTCATTTTACTCATGCAATGGGAGTCCTCGCTTTACACGACAAGTGAACAATTCTGGTAAAAAAGCTCTGACATAAAAATCTTTTAAATATGGTTATATCTGTTGTTGGAAAAAAGCACTGTCCGCATAAATTCTCTCTACAGAAATCCCTGTACATGTCCAAACAACAAAATCGCACCACTTTCGTCCAATTATTTCAAGTTGTCCCTGTACCTGATAATAATAAATGTTGTTCCTTTTTAGTAAAACTTTACCATCTGCGCTTAATGCACAGAAGAATTTTTAGTCAGTAGCACATTCTTCAGGGGTTTTCATCCTCCATATGTTTGATGATGGGCACTTAATTTCTAGAAGCCTATTAGAAATTTCACAATGAGTACAGTTGACGAAGCCATCTGGACTTGCACCAAGATAGGGATACGATGGTGCCACTAGCAGGCCACATTTCTTAACAAGTAATCCTGGATGCATCTTGTTCATTGTCTTTTGATATTTTCTTCTGGCCGCACTCTCATGAGATCGTCCATATTTTGTGTAAACGGAATCAAATGTCCTATAACTCAAGAGGTCTTTAAGAATAGAATCTGGCTTTGTAGAACATTTTTGCTTGCAGATGCGACCAAAGTTTGAGGATGTCAATCTCTCCTCCATTGCATGTGCCCACAAATCAGACTGGCTCTGGTTTCTCGTCAGACTTTCAATTGTTGCACATTCATTTTTCAGTGATGTTCATGGAATCAAAGTATGATTTGAAGAAATCCTTATGCTGCTGTTTATTTAGATTAACACTATCACTGAAATTGAAGTTTATTGTATGCAAGTTTGGAATTAGTATAGCATCCGTGTTTACCCTAAAGTTTTTAAGCCAACCAGCATTATAACCAATACCTAGAAGTTTGTTCTTAAATGTGTCCACGTCAACTGGGTTTTTAATGTTATACACTTGCACGAATATATTCCTCTTTACAATCTGTCGACCGTGAACCACCCTCTGGAATGTCAGATCCTGTGACATTTTTGGAGTTAACTTTCGCTTTCTTGGGTTGTTCCACTTACATTTCATTGATGTGGG
The DNA here is from genome assembly GCA_029582155.1 of Panopea generosa. Lineage (NCBI taxonomy): Eukaryota > Metazoa > Mollusca > Bivalvia > Adapedonta > Hiatellidae > Panopea > Panopea generosa. The sequence continues at coordinate 30,123,002 of CM055912.1, read as the reverse complement.
TGCCAGTTATCCATCTTGCTTCTTCTCTGCTATATCAGATATGGCATACAGAAGAGCAGCAATGTGATTGCACCCTCACCTTCCCTAATAAAACAATAAAAATGTATTCCTTTAGAAAATGTAATTGGAAATTAATAACAGTAATTACAATTACAGTTTTCTTTATTTAACCCTTTCCCACATACACCAAATCTGCAGCAGACGACTTTGAAAACATAATGTCAAAAACCTGAATAAATCTCCTTAAAAGATATCTTAATTGTTAAATAAAATTGAAAACATTGTGGCAAAAGTCGTCTGCTGCTATATTGCGTCAAAATGCGTCTGCAGGTGGGAAAGGTTTAAGCGCTGTGTATACTTAATTTTTAACCTCTCTTTCCTACATATAAGAAATCAGTACAAGCTGACTTTGAAAACAAAAAGGCAATTAATTATAGAAAATCTCCATTAATGAAAGTGAAAAAAACTGATGCAAAATGAAAATTTCTCCCAGTGCAACAATGTTTTCACGAAACGTCTGTGTAAAAAGGCTGATAAGAACCATGCCAAAATGATAATGGAGGAGAATCATTTTATTTATCTAACATCAGACAAAATATCTTTAAATATCAAATAAGACAACTATTTGTCCAAAAAAAGAAAGAAATCAAATGAATGTTTCAAATTAATATTATATATTTTTTGGTTGAAAACATTGTGGCAAAAGCATCTTCTGCAAACATTTTTGAAAGTTATCCCTACTGGTTGCATGCTCAATTCCCGGACCATTTTTACAATACGTTAACAAGTTATCTTACCCTGCTGTACAATCACATTCCGCAGAATTTATGCAACCTGTCATCTTTGACAGCATCGCCCACACATTATAATCAGGACACTGTTTTTTGTTTGTTGACGGTATAGATGGTATCGCTTTGCATCTTACAAAGCAGTGACTGTCATTTTCATTGGTGGCATTTACCTGAATAAAGAACAATATCTGTTTTAGACATTTTGTTACCAAAGATTTTATATATACTATTCAGACTATGTTGAATTTAATGCATTATCTGGGTTTATCATATCTATTTCATTAACAATTAGATATTAACAAACCACTTTTAGTGTACATTTATAAATTATTTATATATAAATCTTTTCCCACATGTATACAGAAAATCTGCATACGGTGAAATTGAAAGCATCAAAACAAAGTATGATTAATCTCTAAGAGTGATTCAAATGATATTATATTTAATAATTGCAATGAATTAAAAGTATTGTGACAAAAAGAGGAATTGCTCATAATGAACTATTTCTCCTCTAGCCATGATTAAACTACTTCAGCCGAGGATTTGGCAAAACATGTCTACAAATGAGAAAAGGTTAATTCTTTAGATAATGAGCTACAACACTGTGAATTAATTATCGTAACAAATCTGGTATCAACTGACAGATGGCTTATAAATAAAACATGAAATTCACAAAACATAAAGGTGTATAAATTATATACCGGTATTACCATAAAATACACTAAATCATCTCTTCATTTTGTTTTTGAAGAATAAATAGTATACCAAATAAATACATCTCTGGTCAGTGGATATTTTTTCAGTGTATAATGTCTCTAAAGATAAATATTTGCAATATTCCTTCAAATTTAATCTTATCATTGAAGCATATCCAAATTATAAGACAAAGTATATATTTCTGTGTCAAGTTCACATAATATTATGGCAAGCTATGTGAACGAAGAACGAAAGCTTTTCTTTACCTGAACGAGATGTATGTGTCCATCCTCATACATGACTTTTGTTAAGATCAGTACATTTAAAAATCAAAGTTACTATCAGGCACACCTGCAGCCGGGAATTCGCTGTGTCAGCCAAACCATGTCGGGATTTGGTATCACCAATATATTTAGTACCCTGTACAAGGACCCAAACTTACACATTCATTCACTTTAATTGCCACATTTTTATAAGACTTAAGCATTGAATGCATTTTAAAAGCAGCCAACTTGTTTAAGATTATATCATAAACATGGAATTTTCATAAGATTGTTTATTGTGTTGCTTTGTTCGAGTAAAATAAGCCTTATATGCACACAACAATATATTACGATGTGTAGAAGCAACAAAATATAATCCGAAAAATATGTCTAACTTTCATCACCCTTAAAATAATGCTCTGATATATTCAATGGATATTAGAGTGTTGTTTTTTTTGTTTTGTTTATTTATTGTTTTTATACCAAATACATAAATGTTCTAATATTATAAATGTATATTGTACTTTCACTTTTGTTTTGTTAATTTTAAGCACAATCCATATACAGACGCTCTACTATTATAAAAATATTTAAATGTAGATTGGTGTTGCTGTTTTTAAAAGATATAGTTTACTTTACTTGCACTCAATAATTCTATGCTCATCCAGCGCACACAATTATAATAGTATATACATGTGTTTTAATGTGTTTTAAGATAATTTAGTGCACGTCCTGTAAACAAATGCTCTAATATTTAAAATGTAAATAAATGTGATTTTATGCTGTTAATTTCATTTAATTTTATGCACATATGTTCTAATTGTGATAATTGTTGTTCCCATTTAATGAAGAAAAAGCGATTCTGATAAGGTGGGTCTTACATAAAAGTGGCATCTTATAGGCTGATCTCCGCGTCTTTAAAATAGGGGTATCAGTAGGGAAAATTTGAATGGATTAGTCAGACCCGTTTTCAGGATATAACAAAAGTCCCCGTACTTTTTTATCATCCTTCGTACACGTACATGAATATTGGATCGTAGTAGCTGATTTTATTTGTCATTTAACATGTAACCATGCTAACATGGATTTTTTTACCAGTTTAAAAAGTGTTTCATTCCCATATAGAATAACAGTAAATTTAGTTGTATTTACTTTTTTTGTCCAGAGTGAAAGTTTATATATTATACGGATATACATTTTAAGCAGGAAGTGTAACAATAAATGTATTTAACGTAAACGGTGAACCCTCTTGAAATATATATGAGTGGAATTCAGATCAATTTGAAATACAAAAAAAATCTTCTCATAAAGGCGGCCAATGTTCCATTGTTTTAATTATTTTCACATGAATCAACCATCTTTTTTCATGTATTTACCCTAAATTTACCCTAAAACATGTCATACAACAAACAAACAACACAAGATATCTAATGTTTAATACACGGTGGCCATGTTGGCGGCCATCTTGGATTTGTGACAAATCCCCCAAACAGCCATGATCGAGAAATGACTTTTTACAGTATACAGTTTTCCTATAAAATATAATGTTAACTTGTATTTTTTAAGATTATATCATAAACATGGAATTTTCATAAATGGGTTTATTGCGTTGCTTTGAATATGTAATATGTAATATGTAGACAATAATACATAATGGTGTGTAGAAGCAGTAAAATATAATCTGAAAAAATATGTTTTACTTTCATCAGCGTTTATATAATATATAAACATAAAGCCAACGCATTCAACAAAATCTATATTAATAAAATACTCATTTTTTTTTCTTATTATGGTGGCCATTTTGACCCTTATTTCCACTTTTTGTGCATGAAATAACCCATCTGTTATTTGACGTTACCCTATAGCATATTATACAACAAACATAAAAAAATATATATCTGAATTTTAAAAGTTTGGATTGTTTGTTGATCAGATTATGCAATATTACATGAATTTCAATATTTGATGGTCGTTTTGGCGGCCATTTTGAATTTATTTGTGACCAATCACCCAATCAGCCGTTAGCAAGGAATTAATTTTCGGACTCAGCATACATCTTATCTCATGAAACAAGTCTGAAATATTTTGGATACAAAAAACAAGTAAACACCAAATAGCTCTGGGGCTATGTGTTCATTGACTAGAATCAGCTGATTGTCGGTGATAGCAACCACTGTAATTTGTCATTACGCCATACGATGCGTTTCATCCAAACTGTGCGGATTGACGTTGTCAGTTCGGCGTGCTTAATATTGTGATCATGAACAGGGAATAATAAATCAAATAATTCAGCTGAAATTGTGTATGCGTGTTTAGGTACAAACATCTCTGTTTAGGCCATAATAAAATTGTAATATAATATGTTTAGTTCTGTTATATATGGAAATCAGTGATAAAACAACAAAATAAACATGGGAATTGGTGATATAATAACACAATAATCAGGGAAATTAGTGATAAAATAACAAAATAAACATGAAAATGTTGTAATAAGAGGTAGTTTTTGTGTATTTATTATAGTACATATAAACACATATTTCAAACAGTTCTTATATTTGAAAAAAAAGAACATATGTTACAATTTTAAAATGTTGAAATATACTATAGTATGTCAATGAACATTTTACGTAGTAGAATAGGTGATACACAGCCGTGGATATATACATACGGAGCAACAGTAAGTTAGTATTAAATGTTAATGACAAATATATATACATATATTCGATTGTATTATCATATGAACGTTTTTTTAAGTTTGAACATTGACCAGTGTATTTCATAATTCCATTAAATATACTTTCATGTCGACACATTCATACTCAATATAATCTTTTGTTTTATAAAGTATAGCAAGACTTCAAAATAGCATGTATAAAAAACGTACACTGTAACTTCTCCGTTGATACTGATGTTTGTTTATATATACATGTTACTTCTCTATTGTATGTTGTTGCTGTCACTATAAGTATAACTGCTGTTACTACTTCTATTACTATTAGTACTAGTACATGAATAACAATCATAACTACTGGTATTGCTTATATGTAAGTTAGTATTTCTGCTGCCTCTGCAGCTGCTACTACAGCTTCTGATGTCCTTGTTATGTTTTATTATTATTAATACTACTATTTCACAGCTACATTTCATCTTATTATTTTAACGTAAATGCTATTCAATAGTATCTTCTAATTTTGTTTATACATTATTTCCTTTATGTGCAGCAATTACTGTGTTGTTTTCAACAGACAAAAATACACCTGCCAGAACCTTTCGCCGTTAGCATTAGATAATTATAATGGGTTAAAAGAAAGCTATATAAACTTTTTTTGTCCACATCGTAATTAATTATTCTGTAGTATGTTCTATAAGCTGTCCCATATCGTAATGTTGGCATTATGTTGTATTTACTATAAACTGTACTATGATCTCTGTCCCATGTCGTCATTTTGGTATTATGTAGTATGTACTATAATCTGTACCGTGATCACTGTCACATATCGTCATTTTGGTATTATGTAGTATGTACTATAATCTGTACTGTGATCACTGTCCCATATCGTCATTTTGGTATTATGTAGTATGTACTATAATCTGTACCGTGATCACTGTCCCATATCGTCATTTTGGTATTATGTAGTATGTACTATAATCTGTACTGTGATCACTGTCCCATATCGTCATTTTGGTATTATGTAGTATGTACTATAATCTGTACCGTGATCACTGTCCCATATCGTCATGTTGGCATTATGTAGTATATACTATAAGCTGTACCATGATCTCTGTCCAATATCGTCATTTTGGCATTATGTAGTATTTACTATAAGCTGTAGCATGATCTCTGTCCCATATCGTTATTTGGTAGTATGTAGTTTATACTGTAAACTGTACCATGGTCTCTGTCCCGTATCGTTATTTTGGTATTGTGTAGTATGTACTACAAACTGCAACCATGATCTCTGTCCAATATCGTTATTTGGATTTATGTAGTAGGTACTATAAACTCTACCATTTTCTCTGTCCCATATCGTTATTTGATACTATGAACTGTACCACGGACTCTGTCCCATATCGACATTTTGGTATTATGCAGAATGTACTATAAACTGTACCATGATCTATGTCCCATATCTTATTTGGATTTATGTAGTAGGTACTATGAACTGTACCATGGTCTCTGTCCCCTATCGACATTTGCTAATGTGTAGTAGGTACTATAAAATGTACCATAGTCTCTGTCCCGTATCGTCATTTTGTATTATGTAGTATGCTTTATAAAATGTACAATGATATAAAGGTAACTAAAGAGACGTTACATTTCATAGACTATATATAATAAATGAAATTGTTTGATATCATGAATTTAATCATAAACTTTCAACAACTCCGTTTTGATGTATTTTACCAAGTTATGAAAGTAACTAGTTTCGTATCCTGTTGAGGATAATACATAACTGATTGTATTCGATTTTATGAATTATGTCGTATAAGCATTCGTTTTTTACAAATTATGCCGTTCATAACGATTTCTACCAGGATGCAGTATGTTATATATTTGCATCCAATAGCTGAAATTGATTGATATCATGTTTTATGTAGTACTGCTTCAACAGCTAAAGTTTGGTAAGTTGTAACCGTGTTATCAAATGAACAACGCGGATGTTTTTTTATATACTGAGGTAACCGTATATTTCGGCAAACATAATCTATGCTTAGGGTTGAACATAGAAGGAAACAATCTGGGAACATATGTACATGATGTTTAATTGCATTTGAAACACTCAGCCATTACTTATAAAATTGTTTAAAATGTGTACACTAATATTTAGTTTCCCCACACTTCACTTCTGTAGCTTTGAGTTTGTTGCCAGTCAAGTATTGCCTTTTTAATAAAAAGGACAATGTATAGATCAATAAATAATATTTCCTAAATAATTAAACTCATTCGCAAAGTCCACGGTTTCATTATTATATGTGACTCTGCTTCCAATAAATCGCTTCTTTTCCTGAACACAAACACTACTATTTTATTTCATGTAATATTAATTCCAAGCCCTGATTGCTACAAGTGCTACGGTATTGATACAAGCCGCTTAGGCTATTTTTTAAATGTTCAGGAGTTTCAATTGTCGTCAAAATACAAGAGCTTCAGTGTAATATCATTTTCATTTAGACATCTGTCGAATGTGTATTGTAAATATAAGTCAAAGTTGCTAATAAAGATAGAAAACAGGATGTATTGGCGGAATTAACTCCCTTTACCTTAAACAAACTATAATAAAAACAGAATATTTCTCACTGTTTTATAAATTATCGGTATGACTCTTAACATTTTGCCATTGACACCGAGCTTTTATAGTTTCATTCATAACTGTTTTCTTCTGTTAACTTGGTCAAATGTCATTTTGCCGGTCAATAAAAGCACATTCGATATGTTTGCTCTTGATGTGTACAGTCTGTGGAAGAAAAAATATTTTCCTTAAACCAAACTGAGCATCCGATATTTTACGGTGTGTTTTGCCAAATTATGTTGTTGTTTTTTTGTGTTAAGAACGGTAAACAAACAAAACACTAATAAAATAAAAATTGTTCACGTTGTTTTCATTATCTTCTGACCAATTACCAGGAAAACATCTAATGTCCAAACTAACATAGAAACAATATGTTAAATGTGATACCAGAATACCCCCGCTTCTAGGAAATATTCATTTAAGATGCATTTTCCAGAATAAACATTTTCACGCTTGGATGAACTTTAACAACTACTTCCATATCCGTTATAGGTATTCCTGATTCATATTATGCATGTATATATACTTATTTTGCGGGAGATAATGAACGTGCACATTAAATATGTTTTCATGATGTTTTGTTTTAATTGTGCATGCCCAAATAATTTTGTAATATACATGTAAAGAATGTGATTTCATGACACTATGTGTTTTATTTAAAATACACTTGAGTACGCTACTAATTTTGTATTACATGCATATATAGATAGGTTAGTAAACAAATAATTCACTAACTTGTGTTTGTTGTATTTTATGTGATTCTACTTGTTCCTGTTTTAAACTTGTCGTATTTACCTGGTATTTTACCTATGTTTTAATCTATATCTTTGTACTGAGTTAACAGCTTTAATATATCGATGTCTAGCAAACACTCTTATAAAAGGGAGTTTGTCCCATGAGTTACACAATGACAGATAGAGTTTAGCAATAAGTATACTGTCTGATGATACACAAAATTTCTTTGACAATAACGAGCTGATAGAATTTGCTAACAAGATATAGAAGACATTTTGGGTATGTTTTATTTGTTATTACTATTGAAATCAGTTTTAAGTTTTAAATCATTTCATTCTGTACGACCGGTAACACTTTTGTAAACTTTTGCTTATTGAACCATTGGCTATAATGGACATGAAGTGTCAATACCAATTGATAAAGCAAGTGAACAACTATATATAATATGGTTGATAATATGTGTCATTTTTATGGTTTATGTTATGTTTACATGAATAGAGTCAGCTATTTCTGAGTATACAACTTTGTATCAATGCTCGGAGAGTTATGTTGAATGTACATAAACGGAGTGTATTTGTTACTTGGTGTACAAATGACGGTTCATTAACTGTGTGTTAATGTTCAGTGTTACAAAGGCAGATCCATAATCATTTATGTTAGGTACATAAATGGAGTATTATTCAAGTAAAGCTGTGTGAAAGAATAACATTTTAATGACTATGTGTCAATGTTCAAGTATAGAAATGATCATGTTAGTTTCACGCTTGTTTGTATACATAACTATTATGTGAGGTCTGGGAGTCAGAGTTCGAAACCATTGAGGGAAGGCAAGTTTAAGAAGAGATAGATACAGAACCACTTAATATGATCTAGTTACTCCAAATGGTGGAACGACGTCTAGAGAACTTACCAACCTCCAAACTGACTATGCTAGATACCCAGAAGTCGTGACAAATACTATTTACCGACTTATGGAGGAGGAGTATAAAATCTTTAATTTTAAGTTTTAACAAATTGAGATAAGTTTCATCATACCGGAGAACCAGATGCAAGATATTCATATGCGTATTCTGTTAGTGAGACGATATTTGTAACGGGTGATATGATGCAGAACCTTTAGTTGTAATAATTGATGTTAATACTATTCATTATACATGAGAACGAGACTCAGGCTTTGCTACTGAACATTGAACATTCACTTGTGATTGTTATTTATTATTGAAATTCCATATCCTCAAGAATATGACAAGACTTTTGGAATTAACTATATATATTGAATTGCCATTTCTGACTACACATGCTTTTGACTAAATTATATGTATATTAAAATTGGTAAAAGTTCACATATATTTATTTTCAATTTACACCCCTCTTCGCCATCCTGTGACAACGTGTCGCTATTAAAAATACATTGTTCATCATGGAGTACTTACACAATGGCCATATATTTCATCGTTGCAATAAGTGAATACATATACAAAGACCAACATTTATATAATTATATGAGGAAAATTAAACACAATTTTACAAATGAATATATTACATATATTGCATATATGTATATGACATTTTACTGGCGTGTTCAATCTTTCTGAGAATACCCTGCATGACACGAACTACGTTAACTGCACGCGCAAACTTCGAGATATAATCAAATTATTACCCTTTCAGTTAAACTGTGACGAACACGTGATGTGATGTGGATATATAAATACTTCACGAAACAGATTGTTGATGGTGTATAAAGTTGCACATACTCGATGCACATGTGCTAAATGGACAACAGTAGTTTTTTTTCTGCACAATTTTTCCTAATCGCATTTAGTCTAAGAAATATTTACGAAATATGTATAGAATGTATGCTATTACCAGAGTCATATTTTACAGAAGAGGCTACGATAAAAGGAAAGTTTCTGTTCTCTGACATTCTATTATCCACATAAGCCTTCTGCAATATTATAATTGTTGTTGTACTCTGATATGCCATTATCCCCATATGTCTTCTACAAAATAGCAATGTTTCTATTCTCTTATATTCCATTATCCCCATATGCCTTCTGCAATATAATAATTGTTGTTGTACTCTGATATGCCATTATCCCCACATGTCTTCTACAAAATAGCAATGTTTCTGTTCTCTTATATTCCATTATCCCCATATGCCTTCTGCAATATAATAATTGTTGTTGTACTCTGATATGCCATTATCCCCATATGTCTTCTAAAAATAGCAATGTTTCTGTTCTCTTATATTCCATTATCCCCATATGCCTTCTGCAATATAATAATTGTTGTTGTACTCTGATACGCCATTATCCCCATATGTCTTCTACAAAATAGCAATGTTTCTGTTCTCTTATATTCCATTATTCCCATATGCCTTCTGCAATATAATAAGTGTTGTTGTACTCTGATACGCCATTATCCCACATGTCTTCTGCAAAACAGCAATGTTTCTGTTCTCCTATAGTCCATTATCTCCATATGCCTTCTGCATTTGCATCATTTGTTTTATGTTCTATGACATTCCATTATTCCCGTATGCATTCTGCAATATAATCATTTTTTTTTCTTTTCTATGACATTCCAATGTCTACAGATGCCTTCAAGAAAAACCCGATTTTCTCATTCAAAACAAAAAAAAAAATAACGCTGATTTCTGTTCCACATTTATATTTTAAACGGTGAGCTCAACCAATTTGAAAAAAAGATATTTTGACGTTATATATTTTATTTGATATCGTGGCCATAACGCTAGTTTGTTTGTGCATTTAGTTTTGCGCGTTAGCAAAACGTAATATTAATAGTATATCAATGATGCGTTTCACATAATACAATTCTGGTCAACGGAAACACGTTTCATTCAATCAATTTAAAATATATTTGAATCTACAACTTCTGGACGTTTCATTGTCTCATGATTATTTATGAGGAAAAATAGCATTTTTGAACATCCATCGTGCATATATATATATTCCAAGATGAGAAAATTGAACATGCATGATGTGTATGTGTTTCTGTATTAAAATAATTGTACTTTGCTTCGATTATCCTTGGCCAAGACAGTGTGAATTATTGTAACAGTACATTGCCTTGTTTATACTAACCGATACATGTACGAGTTCAATGTTTTCTTCGTTATTTAAAGAATATCAGTTGCTTCATCATCCGTTATCACCAGATATATGCATATTATTCAGTTTATTAGAATAACAATAGTCTTACATTATGAACCTTTTTGCTTTTTCCATATCCACAAATATATTTTTTCCATATGCAGTCTGTCCATTATATGGCATATCAGTAGTCATGTTTATATATGCATGCATGTATGTAAGTTTGTATTGCCGAAGAATTAAATTGATCATGAAAGATGTGCATGTGTTTCTGATTTAAAATAGATGTATTATGCTTCAATCGTACTTGGCCTAGACAGTTTATACTCGCGCAACAGTACATTTGTACCTGTATGCCAATCGTTATTTGTATAAGTTCAACGGTTTGTTTGCTATTTAAGGAATATCTAGTTGGATCATGCGATGTTATCATCTCATATTAACATGTTAATCAATTAATTTGAATAAAATTCAGACAGTGTTCACCAATATATACACATATATTTTAGATTTAAAGGCGTAATGCATCATATTTGAATAAAATGCGAACCTTTGCCATTTATTTGCGTTTACAACTATGACATCCTGATTAAACATTTGCATATTTCTAACTGACTGTTAGCAGTTTGTTATATACGGTTTGATGAAATACAATTCAATATGACTGGAACATTAACAATCAAGTGATAATAATATGGTTACCATTTTTGAGCCACTCCTGTTCACCTCTACGATACCACTTATAAACTGTTATGTTTTTAATCCCATTATTATCCATATGCCTTCTGCAATATAATATCTTTTTTTTTTGGCTCTGGCATTCCATTATTCCCATTTGCCTTCTGCAATATAATAATTGTTGTTGTTCTCTGATATACCATTATCCCCATATGCCTTCTGCATTTTAATCATTTGTTTTATTTTATATGACATTCCATTATCCCAATATGCATTCTACAATAAAATTATTTTTTTTTTATTTTCTATGCCATTCCATTATCTTCATAAGCCATCTGCAATTTAGCCATTGTTGCTTTTCTCTGACATTTAATTCAGAACAAACAATTTTAACGCTGATCTCTGTTTCACATTTATATTTTAAGACAGTTAGTTTAACCTATTTGAAAAACAATATTCTGACGTTAGATGTCGTGGCCGTAACGCTAGTTTGTTTGTACATTAAATTTTGCGCGTTAGCAAAACGTAACATTAACAGTTCATTAATGATGCGTTTTCTTATCGACGGAAACAATTTTCATTAAATCAATTTGAAATATATTTCAATCTACAACTTCTGAAAGTTTCATTGTCTCATGATGATTTATGAAAACAAAACAACATTTTTGAACATCCCTCGAACATCCCTCCTTGAACATGCATGATGTGCATGTGTTTCTGTATTAAAATAAAAGTACTTTGCTTCGATTATCCTTGGCCTAGACAGGTCACATTCTTGTAACAGTGTATTGGTCTTGTTTCTATTGACCGATACATGTACGAGTTCAGTGTTTGTTAACTATTTAAAGAATATCAGTTACCTCATCCTACGTTACAATCATATATAAACTAATATTCATATAAATATATATTTGAATTTAAGGAGTTGAACAGTCTATATATGTTGTATTTCACTTTTCATTAAGTTTCTTTTGAATTTGAAAAGAAATGTTGTTTTACCATGAAATCAAAACAATGTAATAAAAACGTTTTCTCTTTGTGAAGGCATCTGATCCAATACATTTTGGAACATTAAAAATAAAGCATATATACGCTCTTGATCCTCAATTTACCTTGTCATGATAGTCTTTAAATGTCATCGAAACGATACTGTTTTCTTTAGATTGCTCGGAACTTCAAAAGGACCTCCATTTTAGGTTTGTTTTCAATGTTTTTTTATTATTGAAATTATGTTTATGTTAAAATTATGGTATTTCATATCTTAAAGTCAGAATAGAATACTGATACGTTTCTGCTAGAGTAGAGTTTCATTTATATTTCGTTTCTAAATATTTGATATCATCGGCAACGATTAAGATTCCATTTCCACAATAAGTTTTGTTTTGAATAAAATTGTATTCTGATCAAAATCGATGTTTTCAATTTCGACATTGACAAGTTTTTGTGTTTGATAAACTAATTCCTTATTAAATGTGTATCTCAATTGAAAATGTAGTAATCTTCCTTTTCTCTAAGATTGCTCTTATATTTTGAATCATTAACTTTTAATTTACATCCGTCGTATATACAAATCAATTCATTTATAATAAAGAGCTCACATATCTCGACATTATTTCCTGTAACCAAGGCTACTTTTATTTCTTATTGGCATTCTGCAATACAAGCTTATTTAGAATGTGTTACATATAATTATCAACACCATCTAGACATGTATATGGTCCTCACCGACACAACTATTATAACAATTTTACAATAGGCTTGAAGTTTAGATAGGAAATTCCAACCTGAGGTATAACCCTTTTGGTGGCAAAGGACGGAATATACCACATACAGAAAGTAATTGTCAATATAAAAATACCAACAAACTAAAGTATGCCGTAAAACCAGCAGCAATATTATTTTGTTGCTGGTATGGTAGTTGACTTAAAAGAATATGGCTACACAGGTATTAATATTTAAGTAAATGATGTTTCATATATTAGTCTATTTTCAGTCGATCGTCTTGCATAGCTCTATATTGAATGCCTATGATACTAATAACATCAATTGACATTCTCTATAACCATTATACAGTAGTATTTACTGTTAATGGTGAACCATATAACCCTGTACACACGTACATTGTTATTTATATACTTTAAATTGTATATTTGTATGGTACACTAGAGAGTTGTAATAACTTCTAGAAGTGTTAAACCATTTTTATAATAATATAGCGGCAGGTACCGTTATATCATAGTTTGAGCTACGCAAGTTTATGAATAATTAATTTATTAAAAAATGTTCGTCAGCCTTGCAATATATTACTAGTACACCACACTGTTAAAAAGTGACCAACCACCGCTAATCTCCCATGATGTATCAGATAGTGGTACACAATGGACTAAAAGTATGTTAAAAATTGTTATTAAATTAAATTGTGATGTTTGTAAAGAAGCACCCGGCAGATTGCTCGTACCTAAAAAGCGCCATAATTAAAAAATATCTTAAAAAATCCGATATCCCCTCAGATCAGATCTGCTGAGAACTGATTAGTAGAAGTTGGTCACTATATATTTATAAGGTAATCTCGTGTAATTCAATAATGAGTATCATGGCATTTCCTAACCATGATATTCCCTAGAACCGTACTCAATGCTGTGTAGTGAATACGGAGTTGCCATATAGTCCCGTAATCAACATGATATACGTTACTATTTTAATGATTATTAAAACTATAATCATTGTAAATTAACATAAACATGCAAAAAACGCTAAAATATATATAATACATATCCATTACTAGATATAAAGCGTTCATGTTCATATTTAATAATACATCTCCTCCCTAGTTCAACACATAGGGCTAAAAGCCCCAATAAAAGCCGGTCGCTGAATGGTTCGATCGGGATTGTAACGCTCATTCCGATTGGCCAGATTTCAATCCGTTTTCGGCTTTAAGCTCAGGACATAAAACTGTGAACTAAAAATAGAACTGTTCACTATTAGGTCCGTGATTGAAATCCAGCCAATCGGCGGCGTTTAACCTTCAATGGAATGTTGACCCGGAGGAGATGTAAACAAAAGATTGCACTTGATGACCAGAGAATCTTGGTTGGAATATGATGTTCATGTGGTGTAGGATAAATAGCTGTTTTCCAAGTGCAACAATACTCTATTAAAATAATGGAACATATTTAAGACAAGTTACTAAAAATAATGATTATAATCCTGTATCCTAAGTACTAAACGGCCCAGATTAGGGTTATAAAATAAACAACAGATTATTAAAAGTTTTGTACATTATATACATCATTTATAGTAAAATAATATATTGTTGCACTTAGGATAGAGCTAATTAGCCGCTTGGGACTAACAGGCCCAAGCCTAGTTAATATTGCTAATAATAGTGTTCCACTGAATCTAGGAGCCCTGTAATTTTATTTCACCACCCGTGCTGGGGTACCGGGCCAGGTCCCTTGATAATATAATGAATATTATCATTCCCCAGGGTCAGCATATATTTGTTGTGAATGTTATAAATCCCATGTATAATTTCCTTTTTAGAGGAAGTTAATTTAAGGTGGCATAAATATAAAATCACTCTCATGCCTATCAATTTTATAATTCCATCATACTGAAAGTAAGCCTGACAAAATAATTTAAATACATATTTGATATTTTAACATAAAATTCTCTCTGGGTAAGCATGGCTCAGCTGTGGGAGGTGGCATGAGTCCACTACCCCGGCCACACAACATTTTTGTGGACTGCTCTGTGGTCTCACCCCACCTCCCACTAGAAACTGATACTTTTTGTACTTGGAAGGACCAAGCACTATAACAAGTAAATCAAACCATACTGGAATTTCCAATCAAAGTACTATAAAACATTTTTGCTGACCCTGGGTGGTATTTATAGGGATAACTGATGAAATTAGGGCCTGGATTCTTAAGTTTATATTTTGTCAGACATCTGACAGTCTAGAATATAGCATTCCAAGGCTTTATAGACTGAGGCCCGGACTGCCTTGCTGGGGTTCAAAATATTATTAATGTCGAAATCTAACTTATTTCCAACAAGTGCAGTCCTTAAATTTACCCGGGGGACCCTGTGAATCGGGCAGTGTAGCAGAAAATGTTCAGTGGTAATTTTTTTCTTGCACCGGGTGCAATCTCTCCCTTTTTTAATTATATATTGTCCCCTATTTCCTGGGAGGAGATTTACACCCAATCTCAGACGAGTAATGCATTTATCAATTCTCTTATTATTAGAGTAATTTGTTGGTCGTCTGAAATTAACCGAGGTCCTGCGAAATGTTTGTTTAAATGTTTTTTTTGAGATAAAAGTGGACCATTTCTTAATAATTATTTTCCTTGTTAAGGAATAGACCTCGGTTGGTGCAAGGGGGACTGAATTTGAAATATTGTTGTATTCAAGGCCCTCCTTAGCCGCCCTATCTGCTTCTTCATTTCCTGATATGTCTACATGTGCTGGACACCATTCTATAGTAACTTGTAACCCTAATTCAAGGCACTGGTTATATTGTTTATATATGTCTGCCAAAAGGTCAGGCCTTGATCTGCTATTATTATTTTTGAGTGAAGTTAAAGCTGAAAGTGAATCCGAAAATATAGCAGATTTAGTTGATTTATTTTCTATGATCCAGCACATTGCTTTTTTTATTGCGACTAGTTCAGCTGTGTAAATTGACAAATTGTTGCTGAGTCTCTCAGAGTACTGTATCTGAAGAGATGGAATGACATAAGCAGCTGCAACTTTCCCGTCATCGGGATTTTTACTACCATCTGTATAAATTTGGGTGTGGTCAGAATAGTGCCGGTCAATGTGATTTGCCGTAATGGATCTTATAAGTGCTGGCAAGTCACTTTTATTGAACTCGGCTGAGAGGGTTAACCTAATATCAGGATTTTTAAGAACCCAGGGCGGATCTGGTTTGGGTCTGAAGTCTGCTACACTGATCTCCCCGAGACCGTACTCCTCTATCAAGTCCTGGGTATAAGCCCCAAATGGCATGGCTATATGATTTTTTTGATATTTAGACTTGATATGGTATCCGGTCCCGAAGAGTTTGTTCACAGGGTTTCCTTCTTTTCGCGTTTGAGCCCTGGCCCAGTATTTAACTGACTGGTCTTGTCGCCGCAACCATAATGGGGTAACACCTGCCTCTGCCTCTAGCAAATAACTTTCTGTGGAAGGTAGTGCTCTGAGGGCTATCTTAAGGGCCTTATTCTGGATGATATCTAATTTTTTTAATATTGAAGGTGGTGCACATGAATAGATTTGAGCCCCATAATCTATTTTTGGACGTATGAGAGACTTATAAAGAAGTAAGAGGCTATTTTTATCAGTGCCAAAGTCTGTTCCTCTTAACATTCTCATCAAATTTAAGTCTTTCTCACACCTGATCATGATGTCTTTTATATGACTGTGAAAATTTAGTTTCCTATCTAAAAGCATGCCTAAAAATTTTACTATTTTTTTAAATATGATTGGTGTGCCGCCTAAATTTACGTCCAAGCTGTGCTGTTTTGAGTTGCCAAAAATAATTCCCACTGTTTTAGTTTGACTAATTTTAAAGCCCCATTCTTTTGCCCATCCCCAGATAAGGTCAAGTCCTGTTTGAGCTCTTGTTTGTAACAGGTTTAAGTTGACCCCCCCCCCCCCCCCAGCCATGTGCCTGAATCATCAGCAAACTGGCTGGTAACCATCCCTGTCCCCTCTAGTGTGTCAGGGAGATCATTGATCAAGAGAGAGAATAGAAGAGGGGATAAAATGGCCCCTTGGGGGGTTCCCCTGTGTAACGTTTCCGTGTCTGACAGGGTATCCCCCACCTTAACTTGAATTTTGCGTCCCTCAAGAAAGTTCCTCAGATATTGGTAGCAGTTTCCTGTTATTCCATGTTCTTTCAATTTATAGAGTACACCTGCATGCCAGGTTAGATCAAAAGCTGCTTGAAGGTCTAGAAAAATTGCTAGGACTGAGGACCCTTTCTAAATCCAGATTGAGAAGGATTAATTATATTTTTTGATTCAAGCAGATGTTCTAAACGTGCCATGACCATCCCCTCCATTAATTTACCTGGATGGGAGGTCAGGCTAATTGGTCTGTAAGACTGTGCTTCATTTGGGTTTTTCCCTTGTTTTAGTAGGGGAATAACACAAGCCTGCTTCCAAGCTACTGGGTAGACACCATCATTCCACACTTTGTTATATAATCTTAACCACAGATACAAGGCTGAATTTGGCATGTGTTTAAACATGTGGTAAGATATTTTGTCAAGTCCCGAAGCTGAGTTCTTCCTGCTATCAATTACTGATCTTAGTTCAAAAATTGAGAATCCATTATTAAGTGGTGACCTGTTTATTTCTGGGTTTTTTAGGTAGTTTTTATACAGTGATTCAAATTTATTTGGATAATTTAGTGTTTCATCGTTGACGTTTGAATCACTGGCAGCTTTAGAGTAGTGTTCAACTAAGAAGTTGGCTTTTTCTACTGATTTGACTGCTAAAGCTGTCTTATTTCTTAGTAGTGGAATAGGGCGTTGTGAATTTCCTTTAATTCTGCGAATTTTGGTCCAAAATTCCTTTGAGTTTGCGTTTTTATGTATACATGATTCGCAGAATTCTTCCCAGTTTTGCTTTTTAGCATTTAAGATGACAAATTTTGCTTCCCTTTCAACCTCCTTGTAGTCATATAAGTTTCCGAGACAAGGGTGCTGTTTTAGTTTATTTAATGCTCGTTTTCGCCCTTTAACAGCTTCGATACAGGAAGAACCCCACCAGGGGACATTTTTTCTTGTCTTTTTGCCAGAGTCAGAGACTGGTATACATTTTTTTGCTACCAACAGGAACCTTTCTGTGAGATTATTATTAAAAATATTGATATCATTAGAGTAGACGTCATCTAGGGTTATCTCCCTGCAAAGTTTTTTAAATAAATCCCAGTCTGCCTTTTCAAATTTGAATCTTTCTTCTTTAGAATTTTCTGTAATTTTGTGGTGTTGAGAATTTATTGTTATGCAGATTGGGTAGTGGTCTGATCCCATATTATCCCCATGTACCTGCCAATTAGAACTAGCTGAAAATTTGGGACTGGTGAATGTTAAATCAATGCAGGAGCCCTTTCCTGAGCCCTGGTCTACTCTCGTGAAGGAACCGTCATTGCGTAGAACTTTGTCATTTCTCCCCGCCCATTCCAAAATATCCCTCCCCTGACGGTCCTCAAATGGAGATCCCCATAATGGGTGGTGAGCGTTGAAATCTCCAGTTATAATACAGTCCCTAAGTCCATCTTCAGCATTTATAGATGAACTTATGTATTCCAAAGAATCTAGGTCGCACCCCCTAGAGTATAAATTGATAAGTATGAAGGGGGACCCCCCTAGATAAACTCTAAATAACTGAATTTCAATCTTGGAGTTCCCCATATTATCTTTGGGGTCGTCTACTCTAATCTCCTCAAAATTGATGGTATCTTTAAAATATGTAATAAGCCCTCCACAAACATTGTTTTGGGCATTTTTATAAAAACTATATTGTGCATTATATCCAGGGACATTCCTCTCTTTGTTTGGTGGTAATTTTGATTCTTGCACAAAGAGTATATCAATATGTGGATTTAAATCCAAGAAAACTTTAATATCTGTGTGCTTAAGAGGGGTCAGTCCCTGAACATTAAAAGAGATCACAGTCAGGTCCCTATTGCAAATGTAGTTTGGTGTTGCGACGAATACGACCAATCAGTATCTTGTGTCTTGGAGACTGAGACAGGATTTTTTTTGGTGTTTTAGCCTGCCTCAGAATCCCTGCCAGCATGGGTAATTTAGTTGCCATATTTGAGGCAAGTGCGCATTTTAAATTTTCTTGAGAACTTTTATCGACCCCCACTGTACTTTGAACCACACTGGCTTTTTCTATTGTTATTTTTTTTAGTTTATAAATAAATTCTCGTTTGAGATAATTTGATAGTTTGTTTCCTGTTATTTTTTATTTATTTAGAATTAATTCTTTTGTTATTTCCACAATACTATCCAAATCTATTGTAAAATAGTCCGAATTATTTATGACTTGTATTGTGGAGTTTATTTTTGAAGTCGATTCTGGATGTTGTTTTTGAAATGGGGAAGTTTGTTGGCTTCTATCTGCCAGTGTGGTTACTTTAATCGGTTGACTAATCACTCCTGGATCTATACCTCCCACAAGGTCAGCAATGGACACAGATTCCAGCAACGAGTGTGATGAAACACCTTCCGTATTGCCGTCCCTGTCGGAGTGATAGAAACTGGAGTGAATAGATAGCAAGGACTCCTCTCCAGTGACATTAAAGTCGCTGCAGTCACTACAAGATGACTCCGAAACATGAGTTCGGGACAAGTTGTCGCAGTCTCCTAGAGAGGAGTCAGGAAGTGTACTGGGGGTCGATGTAACTAGTTTGGGTGAATTTATAGGGGTTATGAAACCCCTTTCTGTTTTTATTTTTGTTGACGGGGAGTTTGCCGCTGGCTCTGTATTTTTTAGTCCTGCTGTACCCACTATTTTTAAACTATCAGTAGTGGGACTGATTATAACACAGTCTGAAGTGTCTGATTGTGAACTAGTAATTGAATCCCCCCCTTTATTAAATCTAAAGAAATCCCGTTCTCCATTGGTTTTTATAAAGGTTCTAACGAGATGACCTGTTGGAGTCCGGTTAAATTTGGAGTTTATTTCTTTTACGTTTTTTGTCTCAGAGGGTATTTGAGAGGAATTCTTTACCTGGATAACGGGAGTCAGAGGTCCTTGGGTTCTCTGAGCCCCGGGGGAGGGTAATTTGTCCTTCCCCTGGTTATTTATGTTAACATCTGGGTTTTTATGGCCCTGTTCCTCTCTTTTTGGCCGTGAGATAGCCCCTGAGCCGGTTTTGACCCCATTGTTTCTTAGAATTTTGGAGTCCGCGGCCACTTCCACCTTTAGCTTTGGAGATGTAATTAAGTTTTTGGTACCTAGTTTTTGTTGAGCGCCGGCATGGCCCCCCCCCTCCCCCCCCCCCCCCCCGGTGTGACTCTGTGGGGGTGTAGTGGCGGTGACCCGATTGTTTCTCTTCACCGCCACATCCCAGGGGATCCCGTCCCTATAAGCCAAACTAGAGACTTTAGCCGCTATAATGTAGGACGGGCAGCCCCTGAACCGGGTAGTGTGGCCATCCCCACAGTTAGCACACCGCGGTATTCCGGAGTACCGGCACTCACGAATATTATGGTGTCCTGAGCACCTAGCGCACCTGACCTCGTTTTTACAACCAGAGCTCCCGTGTCCAAATGCCTGGCAGTTGTAGCACCGAATCGGGGGCGGCGAATACTCCTCCACGTCCCAATAAGTGGGAGTGCCAGCCACTGTGACCGACAGCGGCAGAGATCTGCCCGTGAATGTAAGTTTTACCGCTTCAGACTGGCGGCCAAATTTTTCCTTAAGCCTGTCGGCCTTTAGGACCTCACAGACCCCACCATCTTTCCTTGGTTTAGGTTGAAGGTGGGATCGGAGGTCCCCAAGGTCGACCCGCAAGGGTATGTTGTGGATCACCCCGGCTATTGAAGGTCCACCACTGGGAAGAAAGGCCACCAGTGGGATATTAGCTAGGGTGAAAGGTTTTATTTTTAAAACACCCGCCAGACATTCGGCCGACGCGAGCTCTAGCATAAATGACCCCGACTTCAGCGGTATAATTCTATTTATTTTATTGGCCAGCTCCCGATGAATGGCTTTTGTGAACTGGATGATGGAAATATGATCCAGTATGGGAGCTGGCCCGGCTGACTTTATAATCAGCCTGTGTGCCCATGTACTTTTGGTAAGGTAGTGACTTTCCGTGGACACCCAGGGCTGATCATTTAAAAATGAGGCTCGATTGAATCGAGCCTCATTGTTGCCAAAAGTGGCCCATTTATTATGCCTGGCTGCATCCATTTGAAATGAAGAATCAAATAATTATTGACAGATGATTGATGGAATGAAATGAACATGAGAATAATTTATTCTGTAATGGACATGAACATGATGATGTTTATATATGATCCGATGGTTATATGATGATTACGTGATTGATGATTGATACTACATCTGTGAATATCCGGTCGCTAAAATGACAGTTCAAAGATAAAGGGCAAACAAAACAGAGGTAAATGTGATCAATTCTAATGCACTGTATATACTATCCTAGTAATTTTGAATGGGGTCAATTTTGAATATACAGTGCGCCTAAAGAGGGTGGGGGGTAATTTTGATAAATGTAAACAAAAGTATGAAGAAGTCTAAAGTCTAAAAAAGGCAAATAAAACAGAAAATGGAGGCATCGGAGGTTACCGGGTTGAGCGAAATAATGTATATATAAATCACGTATAATATTTTTAGTCCTTGTAAATCCACCGTTGGCAGGTAAAAATTAAAATTTCAGATTTTATTTTTCCCACAAACACAAAATGGCCGCCTCCTGGCTGACCGGAAACAGGATGATGATGAATGCGCCTGATTGACGCTTAAATCGATAACGAATTTGAACGAATCTAATCGGAAATAGGGGTGTCGTTTTGTTCAAATGTATTTCACCACAAAGCTAAGTTCGTTGTTCAAATTGGATGCGACAGCTGTGACTTAACACTCTTTGTTCAACAATAAGTGTTTTTAATTCGGTTAAAATATACAATAGTGTAACGCAAACACAATTATCATTATCCGGCCACCCGATTAGAGAAATGGACTCGACCGCTTATCGGCACATCAAAGCTCATCAACAGGCCATGTGTTTATATTGAACAGAGATTCTGCCGTTAGGGATAATTTATAGATTGTAAGTAAAAGTTTATTGTTTACATTTTATATACATTTAAAGATTTCCCTTTTCTGTTTTCTCATTGAACGCTATCAATTCCAAATTATATTTTTTTATTTGAATGGGATTTATCGCCATTTTAAACACGTTTCAGGTTATATACACAACAAAAACAACAATAAATAAGATATGTTCAGGAGTATTTTATTAACAAAGTAAATATTATTGATTAGTTGTTTTATAAAAAAACATAATGTAAAATGTAAAACTAACTGATGATATACAAAAGTTTTATGGATCAACCCGTTGTGTCTGACTGTGGTCTTCTAAGAACACGTGCATATAAAGTCATAATTTAACGTAGTGGTAATTAGTTGTTATCACAACTGTCTAAGTATTCGATATATAGTAACTATAATACCAAAAACGATCAAGTATTCGGGAACAGTTTTATATATTTCGGGTATTAGTTTTATCAATAAATATATTGGTTTAAGAGAGTAGGTTTTACACTGTACATCGTGGATCGTTCTGTTGTAGTGTAACGGTTCCATAAATTGTTCAAGACGAAATAAAAATATTTCAGCAAGTTAAATATAAATATGAATCAAATATCAATTCAGTTTAAAACACAAGTAAGGGATACTGTAATTACATGATTAAACAGCCCATGTTTTATTTTTTGATACATTTATCATAACGTAAGTGTGTGTATGTATAATACCATGGGCACGTTAAAGACCTATATGAATTAGATGATAGTAGCCTTATCAAACATGCGTTTATCAGATTTAAAACACACGTTGAACTGTGATAATTTAATTTTGCAATCGCCCCACGCATAAAATACACACACTTTATGGTGCGCCTGTTTGGGTAGTTTATTATATAACAGCAGATCTAAGGGCTTAAGTTGGTTAAACCGTAACGTTTGATTGGTTGACCCACTCATACCTTTAATAATATATTTAACTAACCGACTGAACTGACAAGTATATTTTATTTGACTTATACATACCAAAAGTTTTCGTTACATATATACACATGAAAGGGTCACATTCACAAAAAACACATGCACGCACTCACGAGCTATCACTTACATATTCATTTATACCGAGTATATTATTTTGGTGTTGTTTTTTACTGTAAAATACCAAACGTTTAAATGATCGCACAGTTATACATTATGCAACATACAGTGTTCTGTCATATAGCTCTGAAATATGGACCATATTTATTAAAAGAACGCAGGGAAACTTCATGATGCAACATTGATAACTCACGACCGCTTGTTGTCGTTCACACGCTTTGCAGATTGAATTTGAATTTGCAGTGGATGGTATTGTTGTGTTTTCATATTTTACTGTTAATTAATATAATATTACAGGGCACACGCTGTCGGTCGCCAAAGGCGCCAAATGTGATAAAAAATCAAAGTGGCGCATGTTTTTTCAGTTTGGCGAAAGTGATTGGCGCCAACAAAATATGCCAATATTTTAGCTATATGGCCATGATTTGTTCATAAAGTAACTCTTCATTGTCCTTAACTTTCGATCATAAAGTGTGTCTCCATGGATACCACCTGTCCGATAGCTAGTGAACACGAATGCACTGGACCGCGAAATTCCCATGCGGTTGTTTATGACACGTAATTACGTTTTCCTTATCTGTTTATTGTTCGTAACTCGAGGTGTCATGGTTTTATAATAAGTGTATTAACTTATACATAAGTTAGGCACAGGTAAATCTGTATTCTGTTTGTTAAGGTCCCGAAAAATTTAAACTTTACAAGATTCGCTCCAAGATAAAAATATATATATATTTTTAAAAGTTATGAAATTTCGGTCAAGTGTGTTTTACGATGTGCATTTTCCCTAATTTCAATCAATTTAACTACGAAAAATAAAATGATACAACTGTTTTGACAAGCTAGCCACCAGTGAAATATTACAGAATTTTCGCTAATAGGAAGATGTAATTTATTCAAGATTCAACCATTTATTTGGTATTGACGGCGCATGCGCAATTTGAAAATGAATACGCACAATCTATTTTTTTATTCTTGTTAATGTTGGAATAAATATGTCAAATCGAATATGTTCTTTAAATTCTGATAATTGTTATATAATAAAATATACTATATATAGAACAATCATAATGGCGTTTAGGACCACATTAAAAGATTGGAATGGTTTGGGCGTCCAGACTTGAAACGGGGTTATTACGTACGGCCCTTTAATAATTACATACATGTTTAATTACTTTATTCTGCCATTTCTGAAACTTTTATCACATATTTATATATTAACTCTTGAAAAATATCTTTCACCAAATTGAGCCATTTTTTTGTTTCATTTCAGTGTTTTCGATAAAGTACCAAGGAGATGGTATCTTCGGAAGAGTTAAACATACTGAGGTTAAAAAAGTTAAAACATTTGATTGTGATATAGCAGGCTAGTTCCTCTGACAATAAATGTGGCACCTGTAGCCCACTGTACGCTGTTATGACAAATACTTCAATTTCTCTACAAGTGTATTTGTTTCATATTTTGTTTTATCGATTTAGCTACTTTCAAATCTGATGTGCCAAGGCTAAATCCTCTCTCTCTCAGAGAAGGGGTTTCATATTTAGTGTTTTATCAATTAAGCTACTTTCAAATCTGATATGGCAAGGATTAATCCTTGTCTGCAAGAGTATGGGTTTTATATTTTGTGTTAACAAGTAAGCTTCCATGGCAAGGATTAATCCTTCTCTCTCTCAGAGAAGGGGTTTCATATTTTGTGTTTTATCAATTGAGCTACTTTCAAATCTGATATGGCAAGGATTAATCCTTGTCTGCAAGAGTAGGGGTTTTTATTCTGTGTTTTAATAATTAAGCTACTATGGCAAGGATTAATCCTTCTCTCCCAGAGAAGGGGCTGTATATTGCGTATTTCATCAAGTTAGATAATTCAAAGTCGGCAAGGATTAATCCTTGTCTGTCAGAGTACGGGTTGCATGTTTTGTGTTTGATCAATTAAGTTTCAAATCGACAAGGATTAATCCTTCTCTACCAGAGAAGGGGTTTCATATTTTGTGTTTTATCAATTTAGATACTTCCAAAATTGGTATGACAAGGATTAATCCTTCTCTCCAAGAGAATGGGTTGCATATTTTGTATTTCATTAAGTTAGATTTTCAAAGCTTCTATGGCAAGGATTAATCCTTGTCTGTCAGAGAAGAGATTGCATATATTGTGTTTTGTCAATTGAGATACTTCCAAAATTGGTATGACAATGATTAATCCTTCTCTCCGTGAGAAGGGGGTTGCATATTTTATATTTCATCCAGTAAGATATTTCAAAGTCGGCAAGGATTAATCCTTGTCTGCTAGAGAATGGGTTGCATAAATTGTGTTTTATCAGTTGAACTACTTCCAAAATTGTAATGGCAAGGATTAATCCTTCTCTGTCAAAGAAGGGGTTGCATATTTTGTGTTTTATTAGTTAAGATACATCCAAATTTGATATGACAAGGATTAATCCTTGTCCGCCAGAGAAGGGGTTGCATATATTGTGTTTTATCAATTAAGATACCTCCAAATCGCACATAGCAAGGATTAATCCTTCTCTGCCAGAATAGGGATTGCATATTTTAGGTTCTATCTTAATTTTAGTTTTGATTAGTCAATGTGTATATTTTGTAATAAATATTTATAACTGAAAATAGATGTTGTGTTGTTTTTTACTAGTTTGCAGGTGTCATATCTTGAAAAAAGAAGAGGATTTTTTTCACAAACATATTTTGTGAGAGGATTAATCCTTGCGTATTTTCTAATTTAGGGGGGTCAGGACGCGAATTTAAGTTAAAGTAGATATATGAACCCCCCAAAACGACACATCTGAACCACCCCTTTTACACAATATTGGTCCTAAAAGAGTACTTCATTGGCAAATCCCTATTTAAAATGTCTTCCATTTTTGATAATTTCTACTTGAGTAAGTTACATTACACTTATTTCATGACATACCGTATATTCCTATATTGCTTTAGTTTAAACTTATTTATTTTACTTCGATTTTGAAACAAGTTATTACAACCTAGGCAAATAATGCTCGAAGTCTTACTAAGCATATATGGAAAGTGTCTTGCTTAAGGACACCACACATAGCCGTGGCGAAGGATCGAACCCACGACCCTCCGATCATGTGTTCGATGCTCTACCACTGGACCTCGCACTTAACATCACTTTTTTCAATCTGGTGACAATTGGAACTTAAATACTCATAGTAAACTCAAAAAACGCTGTTATATGATTCAATTATTAAACTATTTCTTTGCTACAAATAAGTCGACAGCACCCGATATTATCCTTAAAAGTATCCGCTTACTGCCGTATTTTGTAAAAGGGGGAGAACGATGACACTCTAAGCTACTAAATTGTAATACGTATTTATTTTAGTGCAAAATTAAAAAAATAATGGACATTCTGCCGAAATTATTTTGTTTTTAATAAACCTAAACAGTTAAATAAAACCTCAAAAGTTAAAAACACGCCTGTAATTAACATTTCGATGAAAATTATTATCATATGCATCCATTTGGGTTTTATTATTTCTGACATTGCATGAACATACATGTACATTAAACTTAAATTCTAGGAAGTTTCATAAAATATGACAAAATAAAACGTCCTTCATAATTCACACACATGTAAATTCTACAAAATGAGTTAAATTATCAAACGCCTTATTACATAAAAAAATGTGCAGTTTAAAACAAGCACATTATGATTTATTTATTTTGGTGTCTCCAAAGAGATTATTTTGGCAATTTATCTATAAACCCTGTTAATCAAGACTTTCCCTGTATGATGTGTGCACAAAAAAATGCTTAATATGTATCGATTTATAAACTCTCTCTCTCTCTCTCTCTCTCTCTCTCTCTCTCTCTCTCTCTCTCTCTCTCTCTCTCTCTCTCTCTATATATATATATATATATATATATTTTAAATAATTTGAATAAAATAAAGACAAGGTCTAACATTATGAACCTTTATGTTTGCTCAATATCCACATATATTTCTTTACAGATGCCTATCCTTTATATAGCATATGAGTATGCATGTTTATATATGTATGTAAGTATGTATTGTCGGATAATAAACTTGATCATGCAAGGTATGCATGCGTTCCTGGTTTAAAATAGAAAAACTATGCTTCAATCGTCCTTGGCCTAGACAGTTTGTACACGTGCAACGGTGCGTTGACACCTGTATGTTAATCTATACACGTATGAGTTCAACGGTTTGTTTTCTATTTAAGGACTATCTAGTTAGTTCATCCGATGTTATCATCACATATTAACATGTTGATCAATTAATTTGAATAAAATGTAGACAGCGCTTACAAATATACACACTAATCTTCAGACATCAAGGTGTTACACATCATATTTGAATACATTACGAATCTTTGTCGTTTAGTTGGTTAAACATTTGCATATTTCTAGCTGGTTGTTAGTCTGGGTGATATTTACTTCAGTTAACGTGTTTGTGATTTCAAGTTTGATTAAATACAACTTAATGTGACAGGAATATTAACAATCAAGTGATTATAAGAAGAGTTTAACGTTGGTGATATTGCTGACAAAATATAACAGTAGATATCAACTCTATCATGTTATGTTGACACTATATCTAGAAAAAAACTGGTACAAACCAAGACATGTTGTCGAATATATTAGGATACTTCGATCGATGAACTACTGCATGTAATACAAATCAACTTATATATATGATTAATAGTACTGTGTTAAAAAAGTATTTTAACAAACGCCGCTATACTTCGATATGGGGGATATATGCAAAGTGGTGATAATGACAGCGAATGGTGGCATGGGATGATGTTGATGGTATTTGATAGTCTGAATTGCTGTGCAAGTATAATACAGATATATGAATGATATGACAACATACGTGTCTACTAAAACTGACAAAACTATAAACAAACTGATACATTAAATAAATATATTATATCCAACACTATTTCCAAAATTGATTCTTGTCGATCAATAAATGCACGTCCTCGCTATTTAATCGTTCCAAGAATTGCATGCAGTATTTCAAGCGTTTTTTTTTCATCATGGATACTTTTGAATATTGCCCCAATACTGCAATTTACCTTATCTGCAAATGTCACGTCCTTGTCGAGCAGTGCCTTTTATCTGCGTATCGTTATTGGACGTTATTTACAATCGCCATTAAGCCTGTTCTGTCCTCCTGACTACTTTATCACTGATACGTTACGGTTTATGTTATCGACGTGACGCTAGTTTGTTTGTGCATCTATTTTTAACTACCCCTTGTGTGTGTGTGTGTGTGTGTGTGTGTGTGTGTGTGTGTGTGTGTGTGTGTGTGTGTGTATGTGTGTGTGTGTGTGTGTGTG
This sequence comes from Panopea generosa, assembly GCA_029582155.1. Taxonomy (NCBI): domain Eukaryota; kingdom Metazoa; phylum Mollusca; class Bivalvia; order Adapedonta; family Hiatellidae; genus Panopea; species Panopea generosa. The sequence goes on along the minus strand of CM055912.1, from coordinate 30,094,200 downwards.
TGTGTGTGTGTGTGTGTGTGTGTGTGTGTGTGTGTGTGTGTGTGTGTGTGTGTGTGTGTGTGTGTGTGTGTGTGTATGTATGTGTGTGTGTGTGTGTGTGTGTGTGTGTGTGTGTGTGTGTGTGTGTGTGTATGTGTGTGTGTGTGTGTGTGTGTGTGTGTGTGTGTGTGTGTGTGTGTGTGTGTGTATATATATATATACTATATATATCCTGTTGAGAAAAGTGAACATGCAAGATGTGCATGTGATTCTGTTTTAAAATAAATGTACTCTGCTTCAATTGTCCTCGATATAGATAGTTTGTACTCATGCAACGATACATTGACCTTGTGAATACTGACAAATACATGCACGAGTTCAATGTTTTGTATGCTGTTTAAAGGCTACCCAGTTGATTCATCTTACGTTATCATCAGATATATATAAACATTATTTAGTTAATTTGAAAAAAACACAGACATAAACATTATTAACCGTTTACTTGATCAAAATTCATGATTAAAATAAGAACTTAGCCTTTAGTGGTATATACATTTACACATTTCTACATGGTTGTAAAATATATTTAGTTGTAAATGTAGTTTTGATACTTGTATGAAATAAATCTTAGTATTACAGGTTCAAATTTGGTAATATATGTGACAAAGCACACTGACATGTTCAATTTTATATGTTATATTGACACTTACCTACAAAAACTAGAAGATATAATGCCAAATGTCTAATTGACATACATTTTCCGATCGTGCTGTTTACATTTTTAAGTATTATCAAAGGTAGATAATTGTGTATAGATAATCATTGTGTAGTTTTGTATCATTTTTGTTCTGTAAATGGCTCACAGATATCTTTCTAGAGCAGAACATTGCTGGATTTGAACCAACAATTACACATGTGACAGGTAAGTGATTGTTAAACGACATCAAAATATAACTTGTGACTAAATATGGCAAATAGTTTGGTCAGTCTTGATGGTAGCCAACTTGTATCGATACACATGATGCGGCATATAGTGATTGCTATATACCAGTTATAAAGACTTTGAATAAGGGAAGTGATTTAAATGTACTCAATTTACCATGATGCCCTCAACTAGAATCTACGTCGGTCATTTTTCAAAACACTTACGGTTTACAACTACATTGTATGCATTCTTATACTATTTCTTATACAGATAATGGTATATAAATATAAGTCAGTTACCTCCCGCTCATGTCATGATTATGACCAAGTATTTCAATCAGAGAATAGTACTTATAACGTATATTTATTGCCCATGGTTAGTTAGAATTTTGCTTGGTTTTTGTTAAAATTTCGGTAAATACATTGTTAATTCTGACAGAGTTGTCTTCGTTACCAGAAACAATTTTCAATTTGTTTTCTGTTTATTTTTGTAAGAATGGGTTTTATGTTTTTTCAACAGTATATCAGTTATTTGACGGCTGTTAGTTCACCTAATCACCATACTTAGGTTAGCTACCCTGGTAAACAGTAATACACGCACATTGGTACCATCATGGCTGTAGATTAAAGTTCATGACTAATCATCACAAAGGCCAGGTGGGAACTAGAACTTACACCCATTGAATTGAAACATTACTGACTGAACGTTTAACCCAAATAAACTTCCAATGGGTGATTCATTGTACAAAGGGGTGTATTTGTTTGTGTTTAAGAAATCAGAATTTCACCATTTTATAAAGTGTGTGTATATAATGTGAAATATGCCATAAAACACACAGCTGATGCTTTAAATGTTTAAACCGGACTTGAAATCGTTGTAGATATTTTGATTAAAGGCTACCTTTAGCTTACATATTGTTAAGGCAAATTCCCCTAAAAAAGAAGAGGAGTAAACCTTGTTTTTCAATTGATATTATATATACTATATAGTATTAGAAATCATTTACTGCTGCGTGTTACAAGAGTGTATTTTATCAACAGAAAATAGGATAACTTCAAATTTTAACTTTTGTTAATTTATATCATTTGATTTGGTAAATATTTAAGTCCATTATCTTAGTACAACATGATATGCTTCTGCGGTGTAACTGGCAAACACATCTTCACTTTTGTAGACATTCTGGGATCATATCCCAGCAGTTGCAAACAACATGGAAAAGAGATGGCTTAAATATGTTTAAAAACGAATGTCTGTTTTTTTAATGATATCATTATTTTCAAAAACGTATAATTAATACATATTTCCAATTGTACTTTTAATATTTTATGTATCATGAGGCATCGTGATCTTTATTTTTACTCTTTCTAACTGTTTTACATTCAAAACATATTTTATATACATTGTCCCGTGTTTTGGATTTGAATCAATGCCGAGGCTAAAGTTTTGTCTATTTTATTCGTTACTGTTTAGTATAACAATCAAATTGTAGGAGCGTTTGGACCGGATAAACGGAAGCTATGTCCAAATAAATCTTATTGTTTGATAATTTATAAATAATTGGATGCCTCAGCTGCTAATTTGGGAATTTTAAGTTAATGGATTTGTACATGTGTTATTTCTATGGTACCAGTGCTGTAGAATTTATTGGTACATGGGAGAATGGGGGTTCAAATGTCTGCCATGTCCAATGACTTCTTTTAAATTATTATTCTAGTCATGGGACCCTGAAGTTTCCAACATTTGATTGATCATATCAAGAGAAACACATTTAGTTAAGTCAGTGTATAACATTTAAATACTACGAGTATAAATGTTTGTTTATGTTTGTAATATATGAATAGGAGTATTTTAAATAGCTGATATTAAAGTTACTAGTGGTAGTATATACTATATATCCCAATATAAAGTATGATTTACTATACAGATTATAGTTCGTCACTAACACCTGTGGCTGACACAAAAATTAAATCTTACGTAAATTGCTAAAACAGTGAAGGCTCGTTTATTGTTGGATAAGTTCATTACTATGTTTGACACCTACACTTTTTTTAAAATTTCTAGGTATTTCTTGCTTAACCATTTACAAATGTAAATACTTTATAAATTCACTCTAAATTTGCGCACATAGGACATATGTGGCCCATAATGGCAAAGTTCTAAAAACTTTAAGATTTTAAGTTTCGGTGCCAAAAAATGTAATACGCCACTGTATTGCATCGATATAAATATGCCAAATTAATTCACTAAAATGTAATATTGCCATATTATACGTGGGGTTTCAAAATGTTCGCGGAAAGTATTTATAACTTTTTTATTATTTCAGTTTTAATCATAATTTTTCATGTTGATATAAATACATAATTTTTATTTCGGCACCGTGTACTACAAATTTCATCAATTTATCTTTAAAACATACAATGTTACAGTTATTTTAGTAACACCTACCAAGCGTGACTGGATCAACGTCAAAATACGCTTAATTTATTAACGTCATGTCAAATTACGTTAGGCCCTACGTCTGAAGTCACATTGTATTTCAATTATAAAACAGCCCGCAAATAATTAGTTGTATGAGTTGTAAATGTATGAATAATAAAGAGTTTGTGCATGTCTTTGAATAGTTGTTGTAGTTGATTGTAGTTTCTATAGGTACGGCATAAGTCAAGACACTTCCCACATCGTAGAAACCTACACAATTCTGCGTCTTTGGTGATGGGGATGCCAATGTTTTCACACTGATAGCATTTGTTTGTTTTTATGACCGAACGTTGATACGCATGTCCCATCAACTGTCACAATATTATTTAGATATCTCATACCACATTTACCATATTTATTTAGAAATTGTTAAGCCGCCCCCATTCTCATCTCTTTGTATTCGCTTGAAAGTAACCACGGCACCCACCTAGCTGAAACGCGACGTATATTCAAATACTCCGTTATACTAGAATAGGCACTTCCCATTTAATTGTCCAGCTTAGTTGCTAAATATGTAACACTTATGTGTCTATCCTCATCTACAATCGTTTTGGCCCCAGAAATATTTTGTTTGACGTTGCATGACGTCCGCCTTTTTCTATGTCCGTTTGTTAACTGACGCCTCCGCCGAATCTGATGTACCATTCATAAATTGCAGTTTTCTGTAAAGCTTTTTAGCTATATGTTTTCATAATATTAGTCACTGTTTCTGATTTAGTTTTATTTTGTAAAATGTGCAAACACAAAATTTTATTGCTTATCGCTGAACTAAAGAAATCGTGAAGTGAAAACAGCTTGGTAATATACAGTGTGTAAAGTGAAGACGTATTGACGTCACAGATAACGTCATAATGTTCTACTGACGTCACAGTATGAAAAGTAATGGAGCTGTAGGTGGATTTGAAGCAACTTACTCGAAAACCATCAGCATATTAAAAAAATATGAATAGTAGCAATTTTCGAAAATACCTCCCAAATAACGAAAAGTGATCCAGTGACGGTCGATGTTCGTCACTGAAGTAACGATAAAAATATTACTGGTATGACTACAGTGCTAATATCTGGTAAATCGATACAGAATATATAGACCTTTGTTTCGACTGAATTTCAAATTAAACAAATGATAGATAAAGATTTTAAAATATTTTCTGCAAACTTTTTTAACTCCCCTCTTATGGTTTTAAATTTGTTTGAAAAAAAATTGATATAGTTATGTTTTGTTTTTATTTATATATATATACTTAGTTTACTTCATCGAACACCGGCTTGATGATGTAAGGTATAGTTATATTGGTTCATAATTCAAGTGCGGATTTCTATCTTAAATAGAATATAGCAAACCGATTTACACTCTTGTTAAGGAACAGGTTGAAGAGTATAAACTATTCATTCGATGCTTCAGGAGAATAGGTTGAAAATTTTTTTTTATAAGTACAAGATCTTTATGCATCTGTTTTTATGTTGATGAAAAGATATTTGATTTATCTGTTTAAAGACATACCCATATAAACTATCAGGTTTTAACTACATGTAGTACTCTAATTATAATTGTTATAATTTTATTCAATAATCATTTTTAAAGTTCATTTTTTTGTGCGTTAATTTGTTTGCATTTTGTTGTGAGTTTCGACCATATTTACATGTATCACAGAGTTCATTAACGCACATGTCTATGATCCCCACAGTTACAACAATATAATATAGAATTTTGTTTTCATAATCGGATATATCCCTACATAAAATGCAAAATAAATGGTATACTGGCCAGTTCGTTTTTTGAGACAGTGACACCATAAGCTTTTTTTGTACTGTCCATCATAGATGAGTTCATAAATACATGCATCTGTTTTAATCCTCTAAAAGTCACCTTTTTCCAGTTTATGCTCTGCCAGCTTTAGCTCTACTAATTTGCCGTATGAAATCACAATCACTACGAACCAAATCGAAAAAAGTTCAAACTATATTACTAGAATTTGTTTAAAGCGTAAGATCATGATATTTATTTTTAATCTAAAAAGTAAACCAGCATCGTAATCTATCATGTTTTCCCTCCATGAATATGTTTAACCTGTTTTTGAAGTATTTGAGGTGTATCTTTTCGAACCTTGTTCCTTGCTTTCGAAATTTCATGTTTCACATTGTTTTATATGTAACCGCGTTCAGTGAGATGCTGTAATCATTCTTTTGAACGGGTTTCAAAGTTTTCATTTTCAGTGCATAAACGACGTATTCACAGTGCCAAACTGTACGGAAGGTTTTTACAAATGTATTTAGGGTGACAACTGCTTCGAAGGAGGTACTGATGTATCTGTTGGGTTTGACTAGAAATCAGTGTGTACATGTGGTTGTAAATGAAAGTCTAAAAATTCTGAAATTCTTTCAGTAGGATGACCACCAGCAGACACAATAGGTCGATCTGAGTTACCTTGTTTATGGACTTTTGGAAAAATATAAAAATGACCATGTTTTGGGTTGGTGATAGTAAGATACACTTTTTTTCATTAATGTTACCCTTTTCGTACAGTAAGTCTCAATAGTTATATTGACTTTTTTTTGCGTAATCAACAGATGACAGTATCGAGTTTTGTAAAGTAAACTGGATTTTGAACTTGACGTTCAGCCTCAGAAATGTACTGATTTGTGTCCATTGCAACTACAGATGATCCTTTGTCAGCTGGTTTGATTATTATTCCTGTATTGTTTTTAAGCGTTGATATAGCTTTACGTCCTAATTTTGAAGGTTATCAAATTGTGAGTACTTCTGCTGGTGAAATGATATGTCTGCTTCAACTGAATTTATAAAGGTTTCAAGATATTGAGATTGTTTTGGTGTTTGTCAGTCGCTTTTTTCTTTGAATTGTTCATATTTATCATTAGCAAGTACATCAGTGGAATGAACTAGATCAGAAATTGTTGTAAGCGTATTTAAAACAGATCTATGAGAAATATTTGAAAGAGGGCCAATTTGTATTTGAGAATAATCATATAATTATGGTTCTTTCATTTTGAAATGAGATTTCAATCTAAGTCGTCTACTGAACTTCAATGTGTTTTTAATTAAGTTGGCACGATCAACCGATACGGGTTTTTGACAAATAATTAAGTCCTTTAGACAAAATTGAATCTTCTGACTCCGTGAGTGTAATAATAGATATGTTCTAGGAGTGAGATAGTTGTGTTTTGATTAGACAGCTAACCTTCATTTGAATCGTCGTTTCCTCTTCTTTTTAATTTTGGTTTTATTAACATTTGTAAAGTCAGTCATATTGATAATTCCAATAGATTCTAGTTTCTTTTTCCCTTTTTTTTAAGAATGGATATTTCCTTTGTGACTGGTGGTGTGGAGATATAACTTCGCATTTGTTCGGGAAAATCTGAATTAATGTTTAAAATTTGATTTTCTTACTTTTGAATTTCGGAGTTCATTATAGCAGATTGGTGTGTATATTTATTACATAATACATGTTACTGCATAATACTGAAAAGAGTGTCAGTTAAAATATAATTCCAAGATTTATTGAATTAGGTAGACACAGACCTTGGGGAATAGTTTTGTGATTAAGACAAGTTTGTAAAAATGAAATATAATGGTTAGTTTTGACAAGTGCAAGAAATTTATCTCTGAGCTGTTTAATAATGATGATTTAAGATTCATGGTAGATGACGGAAGGATCTTGAATCAATGATATAAGGTGTAAAGGCACAATACCTGTAATATATAAAAGATTATAGAAATACACCGAACAAGATCCTTTCAATAATATTGTATTACGGATTGATACAAGGGTGTTAAGGTAATAATATAGGTGAGATTATTAATTAATAAATAATTTATACACCCAAAAAATACTGAATTCTTTATAGATATTTAAAAGAAAACCGAGCGCTTCCGGAATATGCATATAACGTATATATACACCGAGTCACAAGGCTCTAAAATATCATCGTAGATACTATGTTTTGTATTTGGTTGAATATTTAGCGTCATTTTTATGCCATCGAGCGCTAATAGACAATTCATGTTTTGTAACAAAGATATTGGTAAATTATCTCTTCAATGGTGTCCTGAGCCTTTTGTGCAATTTGCAGATAACAAATGGATGTTTTGTCTATGCTATCATATTTTGTCCATACATTCCGTACGCCAGTGTAAACTCGAGTATGTGAATAATGACGACAATAACAGGAACACAAGAGCTCATGCATGGCACTTAAAGCATTGATACATTGAACATCTGATAAAATATGCTGAAACTCTACATTTCGACATGTATCAAGGTTTTAGATTCAATTTGTATACATGTGTGGATGCTGTTCTTATAACATTATGTTTTTGTATATAAAGATTGACCGTGGAATCGTATTTATCGGTGTCAACTAACCTTTGTGTATAGTGGTATGCCTTAAAAACACAATCTATCAAATCATATCCACTGATTTGCTAAACAAACTTTTAATGAATGTTCCTCAATGAAAATAGCTTTTATACACTGCTGTGCTAGCCATTAATCAAATTTCATTAGAACACAACATACCAATGTTATTATGGCTGCGAAAGTCAAAGACCCGTCAACAGCCACTCAATTTCATAATTTCTACAGCGAAGCAGTCAACAGTAACAAATTACCTTATTTTCGTGGAACTCAATGAATCACCCATGCTAAGGAATGAACAATCAAATATACATCCTAGGCCATATCTGAAATAGAAAACTAACAATTTTAGTTTCAATATTATTTTAAAAACAGTTTATGTGTATCATTTAAGGTAGTTTGCAACGTTCCTATCGGATTTTTTTTATATCTGGCGTTAGTTATCAAACAGTTGTACATATGATTTATGAAGTCTCAGCTTTCATTTAAGCTTTGTTTGCGTTTAATATAGTACCGCAATCTCTCCTAAAGGTTGCGTATTGTTTGGACGATTTGCATCGCTTTCCTTTGTAAACTTATCAATATTAATGCAAAATTGTTTTAAATAACATATACAGATTACTTATTTTATTGTCTATGATAGTATTATAACTTTAATACAGATGAAACCTTTACAGCTTATCATTACGCTGGGGCATTTACAAAAGCGGGTTTTAAAACAACAATTTTAGAGCATTCACGACTGATTGCGCGAAAAACTCTGGTACAAGTTTTTGAACCTCTTGTCAAACTTTATTAATTTTACTAAAATATTATCGAATAAAAAGAGGGGGTGTTCACACTATTTTTTTTTCATATTTTCTAAAATAAAACTCTTAAATAAACATAACGTTTGCTTGTGTTTGTTAACGACGTCAAAAGAACGCCATATAATACTAACGTATAATACAACGTCATCCGAAATAGCAGGCAAAACGTCGTGTGAACTTCTGAATTACAATGGCAAATTATATTACAAATATTATGCAGTTTTCAGTTAAGGCATAATGTATCTATGAAAACGACCTTTTCCAGACACAGCGACAGTACCATTCAATTCTTGTTTAGAACAATCAATATCTGACACAATTACAGTTATACTCGAATACTATGTGTATCTACCATGCTCTCCTCTAACAAACATATGAAAAACATTAGTTGGGAGTTTTATATTTTACTACAAAATCGATCATGTACATTTTCCATTGGTTTGGAATATTCATATCTCTATATTTCAGACGCATAAAGTAAAATTTGTTTAACCATCGTATTTAACAGTTTTAATAAGTTTTTTTTTCCTCTCAAAATAACCAACATTATTTTGTAATTGAATTATTGAGATAATTACTTTCTTAGCTTGTAATGCCAAACATGTTTTTGCATATGTCCATATCAATTTAACATTTATATATAAATCCATATATCTATACATAGAAACTGTTTCATTATAAAACCATCTTCATTTTGTCAAAGTGTATCGCCATTTCTAAAAACAATATTTTTTGTCTTTTTTACATTAATATTCTTTCCAGTTTTAATGATATTGTTCTTGCACATTTTGTACATAAATTCAAAGGCTTATTATCCTATATCAGTTTTATAAAATTAAACATTTCATTAATTCCTTAAGTTGATTACTTTTTCTAATTTCCTTCTTTATTATGTCTTAGACCTTAATACGACTATGCTTTTAAATAGTGTACACCTGTTTCGCACCTTTTATTGTTAATCTATATCTGTATTTAAGGATTATCAAACAGGTCAGCGCTGCGTCTTAATTTCTATGACAACAGTTTTAATACAGTCTACTTTATATCTATAGTATCGATATAATGCATTCTAATTTCGGCAGTCAAAGAGTTCGAACGTAATGTAATGATACCGTCTCTAAGAAGTGACTATTTTCCGTTCTTACTAAGATTTCAAAAACGTTTATATATATATTCTAAATTCAAGTTGGAAAACCATAACCAACTTAATTTATTTACTTCAATTAATAACAATTGGAAATACTCCGATTACTTAATATTTCAGAAATTTCGTAACTGGACCTCGCTACTACATTCATCACGATTACTGGTCTAAGACAAGTATTGTGCTGTGCTACGGCTACACGTGTAACTATTTATACGTGCTCTACTAGATCTATTAACTTTTACAAATAACGAATACAATTAATAAACTTATAAAGTGTCGATTACTTCTTCCACAAACCACACCAGTACCTTCACCGTTCCATTGCTTTTTCCATTTATAAGTGTGTCTCTATTTGCATGTTCCCATATCTGAATAATATTTAATGTATCTTTGTTACTATAAATATTTATATAAAAGTGTACATGTTCGAAACAAAAGTTCATAATTATTCCTTCCTATATTTTCCGTCCAATGCGACGATTTTGTTTAAATGTCCGGTTCTAACATATTCCCGTAGGATACATGATTTCGATATTCATGCTTTCATTTATATATGTTCTTTTCGATATTTCGAGGTACAGATATGATTATGCTTTATTTATTTTTAGACTTGGTGACATGCATAACTGACACAATATTTATGCTTAAGCAATATATCAAATTATAAAATCTGCATTCTCTGACTAAAAAATAACGGCATTCTTCAACTCGTATGTATTTCGTTACATAGCGCAATTCTATTTACTGATGTAGAACACTTGGCGAGGGCGTCAAAATAGTTGTCCGTTGGGTACTGTAACCATGCTATATTTTGCTAAATATATATATCTATGTTTACCATTATCAATTGATGAAAGTTGTATGTTACAGCCTGTTTTGTTGTTTTTTTCAATCATAAACAGTAACGCATCTAATAAATTATCATGTTTATATTCAAAATAACGCCCATTTCGTTATTATATTATTTTTGATAATTTTATTTAGATACAGTTACTTCGATTGTAAATAAATATTCTTTTGATTTATATTAATGTTAGATTTTAGGATATATTGTTGATAAATTAATCCGATTAAAATTGCTATCACTTCGCTATAGATTGGTTTTCGCACATTGACTGATTACTGAATGGCTCTTTATGACGTAGTGTCACTTTTGACTTAAAGTTACGTTCTTCTTTGATAAGGGTTTCTTATCCATAATGTAAATGGTTGTTATTTGATCATGTGACTATTTTTGTTATATTTTGTATTTTACATCATTAAACGATGAAGGAGTTTCAACAATATAAATTACAAGAAACAGTTAATGTACCATGTAATGGGATATGTACAAATGCTGGTTTTCTCACCAATTTCAAAGTACGTTATAAGAGGGAACAGTTTACTTGAATCAATGCAATAATCTACAATACTAGACCCGTTATTTGTCTGACATGCAATTTCTCCGTGCAAATCATTTTGTGATCTACAATTGATAATTTGAATACCATACTTTTTAACATATTTATATAATTCTATGAGTGGCATCCCGTATGTATTACACGTTTTATCTTTAGTTTCCCTGTGGATGTTAAAATCATCACTCTCATATAGTACTTCCAAAAGATAAAATCAACTTCATCTTATTCAGCTATGACATGTAACTCACCGCAACAAGCATTTCCATCTCACGCACATTGATTTCGTAAAATCAGTTTATCCTTGTAAGACATTATCAAATTCATTTTAGAAAAGACGCCATGTTTCACATAAGCCAAATATTTCAAATTGTTCTATATAATCCCAGAAGCAAATGTCATTTATATGTTTAGACAACCCTTCATTATTCCATGCAGCAAACTTGAAAGAACATGATCAACCGTTTGAGTTTATGGTGTTACGTTTTTGGCAATATTTCTGTCTAATATTGTTTGCCTTCAAAATATTGTCTATTGCATCATCGTATTGATAACGAGTTTAACATATCTGAAATAACCACTTTTATCATCGTCTTATGCAGAAATCTTCTCAGATCGCTTCACATTTTCATAACTCTACCTGGGAAGTCCTCACTTACGTGAATGTTTCAACGAATCGTGTTTCCATCTTTGTCTATGTTTCCATGATTTGCACCGTTATTATCTTTGTTCTTGTATCGTTGGTTTTGTTCCTTTTCTTTTGCCTGTATCTGTTCAAAACTGCCTCTATCTTTGAAAAATGACAATTTCACAATTACTGGTCTTGAACTCTCCAACTTCGTAGTATATAGCCGGGCCCGATTAGCTCAGTTGGTTACGCGTCGGACTATCAATCCAGGGGTCGTGAGTTCGAATCCCCCGCCCGGCTCGAGTACAGGTTAATCCCAGGAAACAGCGGTGAAGTTAACTGATCGTCTGTTAGCCCTCGATGGCATAAAAATGACACTAAATATTCAATCAATCAATCAATCAATCAATCAATCGTAGTATATAGGCTCTTTCCATTCACATCTTTGTTTCATCAATACCTTAGTCATTTTTTATATACTCTCTCATTTTTGTTTCTGATTCATTTCTTGATTCGCCCAATCCAAAACATTGCAAATTGTCTCGTTTCGACTGATTCTAATTGTTCTCTCTTTTCTTAACTTAATTTAATTTTTTTTCTAAATCGTCAACCTTTTTCATTCATTTCAGGACTGAATACTATCAGTTAATTTGATGTTATTTTCAACAAGTGTTATATTGCTTTCCTTGATTTCGTTTATTGGCTTTTTTCAAATTCGGTGAAACGGTGCTCAACGCTTCCTACTGTTGTCTGCACGGATACATATAACATGATAGCTTTTAATTGATTTAAACTACAATACGGATTCGTATGTGCCAACGGTGTTGATGGGTCAAACTACTGGTTTATCTGAGACTGATCTTGTGGCGAATGAGATTGTTATAGCGAATGTGATGAAAACAAAGAACCACGTGTTTGATAGTCATTACTTTCATTAAACACACTTAAAACAGTTATACCCTTTAATGTTTTAGAGTATTCTCTAGGTCCTGGATTTCTCTCAACAAATTGTGCAGCAATCATCGCAAAATATACATTTCATTGACACATCCCAACATGATAGAGATGTATCTTTACATTTTACTGGCTGTGAAAATGTTCCTATTTGCGCTCACCAAAGACACAAATCTACAACCATGGTTATAGTTTCTCCTCCGGAATATATTCCAAAGTTAAAGTGCACATCACGCCTGTTTAATCGAGTAAAAGCCATTATAGCCACTCAATAGTCAATAATAATGTATGAAATATCCCCGCCGGCGCCCCTTTTTGAAATATTTTAGCGTGACTCTATTGTCCGATAATAACTTTACTGACCGAAGGGCGGTGTTAGTATGGCCGCTAACATAATTATTTACATGCATGTTGTGAATATGCATAAAGTCATTTTTAGTAAATATACCGTTGTAACTATAGCACAACTCTATAGAGCTTCAGTTCATGACTGTTTAAGAATATATCACTTATAAATATTGCTGTTTAATGTCGAAATTTTAAAAAAAATATTAACCACTTGGTTTATAACGTGTTTTCATTCTGTCGCATTCTATTAGCTTTTGAGTATTGTTGTTAATTTGTTTTATTTGTACTTTGTACGACTAATAAGTATATGAGATATACGGATCATGGAGATCTGTCTACACTTGCTTATTAACCATTCCGGATAGATAGGAAATACTACCACCAGAACTAAATATTTACAGTGAAGGATACATGGTAAATTATACCCCCACAACTCAAAATTTACAGTGAAATATAGATAGCAAATTCTACTCCCAGAGCTCAAAACTTACAGTGTAGATATATAGTAAATTCTACTCCAAAAATTCAAACTTTACAGTGAAGGATATATAGTAAAGTCTACCCACAGAACTCAAAATATACAGTGAAGGATATATAGCAAATTCTACAAAGAAGGATAGGTAGTAAATTCTACCCCCACAACTCAATATTTACAGTGACGGATAGATATATCGTTGCAAACATAAATATATTTATATTCGTTTATATAAGTATATAATATATATGTATATGTATGAATACGTGTATGAATATGTGCATGTTTATTCAATGTACATGTATGTTATTTCCTGGAGTTCTGTACATATATTGACAAGAAACATCTTCCTGAAATGTTATTAGCTATTTTATGGATATCAAGTTGGTAAATGTTACATATGGACAGATTATTGAATTAATTTGAATAAAACACAGACATAGTCTAACCTTTTGAACCGTCACTTTATCAATATTCGCAAATGCTTATTATCGTTCAGATTTATTGGCATATTACATGTATAAGCAGCTGGAGTAAGATGCAAACACAGTCATTAGTTGTATATATATATATATAGCATAATAAAACCTTTTAAATGAACAATTACATGTACCACGCAACCATGATTTACCAATGATCTTATTACACAGTTCTTACCAAATATACGTTTCTGGGATGCGTTTCACAAAAAAAAAAACTGACGACAAAAAGCATCGTAAACGTAAGCCTACACTTATTCATAGTATTTTTAACAATTCATCAACATGAATCGAACATTTCTAAAACCATGTAGAAAATGATATATTTTCTGGAAATATAATCATTTTAAATGTCGTTCAAACATTTTAACAAACAAAATGTAATTATCAAACTGACTTTTTTTTTGTGAAACGCACCCATGATGTTTTACTGTAAACTTAAAATCACCCAATATCAGTATGATCATTGACTGCATGTTGCTATACGTATTATGACTTTAAAATTGCCATAATTCCGGAATGTGGTATTTTTTTGTACTTGAATGCAGTGGTTAAGTATTGCTTAGAAATATGTGGTGCATTTAATTTTATTTCAAACGAAAACAATCGCAAAAATCTGACACGTTGAAGTCTAAGTGCCCATACTTTAGAAATAGAATTTGGCAGATATAATAATGTAGAAAGAGAAAATCGGATTTGAAAATTATGTTCCTTAAATGTTGTTGAATGAGAGTATCATTTCCATGTTGTCCAAATATAGAACAATAAGAACTAAATATATAAAAAATATATCAATTCCAAGCGGTAATAAATTTATATATCTATTTTTATCTTCAAAAAAAAAAAAAAAAACGACTTGTGCGTAATATATCAAGATATTTTACAGAGGCTTTAAGGATAAGAACAACTACCTTGAATAGAATGACTGCTTCTTAACTATATTAGCTCCAATGAATTATTGAAAATATAATGTCTTGATTTGATATCTTACAATATTTGACTGTTTGTTTGTGAAAATTTTAGCTATGTTTATATATTGTGTGTCTATGCCATATTTGTTTAAATATTCTTTTTAAATGGCCATAGGCAATAATGTATTGTCGTAATGCCAATAAAACTGAAACTGATTAAACGTTTTGTTGTTTGTACTTCTGACCAATCCCTCATCTAATCAGTATTAATTATTTTGAAAACACTCAAAATAAAAAATAATTCAAAAGTATTTTGCGATGTTCTTCGAATCGTGAAAGTCCAATTATTATAATGTTCAAATTATATACTGAGCATAAAAATTACTTCATGATGATTTTAAAGTATCCAATATAATTAAATATCCTCTCACTAATTTCTAATATTATATTCCACCAACATGGAATAAATTTAATATACTGATGTCCTCAAAAAGCAGAAATGATGTTAGAAATCTTGCAATGTATTTATATTATACTATGAGGGAGCGTGGAACATTTGAATAAGATGTTTTAATCAACATTTGTGTTTATATCTTTAATTATATGTACATGTATACAAGGATGGGTGTTTAAATGATCTATATCATACATGTAAATTAGGTTTCAATTGCTTTTTCATGTATATTGTATATTATTATTGACAATTATATTTCAATTGCATTTTCATGTATATTGTGTATTATTATTTACAATTATATAGAATGTTATGACCGCTTATGGATGTTGACCTGTTTCCTTAGACAACGGAATCGCTCCAGAAAGGGAAATCATAAAAACATCTAATCAGGCTAGAACTGACCGCTACTCACTCATCAGTACACCATACTCAATAATTCGTTTATATATTATATTTGACAATAATACAGATGTAAACAAAGCACTGCATTGTTTATAAAATGTTTATGTACTGGTATGTTAACAGTATTTCTTTTTCTGTTTGGATTGTTTTATTTATCGTTGCGCTCTCATCGAACACATAGTGTTATATCTATATAAAATGGTATTTCAATTAAACAAATGCCAGCTATGGCAACAAATATAATACTTTTATATTTTAAAGTATAATACAACTTTTGATCTATCATTGATCTTTCTGCACCTTGCGCATATAGTGGCATTTAATGTCGTGCGTCTACAAATGTACTAAAGAGGATAATGGTAAAATATTATTAGTTTTACAATAATTTATTCCTTTACTTGTTCTTAAAAAGATCATTGCTCAACGGAATGTTATGAAATAAACGCCAAAATGACTTATTGTTTAACCCAAAAATCAATATGTAAATCTATTTTTATAATGTGTTACCCTATGTTTCTGTCAAAAAGTTTAACGAATCTATACTACTTTACCGATATATGCCTATACAATGTATATACATTGTTAGTAGCTGACACTGATATTCAGGCCGCGTAAACAAATTACACATAGCAAGTTAAAAGTGTATTTCCAGATTCACGTTTAATACCACTAGAAAAATCCCAACAATTTTGTGTTTTTTTGTTAAAATAATGCAATATGTTCCAGTGTATAACAGAACTGGCGTGTGTTTAAGATAAATTTGTGTCACAGACTTTAGAAATTTTAATTGATGAAAGAAAAATGTCATTTTTTGGTCAATTGTGTCGGTCAAACTGTAACCAAAGAGTAACACATATTTTTATTTACAGGCTTTTCCAATATCAAACTCATCCATCAAATCAACTCGGTTTCATACCGGATAGTATGCGTATTTTAATAAGTATTCTCTATCTTCGATTCTGAGTGGCTTTGCTGTTTTGGGAATTTAAATGGAAAAAAAAACTTATATATAACAGAGTTAAAAATAGTAAGTTGTTAAATAGAATATACCTAGATAGTACCCTTACATATTTTATTTCTGTCAAACCAATGTTGTTCAATTTTGGTAAACTCTGGCATCTATCAAAACTATACCCAAGATATACACTAAATGTCAAAGTACTATACATATCATGTGTTGTCTCTTCAGTGACACGTTCACAAACATGTGTTAAAAATGTAACAGAAGTGTTCTTTGTATAACTATACATCTTATTTTAGAATATTACGAACCTAAAACTGTTCTAGAAAATCTCTAGAAATCAATTTATACGATAATCGATTCTGTGCCATTTCAACGCATTTGTAGCTCTTAATCATAAGAAGCAAATAATTTCACTGTTTAATGGCGAATAGTTATTCGGTTATCATGTCATCATTCAATACATTTAATTTTTTTAATGAAGAATTTTATTTTTAGCATAATATTTATTTTGCTCATAACATATATTGCATTATATCGTATACAATTGTTATTCAGTTTGCCTCGAGTTACATGTATATGTATTATTTATTTTCTTATTTATTTTGTAATTTGTTATTCTAATGTATGTATGTGCTCTTCATATAGGATGAAATAAAGAATACAATCAAAACCATGCAACAAATGACAATGAGGCGTACTGTTCTATATCAATTATCATGAAGACTGGCCAGATGAGGATTCAAACTCACGACCAAGCTTTGATAGTCGAACTAACTACCGACAGAGCAGCTAACAGGCAATTGCTACCTTAAAAACACTTTTTCAGACTGCAATTTTGCATATTCTCTATTGTGCTCGTTCGTTCATTTTGTTTTACGACCTTGATACTCTTACCTCTGGAATCGTGGGAAAATAGTTAGTAACTTGCAGAGATAAGATGCGTATAGTATTGGCAGTGACTTGGAAATTTCATTGGTTTTGGTTAACATTTTGATGAACCCTCGGAACGAATACTAAATGCGCTGAACGCCGTAACATCAGCAAGGTCCCCCCTGAGTGCAACGTATTGTCATGACGATACATATGGTCAAAACTGTGAAATCACTTTAATATAATGAAATTTGTTTCCTAAACTGTGAATATTTTTAAGTAATATAAATAAGCACTGTTTTGAGTCAATCGTTGGGCTTTGATTCAGCTCAATGTCGCCGGCCAGAAAAAGTAATTTAAGAGAACAAAATGCCAAGTAAACATTTATTACATTGATTGTATTATTTACTTCATTTCTGTGATAATATTCAAAACGAGATATCAGATAAACATGGCCCATACATAGGATAAACTCATTGAAAACTCATTATTTGCGCACATTCAGGTAACATGTTATAAAAAGAGATCTGGATATTGGACTGTAAATGGCAGTTATGGACATTTATTGTATAAATGAAATTATCAGAAATGTATGTGCTTTTTTAATATAAATGTGCCGAAAAGTGTGTATATATATGTGCTAATCAAGGCTAGTTTGTGTTGTTTTTCAAAAATAATAACATTGATTGAATTACAAAGATGCACTCGTCTACAGACAACATTGAATTCAACCTTGTTGCATTGCTAACATTATCTTACCTCGATACCCTTCAAATGGTATTTGAGCATCATTGTCATATTATAAAATGGCATAATTATTCTCTTAAGTTATTTCAAGCAAATATTTTTTGACACTTCAATAAATTTCGTATTTCTTAGTGACGACATTGGTTGGTGTAAACTTCACTTCAATGGCAGTAGGAACACATTCTTCAGTCCGTTCTCGTCTCAGCCCGGTGACATGCACGTGTATGAAGACTTCGTTCTAATGAGCCTATGTGACCACATTATTATCACAAGTGGAACATTCAGCTGGATGGGTGGATGGTGGAATGGTGGGACTGTTATATATTTTGATGGATATCCAACACCTGGTTCTTCCTTAGATCAAAGGTCAAGTAGAAGTGATATGTATCCACCGAATTGGATAGGTATGGTTTAAACAATAGTTTGCAACTGATTCTACATATTAATTAATATGTGTTTTACTATTTACGATAACAAATATTTTGGTCTAGAAACTTATTTTTTTAGGAACTTTCACGTTTTTTTCCACACGTTCCTGCTGAGATATGTAAATCATTTTCAAATAATCATGTTTTTAATCAATTATAACAAAGGTTATGATATGCTGAATACATAACAATGAACCTAATAACAACGTCAAGAAGCTACAAATGTTTTATTTTTTGCTCGATAAAAAGGACATACATTTTCTTTAAAAAAACAAAACGGTTTTATCGGTGTGGTTTTACTGGTGGGACGTTCAGCATGTTATAAGAATCAGATATATCGCCCAACTTGCACAAGTTTTAACAAATGCCTTTAATTGAACCGTTTTTTAATTATATATCCGCAAATTAAATTTTAAAATAGCAAATTTTATAAAATATTACAGTAAATAGGTTTGAACATATATAAAGGAAGTTTTAAGACATTTCCCCCAGATATTTTCTGATTTGATATGCAAATGGAAATGCATAACGGTTCCGGTTTGTGAATTTAACATCATAATAACTATTAAACAATCCACATTTGCCTTTTCCAGGCAGTCTAAATTTGACCGGGTAAGCTGAAACCTAGTCGGATTTCGGTACCATCCATTGATTAAGTACCCGGTGTGCGGTTGTTTTTCATGTTTCAATATTCTCTCAGATGTTGCATCTTAACATCATTAAACAAGCATATTTCGAACATACCGTAATTTACACCCTTATTCACTGTAATTGAAACTACCTTTATAAAGGGACTATATCAGGAAAAAATGCTATACATGTCTTAAAAAATAAAATAATTATCAAAATGGATAAAGAGCATATCATTATCATTATAATCTGAATAATTTAGTATGTCAAATCATCCAAAACGTGACAAAATCGATATTTGACTTGGAGTGGTAAACTTAAAACGAGATACCCATTCCTAAAAAATATACAGCACTTAAATACTGTTTGACGACCTTCGCAAAGTCACTCGGGCTATTTCTAAGATGAATCATTTGTATCTACGTGTAAACCTGTATAGCAGATCAAATTGAGATCAAAATGAAATCATATGACTCATTAAATACATCATAAGATATGTTGCCATTTTAAGCGGGAAATCTATTTTAGTCTAATATACGCGCGTAGTCAGTGTAAGGAAAACCTTTTTTAATATATTATTTTGACATGTATATATATTTGTATATATTTGGCAAAACGGGACCAGTGGGTATGTATAAGCATGCTATATAGGATAAAAATGTAAATAGCAAATTTTAAAAGTTTCGAGTAATGTCGACTAAAATGTATATTTATATATATAAAGAGAATTATTCAATATTTATGTCACGTTGTATTTTTATAATCATTATATGAGCTTTAATGTACATACTTTTAACAGTTTAAACATAAGTGAATACTTTTGCACGTCAGTTTAAGGGTATGCCTGTTTTTTTATCTATATTTCATGTTCAAACAGAAACAACCCCCCAAAAAACTGACTGACGTTTTATTACATTTAACACAATTTGCTTTTCAGTTTAATATATATTTATATATCAGCAAGATAGTTATTTCGGATATGACACAATTATTTTACCAGACGGAACACAGCAAAACTGTTTTCAATATGACTTGAACATATACAGTTCACCAATATGATAGATACGAATTTAATTTAAAATAAATAAAATATTTACAATGCACGTAACTAAGTTGTTTCATTGTAAAGAATGTGACATTTGCATGTATGCAATTATAAAAAAATACAACTGACACGTGGTCACGTGATCAAAATGGCGATGTAGTGTTTTTTTTTGTTGGAGCTTAAAAGTGTACAATTTACATCTGGAGGTGATAAAAAGCTGGAACAATTAATTAGAACATGTGTGTTATATAATTACGTTGTAATTTTTTTGGTTAGAGGTATTAAACGTGAATCTGGAAATACACTTTTGACTTGCTATGTGTAATTTGTTTACGCGGCCTGAATATCAGTGTCAGCTACTAACAATGTATATACATTGTATAGGCATATATCGGTAAAGTAGTATAGATTCGTTAAACTTTTTGACAGAAACATAGGGTAACACATTATAAAAATAGATTTACATATTGATTTTTGGGTTAAACAATAAGTCATTTTGGCGTTTATTTCATAACATTCCGTTGAGCAATGATCTTTTTAAGAACAAGTAAAGGAATAAATTATTGTAAAACTAATAATATTTTACCATTATCCTCGTTAGTACATTTGTAGACGTACGACATTAAATGCCATGCTTTCCTTGAGATAAACCTGTTGTATGTGGATTATTTGTGTAAATAAACGAGTAGAAGCTTAACCATTGTCAGTTAGCAAATTCCTGCATTGCGGGCTCGTTGTGGCAGAGATTCCCACATAATCTGACCATTACATACGGCATTTTTTTGTGTGAGTACAATTTATATTATGTTTTCTAGAAGTTTAGTTAGTTAAATGTCCGATAGCTGTATTTCGCCAGAAGCAGATCTAAGTATGGTTTAGTCAAGTTGTTGATATATGTTCAGATTAGAAGGCGGTGAATTTAATTTCATATCCGCAGTATTGAGAGTTGATTATTAAATATAAGCCGTGGAATATGAGAGCGTATTTTGTTTATATTGTGTTTCTAATGAAGTATTGGAAATCGTCATTTTGAAGTGAAACCTATGCAATTAAATTATATTAAATTCATTCTGTGTTTTTGGCAAAGCAAATAGTTACAGAATTTGTTGTCGATATTAATATTGTATAACGCGGATATATTTAGAGATGTATATGCTACTACAAAATTTAATAGACGATGTTTTGAAATAAATGCACTGTTATTACATGTATATACTGATTCAACTACCATGACATGTAATAGATGGTAAGAAAAGAATGAATGTGCTGTTGTAAAAGTTAGATGGTAAGTGATTAACGTAATACTATTTCATATTGAGTAAAAAGTAAATCTGAGTTTATATTTATATTTGTAGCCGTTTTTATTGCCGTATGTGCGACGTAAGTAAAACGTAGGACGGTATCAACGTAACAGGAGTCAGCCGGTGGTAGTACCGTCAAAGGACGTTCAACCACATATTCGTCATATGAACGACTTGACATTCCTGATGTCCATTCGCAGCATAATACTACATAGTACACAGGAAGTAAATACTGTGAATACATCCATCGCCGGAAGGACGATTGGAGGTATACCTACGCATCCGGACGCGGACGTAGCGTTTTAACATGTATAAAGCTTATTTATATCGTTCATTAACTTAACGTTGCAGAGAAAGTTGCATCGCAACATCAGTGATAAATAAGTAATTAGCAGTTTGTATTGCGAAATCAATTAGATAAAAGTTTATTAAAGTAAACAGTGTTAACACGATTACATCTTATAACATTATTAGACCGGTAATTTGTCTTGTTGAGTAAATCTTGTTGATTTGTATATATTGTGTAATTGTTTATTCATAATTTTATTTTGTGTAAAAATAAAATCATAAAATTTATTTTGCTTAGTAGTTATATTCTATCTTAGTAAGTTGTCGGCCCTCGATCATTTTGTTACAATAAAGATATATGATGATTATGATGACAAAATACTATTGACTAAGTTGATACTTTGCTTCTCTGACGTCGTTGATAAGAGAATAATTATGCCATTTTATAATATGACAATGATGCTCAAATACCATTTGAAGGGTATCGAGGTAATATAATGTTAGCAATGCAACAAGGTTGAATTCAATGTTGTCTGTAGACGAGTGCATCTTTGTAATTCAATCAATGTTATTATTTTTGAAAAACAACACAAACTAGCCTTGATTAGCACATATATATACACACTTTTCGGCACATTTATATTAAAAAAGCACATACATTTCTGATAATTCCATTTATGCAATAAATGTCCATAACTGCCATTTACAGTCCAATATCCAGATCTCTTTTTATAACATGTTACACATTTATTCAATGTGTACGTAGTCATTGATCTTTTACTGCAACGTAAGTCACCATGCCCGTATTATTGAAGGGCTCTTATTCGATACAAAATAAGGATACATGTACCGATTTCATAATGAAAGTTTAATGATGCAAGGGAGACAAATCTTACTATTGTACATAATTTTGATACGGCAAGTGTCTTTAATTTAAAATTGTCAATTTTAGAGACCTAAACTGTGGATACGTAACTGTGTACTAAACTTAACAAATACTTTTATGTGCTTTAATATTTAATATCTATTTATGGAAGGAAGTTGTATTATAAGTCTTATAATGTTTGAGGCAATGGAATTCTTATGATCTGCATTATTTCGACAATGCAACCCACTAAGTTATTGAAAAATATTATTTTTCCTCTAAGCTCTTCCTTTTACATTGTTTCTGTCTTTTAGGTAGCCTCGCTCCCTAATTCTCTTTCTTGCCTTCTATATAGCTACCCAGTGGCTCCTCGTCACACCTTTTGATGTGATTTGCTTTCCCCATAGGTAGCGATGCAATGGCGTGGATGCTGGTTATTGGGTATATTAATATAACAATGTATAGCTGATCAAATGTCTCAAATGTTTATAAAATCAAAGCGCTTAAAACTTTTATTTTAGACTTGTTCAAGTAAAACAATTGCTGTAGTCTTTTTTCAAATATTTGTTAGTTATGCCTACCTGAATGTGCGCAAATAATGAATTTTCAATGAGTTTATCCTATGTATGGGCCATGTTTATCTGATATCTCGTTTTGAATATTATCACAGAAATGAAGTAAATAATACAATCAATGTAATAAATGTTTACTTGGCATTTTGTTCTCTTAAATTACTTTTTCTGGCCGGCGACATTGA
Organism: Panopea generosa; assembly: GCA_029582155.1. Taxonomy (NCBI): domain Eukaryota; kingdom Metazoa; phylum Mollusca; class Bivalvia; order Adapedonta; family Hiatellidae; genus Panopea; species Panopea generosa. The sequence goes on along the minus strand of CM055912.1, from coordinate 30,070,543 downwards.
GCTGAATCAAAGCCCAACGATTGACTCAAAACAGTGCTTATTTATATTACTTAAAAATATTCACAGTTTAGGAAACAAATTTCATTATATTAAAGTGATTTCACAGTTTTGACCATATGTATCGTCATGACAATACGTTGCACTCAGGGGGGACCTTGCTGATGTTACGGCGTTCAGCGCATTTAGTATTCGTTCCGAGGGTTCATCAAAATGTTAACCAAAACCAATGAAATTTCCAAGTCACTGCCAATACTATACGCATCTTATCTCTGCAAGTTACTAACTATTTTCCGACGATTCCAGAGGTAGGAGTATCAAGGTCGTAAAACAAAATGAACGAACGAGCACAATAGAGAATATGCAAAATTGCAGTCTGAAAAAGTGTTTTTAAGGTAGCAATTGCCTGTTAGCTGCTCTGTCGGTAGTTAGTTCGACTATCAAAGCTTGGTCGTGAGTTTGAATCCTCATCTGGCCAGTCTTCATGATAATTGATATAGAACATTACGCCTCATTGTCATTTGTTGCATGGTTTTGATTGTATTCTTTATTTCATCCTATAGGTATAGTGCCACCATTGCAAAAAGGAAATGCTTCCGTGGGGTAGTCGCATAATGGCGGTTGTAAATAATCCTCAATTCTTCTTCTTTAAAAATGCATTTTCCTATTTTTAATGCTCATTTTTTTATTTGAATGGCATTATTGATGTATTTTGAACATTTTGATAGCATTGTCATGTTTGAATTGTGAATTTAGAAAAAAAAAATGATGCTTGGAAATTGGGGTATGAATTCATGATTTCGGAAGTCTACTTTCACTTTGTCACCAGTGTACACACTGAGCAGAAAAAAAATCTCTTATATGACACATGACCCCTACTTTTCTCATCATATTTTGATAGTGCAGAGGTTGACAAACAGTAAAATGTAGGTTTCACTTCTTTCATTTGGGACCCTCTATGAATGACAAGCCTTCAAACTTTTATTATTTACTATAGAATAAAGAACAAAAATCAATGGTGGGGTTACACCTATAAGAGAGACTTGAGTGAAATGGGGGTGATTTTCCAAAATGTTAATTGTAGGTAAAATAACCTCTTTTCTACACTCTCATAGTATTAAATGACAAATTGGAGACATTTGCTTCATAAAAAAAACTCATTTTGGCAAGTGTATGCCTCAAATAAAGCATATATGTGCATATTTACATTGAAATTTCATGAAAAATCACACAATTTTGAAGATTTTTTATTTTGGATGATTTAAATGTGCAATTTTTAGCATGTACATTGTATTGAATAATGTATTTTGGTAAGATAATGTCTTCAGTGTATCATGAGACTGTTTTGGTGGAAAAATTTTAATGGAATTAGGTAAAAAAAAAAAATTATGGGTAAAATTAGTCGAACACATCAAAATTGCATGTCGGTCAACATCTCGCGCCTGTATATAATGATCATGTAAAAAGTGGTATTTTGACAAAAGTTTCAGTATTTAATGCCTGCAACTTGGCAGTATTACTTCAAATTGGTAGTACTTAGCAAAAATGAGGTAATTATGAAATTAAAAAAAAAAGAGTTTCCTTATAGGCATAGTGCCACCATTGCAAAAAGGAAGTGCTTCCGTGGGGTAGTCGCATAATGGCGGTTGTAAATAATCCTCAATTCTTCTTCTTTAAAAATGCATTTTCCTATTTTAATGCTCATTTTTTTATTTGAATGGCATTATTGATGTATTTTGAACATTTTGATAGCATTGTCATGTTTGAATTGTGAATTTAGAAAAAAAAAATGATGCTTGGAAATTGGGGTATGAATTCATTATTTCGGAAGTCTACTTTCACTTTGTCACCAGTGTACACACTGAGCAGAAAAAAAATCTCTTATATGACACATGACCCCTACTTTTCTCATCATATTTTGATAGTGCAGAGGTTGACAAACAGTAAAATGTAGGTTTCACTTCTTTCATTTGGGACCCTCTATGAATGACAAACCTTCAAACTTTTATTATTTACTATAGAATAAAGAACAAAAATCAATGGTGGGGTTACACCTATAAGAGAGACTTGAGTGAAATGGGGGTGATTTTCCAAAATGTTAATTGTAGGTAAAATAACCTCTTTTCTACACTCTCATAGTATTAAATGACAAATTGGAGACATTTGCTTCATAAAAAAAACTCATTTTGGCAAGTGTATGCCTCAAATAAAGCATATATGTGCATATTTACATTGAAATTTCATGAAAAATCACACAATTTTGAAGATTTTTTATTTTGGATGATTTAAATGTGCAATTTTTAGCATGTACATTGTATTGAATAATGTATTTTGGTAAGATAATGTCTTCAGTGTATCATGAGACTGTTTTGGTGGAAAAATTTTAATGGAATTAGGTAAAAAAAAAAAATTATGGGTAAAATTAGTCGAACACATCAAAATTGCATGTCGGTCAACATCTCGCGCCTGTATATAATGATCATGTAAAAAGTGGTATTTTGACAAAAGTTTCAGTATTTAATGCCTGCAACTTGGCAGTATTACTTCAAATTGGTAGTACTTAGCAAAAATGAGGTAATTATGAAATTAAAAAAAAAAGAGTTTCCTTATAGGCATAGTGCCACCATTGCAAAAAGGAAGTGCTTCCGTGGGGTAGTCGCATAATGGCGGTTGTAAATAATCCTCAATTCTTCTTCTTTAAAAATGCATTTTCCTATTTTAATGCTCATTTTTTTATTTGAATGGCATTATTGATGTATTTTGAACATTTTGATAGCATTGTCATGTTTGAATTGTGAATTTAGAAAAAAAAAATGATGCTTGGAAATTGGGGTATGAATTCATTATTTCGGAAGTCTACTTTCACTTTGTCACCAGTGTACACACTGAGCAGAAAAAAAATCTCTTATATGACACATGACCCCTACTTTTCTCATCATATTTTGATAGTGCAGAGGTTGACAAACAGTAAAATGTAGGTTTCACTTCTTTCATTTGGGACCCTCTATGAATGACAAGCCTTCAAACTTTTATTATTTACTATAGAATAAAGAACAAAAATCAATGGTGGGGTTACACCTATATGAAGAGCACATACATACATTAGAATAACAAATTACAAAATAAACAAGAAAATAAATAATACATATACATGTAACTCGAGGCAAACTGAATAACAATTGTATACGATATAATGCAATATATGTTATGAGCAAAATAAATATTATGCTAAAAATAAAATTCTTCATTAAAAAAATTAAATGTATTGAATGATGACATCATAACCGAATAACTATTCGCCATTAAACAGTGAAATTATTTGCTTCTTATGATTAAGAGCTACAAATGCGTTGAAATGGCACAGAATCGATTATCGTATAAATTGATTTCTAGAGATTTTCTAGAACAATTTTAGGTTCGTAATATTCTAAAATAAGATGTATAGTTATACAAAGAACACTTCTGTTACATTTTTAACACATGTTTGTGAACGTGTCACTGAAGAGACAACATATGATATGTATAGTACTTTGACATTCAGTGTATATCTTGGGTATAGTTTTGATAGATGCCAGAGTTTACCAAAATTGAACAACATTGGTTTGACAGAAATAAAATATGTAAGGGTACTATCTAGGTATATTCTATTTAACAACTTACTATTTTTAACTCTGTTATATATAAGTTTTTTTTTCCATTTAAATTCCCAAAACAAGCAAAGCCACTCAGAATCGAAGATAGAGAATACTTATTAAAATACGCATACTATCCGGTATGAAACCGAGTTGATTTGATGGATGAGTTTGATATTGGAAAAGCCTGTAAATAAAAATATGTGTTACTCTTTGGTTACAGTTTGACCGACACAATTGACCAAAAAATGACATTTTTCTTTCATCAATTAAAATTTCTAAAGTCTGTGACACAAATTTATCTTAAACACACGCCAGTTCTGTTATACACTGGTACATATTGCATTAAAAAAACAAAAAAACACAAAATTGTTGGGATTTTTCTAGTGTTAACATTTGCTGTTTGGTTTAACAATTCACATCCGTATAAAGCCTTAGGAAAAACAACAGAATTATAAATTTCCATCAAAGATATAGGATGAAGACCATCTTCATGGATACCTGAATTTTGCAGCCCTAGAAAATACCTCTAAGTTTAGTGCACATGCCCTTAATATATTGTTCATCAAACATTTATTTATTACAGATCACACTTAGACGTGTATATTCTGTTGTCTCTTCGACATATTTATTACCTAATTTCCGTTTACGTTTGGTATTGAACAGTTATTGGTATTGTACGTGTATCTTCATTTTGATTGGTATGTCCATCCTTTTGTTTAGTCCGAATTTAACACGTAAATGATACTACAGGTAGGAGTAACGGACCTTGGTTAGTCCCCACCCAATCCCATCTGATTTTTTTCTATTGTTTTTCAATTACTTATTCAAATCTGTGTATCAGTCATATATAACCAAAAAAATAAAAAAATAACAGACTTAAATTAAGTAAAGGCATTTTACTTCAATCGACAGCCCGCTTTCAGACAACCACTGTGCAAAGACTAAATCGAAAATTATTATATAGTATACACAGAGAGCTATGAGAATTACGTGACAACATAAGCCCGATATCAGACACATTCGGCAGCCATTCCGGAATAAGACCCTTTCAACTAGCCTATTTAAGGGCTAAAAAGTCTTAAAAAGTGTGGTACGTTGAAACGGGTTATCACAAGACTCATCACAACTGTAGCCTGATAAAACATCATGTTTCGAGGAATATCAACAACAAATGAATTCGTTCATTATCACCTATGTATTTCAATATCATCAAGAACAGTTGCTGAGAGCAAATTTCTAATCCTTTTCCAATCAAAGAAATACAGGTCCGATAAGCTTAGATCTTGTAACAAGTGTACCCAAATCTCGCTCTTTATTTGTCATCACATCATAAAGTGAAACAGTGTAAATAATGGTATCACGGCCAAATTATAAAATCGCTAAACAAATTTGATGTTTCACTTTTCCTGTTCACCTTAGTCACAGCAATATTAGTTTTACAACAGATGACAAATCAATAAATTTAAATTTTAAATCCATAATGTATCTACAAATGAGATTGTAACACTAACAAATCGTTTCTTGACTTACCAAATAAAAAAAGATTAAGATATCATATTGATCGAAATATACGGTTAAACCAAATTTACTGCCGGTGTAAATTTCCCAGAAGTGTGTACATCGACCTTAGGGTATATAAAATATCCATGTCCAGAAACGCATGAACACTATAATGAAACATTAACATATACACCTTGGTAAATGACCTATGTCTTTAGGCAAACCAAGGCAAAATGAAGATATCGAGCACATAAAGAAGGTCGGTCTCGCCAAGCATACGGCAATAGAATTGTTGTATTTCTGGTTTTGGATATCACGATAGTCCTCTAAACATATTACATGTTTTTCGTTTGTTGGACTTTTGTTGACATCATTTTATAAAACCTCAGACTTGTGTGCCAGTTTCTTGATTGTGTCTTCGTCTACTCCTCCATGCTTTGCAAGATCTTTTATCAAATATCGTATACAGTGACAATAAAACTTTTTTTCAAGCTTTACTCCTTTGAAACAAAAAAGGTTTCTTGTTATCAGGTAAATTTCATTGTATCGAAGGAAAGTCATAAGTAAGATGGAAACTTATATCAAATCTTACTTCGTTCATGATGAACTCTAATGTCGTCTCTTTCATTTCTGCACTTTGGTGAATAAGTTCAAATTGTTAATCTACGTTACATTGTAAGGTTGTATGAGCTTCAATGGTATAGAAGTGACGTTTTGAATCATCAGTCTCCATAAAACGAGACATGCAAATCCCACAGCCAGCATCAACAATTCCTAAGTGTTTAGCTATATATGTATCAACATGACGGGAAAGCATGTACTTGTCCTTATTTACATTAACGGGAATAGGACTAGAGACGTTTACAGCAAACATTAAATCAACTCTGAAGCCGTCGGAGCTTACACTATTTTTTCGCATGATCCGAAGACGGCAATTCTCCAACTGTACTTTTCAGGACTTAACGTACTTCCTGAAAAATAATATGAAATAAAACAATTATTAAGGTATATATTAAACACGTTATGTTTCTGCATAACATACGTTTCACAATCAGGTTTTCGGTCTTAGTATAATAATAAAAACAAACACACAAGGTATCGAGACCCAGCTATACTATCCGTAATAGTGATACAAAAAAATGGTTCGATCACGAGTGTATAGATCCAAATGAGAAATATAAAGAATCGTTGCATAGTTTTAATGTATTGAAATCGTATGAGAATAGAAAATTGATTGTGAATCGGAAATTAGCATATGAAAAAGTTGCTATGTATAAGGAAACTTATAAATTTAAACAAATGAGAGAAATAGAAAAATTGCGTCATGCGAAGCTTCGCGAAATTTGGAAGTGTTTTGTTAAAGGAAAACATACAAGGAGATAAATTTTCAAAGTTCAAAAGAAGCTGAATACTTCAACAGCAAAAATGATTGTAATCAAAATGAACCCGTTTTCGAAGAATTGGATACCTGTATAAATGTTAACGATGTCGAATCTGCAATTCGCTCACTTAGCACGAACAAAGTGTCTAGTAATAATTTATTAAACGAGTTTTTTCATTTCGACCTGTGATATATTTTCTGGCCATATAACCGATATTTTTAATCTCATTTACAATACGATCGTTTACCTGAAGAAAAGACAAAATGGGTAATTATTCTGTTACGCAAAAAAGTGGACAAAGACGTAGTTAGCAATAATAGGAGCTTAACTTTAGTTGTTTGGTAAAATTTTTCAACAGCGTCTTAAACGCACGTATAAACAAATGGTGTGAGGCAAATACAATTATAGCTTTAGAAAGGGTAGATCTACAACGGATGCTATTTTATACTTCATAATACTATCGACAAAGTTTTAAATGAGAAAAAAAAACTTTACTGTGCTTTTATCGATTTAAAAAACGCGTTTGATTCGATTGATAGAAATGCTCTGTTGCTCAAACTTTTTTTAAATTGGGTATTAACGGTCAAATGCTCAGAATTGTACGCTTAATGTTTTATACTGTTTAATCGTGTGTGAAACCTTGTGAGTTTTATTCAGATTTTTTATATATATATCTGTCGGTTTAAAACAAGGGGAAATAATGTCGCCAGCTATGTTCGCTCTTTTTATCGAAGATTTAGAGTTTTATATACAAAATAGAACTAAATGTGGCCTTTACTTAGATTGAATTTCGAGTATATTACTGTTTTTTGCTGATGACAAGAGTTTGATAGGAACCACTCTTGAAGACCTTCAAGAAAGCTTAAATAGGTTATATTAACATTGTGAAACTTGGAGGACCGAAGTTAACACAGACAAAAACTAAGGTTGTTGTTTTTTGGAAGAGGGGTAGAATAACAGTTTCTGAAAAATGAACATGTATTAACGTAAATATAGATGATGGTGATGATTTTAATTATCTAAGCGTTGTTTTTAATTACACAGGGACATTTGTCTTAAATCAGAAGTCGCTTAGTGGTAAAGCACTAAAAACGATGAATCTTTAACAGTTAATATAAGAAAGCTTGAAGTGAATCTTAAGACATCCCTACAGTTATGTGATGCAGTTGTAAGTTTGATTCTTAATTATGAGTGCGAGGTATAGGGCTTTACGAAATCAAAAGAATTAGAGCACATTAACTTAAAATTTTGCAAAACTATACTTGGCGTAAAGGAAACTACTACCAATTCTGGTATTTATGGCGAACTAGGTCTTTATTCGATTTTTATTTCTCGATATCTTAAAATTGTTAAGTACTGGTTAAGATTATCAACAACCGGATATATTGTTTTAAGCAGTGTTTATAAGAACTCGTTAGCTGATTGTGAACAGGATTAATCAACGGGGTCTTAAAGGTTCAGATCATCCTAAATAATTATGGTTTTATGTATGTACGGGATAATCCAACAAATGTTATTGATAAATATTTTCTTTCGATTTTTCGGGAACAAATGATTGATAGTTTTATTCAAACTTGGACGGTAATTGTGTAGTCGAAAAGAGTATTAAACCTGTTGTATAGAAATATTAAACTAACACATGGTTATGAAAGATATTTAGATTTGTTATATACTAAACAACTACGCAGTGTTTTACTAAATTAAGATTATCCTATGTTTATTTCTCGATATTTTAAAATTGTTAAGTTCTGGTTAAGATTATTAACGTCTGATTAAATTAACTAATCTTAACTAAATTAAGATTATCTTCACACTCATTTAGAATTGAAACAGGGCGATATGGGATAGCAAGAATAGAAAGAAATGAAAGACTATGCCAGATTTGTAATAATAATGATATTAAAGATGAGTTTCACTTTGTTTTAATATGTTCTAACTATAATGAAATATATTAAGAAGTTTTATTACACAAGACCAAATATGGTTAAGTTTATAACATTATTGCAATCTACAAATAAAGAGAACTTCTAAATTTAAGCTAATTTCTTTCCGAAGCTTTTTTTATAAGGTGATAAATTCCAAATATTATTTCTTAAAATGTGCATTATTATGTTCAATCTCATGATTTTGTTGATGACATAAATTTTGTAATTTATATGAAATTGTTATGACATCTTTTATTACAGAGATCAATACTCTGTTTTTTTTTATAAATGTAACCCTGCATTCATTTGGTTTATCCCTACAGTGACAATAAATACGAGATAAATTAATTAAATCAATTGTCTGTAACAAAAAACGACTTATTTAATATTATCATTTAAAGAATAACACTTTTGTAAATGCTATATGTTTTGTAAATTGAAATTGTAATATTGTAATATATTGTAATGTATTGGAACACAAAATAAAAAAAAAAAAAAAAAAAAAAAAAAAGATTATACATTTTCATAACTAGCAATGCTTTGATTAAAATTTATATACAAATCTAGTTTATCTTTGTTTGGTCAAAACTATTGATTTAATTAATTTATCTCGTATTTATTGTCACTGTAGGGATAAACCAAATGAATGCAGGGTTACATTTATAAAAAAAACCCAGAGTATTATTAACCTTTTTACAGTTTTTCCAAAGTATAATACAAATTTAATGACTATAATTTTCTGAAACGATTGTAGTATATCATCAAATATTTAATACTCAACTACACATATACAAATACTTAAATATTAAATTTGTTAATTATGCAATAACTTAAATATTAACTATATATGGTTAATCATTATATACCCCCTACTCACTTTATTATATAACTTATTCTTGTAAAGAAGTATGTATGTATGTGATGCATATAAAAACTTGTTCAACACCCTTATAGTTTAGACTGTATGTTGATACAGTTGACGATTTATGAAAAGGAATCAATCTTATTATGACTTACGGCTTCAAACGTAACGAAGATATATCTCACATGTCATGACACTCGTATCACGATACATTTGTGGTATCAGGATTAGACATGAGACTGAAACTACCAAGGGCATATACGGTGACGGTGATAGCATATGTTTTACTTATCTATGTAGTTTACACTATTTTTAAACTTAATGGTATTATACAAAGCACAGTTGGAGGACACATAAAGTATGACTATGGCTTGAACAGATATAATAACTATTTTGAAAACACTAAATACAGAAACAACGTTATTGCTGAGGAAGAATCTATAACTTCGCATGGACAGATTTGTGATGAGGCATATCAAAATAGTCATTTCATGACATTCAGTGGTCTTAATCACGGAAGAACGGGAAACCAACTATTTCTGTTGTTTATGACTATGGCAACCGCAAACCGTTACTGCTATACGTTTGTACTTGAAGAAAAACTTGATGAATATTTCCATTTGGAGATTTTGTTTAATTTAACTTCCATTAAACGTATACCCAACGATCAAGTAACGTCTGACTGGAAACATATGCAAGAAAAGGGAGACTACGTCGCAAAATACATGAACGAAACAGACGACCTAGATACAAGATTTAACTGGACATTTTGGGGATATTTTCAAAGCTGGAAATATTTTTATCGCCAAGCCGACTACTTAAGATCTGTGTTAAAGTTTGACAAACGCATCGTAAACACAGTAACACAGTTTTTGAATAACACCTTCTCACATACCGATACCAAGATTTGTGTCCATGTACGCAGAACAGATTTTCTACATATAAATCAAGTTAATGCAGGATATGGATACGCTGACGCCAACTATATTTTGAAGGCTATAAGTTATTTCAAGCAAATATTTTTTGACACTTCAATAAATTTCGTATTTCTTAGTGACGACATTGGTTGGTGTAAACTTCACTTCAATGGCAGTAGGAACACATTCTTCAGTCCGTTCTCGTCTCAGCCCGGTGACATGCACGTGTATGAAGACTTCGTTCTAATGAGCCTATGTGACCACATTATTATCACAAGTGGAACATTCAGCTGGATGGGTGGATGGTGGAATGGTGGGACTGTTATATATTTTGATGGATATCCAACACCTGGTTCTTCCTTAGATCAAAGGTCAAGTAGAAGTGATATGTATCCACCGAATTGGATAGGTATGGTTTAAACAATAGTTTGCAACTGATTCTACATATTAATTAATATGTGTTTTACTATTTACGATAACAAATATTTTGGTCTAGAAACTTATTTTTTTAGGAACTTTCACGTTTTTTTCCACACGTGCCTGCTGAGATATGTAAATCATTTTCAAATAATCATGTTTTTAATCAATTATAACAAAGGTTATGATATGCTGAATACATAACAATGAACCTAATAACAACGTCAAGAAGCTACAAATGTTTTATTTTTTGCTCGATAAAAAGGACATACATTTTCTTTAAAAAAACAAAACGGTTTTATCGGTGTGGTTTTACTGGTGGGACGTTCAGCATGTTATAAGAATCAGATATATCGCCCAACTTGCACAAGTTTTAACAAATGCCTTTAATTGAACCGTTTTTTAATAATATATCCGCAAATTAAATTTTAAAATAGCAAATTTTATAAAATATTACAGTAAATAGGTTTGAACATATATAAAGGAAGTTTTAAGACATTTCCCCCAGATATTTTCTGATTTGATATGCAAATGGAAATGCATAACGGTTCCGGTTTGTGAATTTAACATCATAATAACTATTAAACAATCCACATTTGCCTTTTCCAGGCAGTCTAAATTTGACCGGGTAAGCTGAAACCTAGTCGGATTTCGGTACCATCCATTGATTAAGTACCCGGTGTGCGGTTGTTTTTCATGTTTCAATATTCTCTCAGATGTTTCATCTTAACATCATTAAACAAGCATATTTCGAACATACCGTAATTTACACCCTTATTCACTGTAATTGAAACTACCTTTATAAAGGGACTATATCAGGAAAAAATGCTATACATGTCTTAAAAAATAAAATAATTATCAAAATGGATAAAGAGCATATCATTATCATTATAATCTGAATAATTTAGTATGTCAAATCACCCAAAACGTGACAAAATCGATATTTGACTTGGAGTGGTAAACTTAAAACGAGATACCCATTCCTAAAAAATATACAGCACTTAAATACTGTTTGACGACCTTCGCAAAGTCACTCGGGCTATTTCTAAGATGAATCATTTGTATCTACGTGTAAACCTGTATAGCAGATCAAATTGAGATCAAAATGAAATCATATGACTCATTAAATACATCATAAGATATGTTGCCATTTTAAGCGGGAAATCTATTTTAGTCTAATATACGGGCGTAGTCAGTGTAAGGAAAACCTTTTTTAATATATTATTTTGACATGTATATATATTTGTATATATTTGGCAAAACGGGACCAGTGGGTATGTATAAGCATGCTATATAGGATAAAAATGTAAATAGCAAATTTTAAAAGTTTCGAGTAATGTCGACTAAAATGTATATTTATATATATAAAGAGAATTATTCAATATTTATGTCACGTTGTATTTTTATAATCATTATATGAGCTTTAATGTACATACTTTTAACAGTTTAAACATAAGTGAATACTTTTGCACGTCAGTTTAAGGGTATGCCTGTTTTTTTATCTATATTTCATGTTCAAACAGAAACAACCCCCAAAAAAACTGACTGACGTTTTATTACATTTAACACAATTTGCTTTTCAGTTTAATATATATTTATATATCAGCAAGATAGTTATTTCGGATATGACACACTTATTTTACCAGACGGAACACAGCAAAACTGTTTTCAATATGACTTGAACATATACAGTTCATCAATATGATAGATACGAATTTAATTTAAAATAAATAAAATATTTACAATGCACGTAACTAAGTTGTTTCATTGTAAAGAATGTGACATTTGCATGTATGCAATTATAAAAAAATACAACTGACACGTGGTCACGTGATCAAAATGGCGATGTAGTGTTTTTTTTGTTGGAGCTTAAAAGTGTACAATTTACATCTGGAGGTGATAAAAAGCTGGAACAATTAATTAGAACATGTGTGTTATATAATTACGTTGTAATTTTTTTGGTTAGAGGTATTAAACGTGAATCTGGAAATACACTTTTGACTTGCTATGTGTAATTTGTTTACGCGGCCTGAATATCAGTGTCAGCTACTAACAATGTATATACATTGTATAGGCATATATCGGTAAAGTAGTATAGATTCGTTAAACTTTTTGACAGAAACATAGGGTAACACATTATAAAAATAGATTTACATATTGATTTTTGGGTTAAACAATAAGTCATTTTGGCGTTTATTTCATAACATTCCGTTGAGCAATGATCTTTTTAAGAACAAGTAAAGGAATAAATTATTGTAAAACTAATAATATTTTACCATTATCCTCTTTAGTACATTTGTAGACGTACGACATTAAATGCCATGCTTTTCTTGAGATAAACCTGTTGTATGTGGATTATTTGTGTAAATAAACGAGTAGAAGCTTAACCATTGTCAGTTAGCAAATTCCTGCATTGCGGGCTCGTTGTGGCAGAGATTCCCACATAATCTGACCATTACATACGGCATTTTTTTGTGTGAGTACAATTTATATTATGTTTTCTAGAAGTTTAGTTAGTTAAATGTCCGATAGCTGTATTTCGCCAGAAGCAGATCTAAGTATGGTTTAGTCAAGTTGTTGATATATGTTCAGATTAGAAGGCGGTGAATTTAATTTCATATCCGCAGTATTGAGAGTTGATTATTAAATATAAGCCGTGGAATATGAGAGCGTATTTTGTTTATATTGTGTTTCTAATGAAGTATTGGAAATCGTCATTTTGAAGTGAAACCTATGCAATTAAATTATATTAAATTCATTCTGTGTTTTTGGCAAAGCAAATAGTTACAGAATTTGTTGTCGATATTAATATTGTATAACGCGGATATATTTAGAGATGTATATGCTACTACAAAATTTAATAGACGATGTTTTGAAATAAATGCACTGTTATTACATGTATATACTGATTCAACTACCATGACATGTAAAAGATGGTAAGAAAAGAATGAATGTGCTGTTGTAAAAGTTAGATGGTAAGTGATTAACGTAATACTATTTCATATTGAGTAAAAAGTAAATCTGAGTTTATATTTATATTTGTAGCCGTTTTTATTGCCGTATGTGCGACGTAAGTAAAACGTAGGACGGTATCAACGTAACAGGAGTCAGCCGGTGGTAGTACCGTCAAAGGACGTTCAACCACATATTCGTCATATGAACGACTTGACATTCCTGATGTCCATTCGCAGCATAATACTACATAGTACACAGGAAGTAAATACTGTGAATACATCCATCTCCGGAAGGACGATTGGAGGTATACCTACGCATCCGGACGCGGACGTAGCGTTTTAACATGTATAAAGCTTATTTATATCGTTCATTAACTTAACGTTGCAGAGAAAGTTGCATCGCAACATCAGTGATAAATAAGTAATTAGCAGTTTGTATTGCGAAATCAATTAGATAAAAGTTTATTAAAGTAAACAGTGTTAACACGATTACATCTTATAACATTATTAGACCGGTAATTTGTCTTGTTGAGTAAATCTTGTTGATTTGTATATATTGTGTAATTGTTTATTCATAATTTTATTTTGTGTAAAAATAAAATCATAAAATTTATTTTGCTTAGTAGTTATATTCTATCTTAGTTAGTTGTCGGCCCTCGATCATTTTGTTACAATAAAGATATATGATGATTATGATGACAAAATACTATTGACTAAGTTGATACTTTGCTTCTCTGACGTCGTTGATAAGAGAATAATTATGCCATTTTATAATATGACAATGATGCTCAAATACCATTTGAAGGGTATCGAGGTAATATAATGTTAGCAATGCAACAAGGTTGAATTCAATGTTGTCTGTAGACGAATGCATCTTTGTAATTCAATCAATGTTATTATTTTTGAAAAACAACACAAACTAGCCTTGATTAGCACATATATATACACACTTTTCGGCACATTTATATTAAAAAAGCACATACATTTCTGATAATTCCATTTATGCAATAAATGTCCATAACTGCCATTTACAGTCCAATATCCAGATCTCTTTTTATAACATGTTACACATTTATTCAATGTGTACGTAGTCATTGATCTTTTACTGCAACGTAATTCACCATGCCCGTATTATTGAAGGGCTGTTATTCGATACAAAATAAGGATACATGTACCGATTTCATAATTAAAGTTTAATGATGCAAGGGAGACAAATCTTACTATTGTACATAATTTTGATACGGCAAGTGTCTTTAATTTAAAATTGTCAGTTTTAGAGACCTAAACTGTGGATACGTAACTGTGTACTAAACTTAACAAATACTTTTATGTGCTTTAATATTTAATATCTATTTATGGAAGGAAGTTGTATTATAAGTCTTATAATGTTTGAGGCAATGAAATTCTTATGATCTGCATTATTTCGACAATGCAACCCACTAAGTTATTGAAAAATATTATTTTTCCTCTAAGCTCTTCCTTTTACATTGTTTCTGTCTTTTAGGTAGCCTCGCTCCCTAATTCTCTTTCTTGCCTGCTATATAGCTACCCAGTGGCTCCTCGTCACACCTTTTGATGTGATTTGCTTTCCCCATAGGTAACGATGCAATGGCGTGGATGCTGGTTATTGGGTATATTAATATAACAATGTATAGCTGATCAAATGTCTCAAATGTTTATAAAATCAAAGCGCTTAAAACTTTTATTTTAGACTTGTTCAAGTAAAACAATTGCTGTAGTCTTTTTTCAAATATTTGTTAGTTATGCCTACCTGAATGTGCGCAAATAATGAATTTTCAATGAGTTTTTCCTATGTATGGGCCATGTTTATCTGATATCTCGTTTTGAATATTATCACAGAAATGAAGTAAATAATACAATCAATGTAATAAATGTTTACTTGGCATTTTGTTCTCTTAAATTACTTTTTCTGGCCGGCGACATTGAGCTGAATCAAAGCCCAACGATTGACTCAAAACAGTGCTTATTTATATTACTTAAAAATATTCACAGTTTAGGAAACAAATTTCATTATATTAAAGTGATTTCACAGTTTTGACCATATGTATCGTCATGACAATACGTTGCACTCAGGGGGGACCTTGCTGATGTTACGGCGTTCAGCGCATTTAGTATTCGTTCCGAGGGTTCATCAAAATGTTAACCAAAACCAATGAAATTTCCAAGTCACTGCCAATACTATACGCATCTTATCTCTGCAAGTTACTAACTATTTTCCGACGATTCCAGAGGTAGGAGTATCAAGGTCGTAAAACAAAATGAACGAACGAGCACAATAGAGAATATGCAAAATTGCAGTCTGAAAAAGTGTTTTTAAGGTAGCAATTGCCTGTTAGCTGCTCTGTCGGTAGTTAGTTCGACTATCAAAGCTTGGTCGTGAGTTTGAATCCTCATCTGGCCAGTCTTCATGATAATTGATATAGAACAGTACGCCTCATTGTCATTTGTTGCATGGTTTTGATTGTATTCTTTATTTCATCCTATATGAAGAGCACATACATACATTAGAATAACAAATTACAAAATAAATAAGAAAATAAATAATACATATACATGTAACTCGAGGCAAACTGAATAACAATTGTATACGATATAATGCAATATATGTTATGAGCAAAATAAATATTATGCTAAAAATAAAATTCTTCATTAAAAAAATTAAATGTATTGAATGATGACATCATAACCGAATAACTATTCGCCATTAAACAGTGAAATTATTTGCTTCTTATGATTAAGAGCTACAAATGCGTTGAAATGGCACAGAATCGATTATCGTATAAATTGATTTCTAGAGATTTTCTAGAACAGTTTTAGGTTCGTAATATTCTAAAATAAGATGTATAGTTATACAAAGAACACTTCTGTTACATTTTTAACACATGTTTGTGAACGTGTCACTGAAGAGACAACATATGATATGTATAGTACTTTGACATTCAGTGTATATCTTGGGTATAGTTTTGATAGATGCCAGAGTTTACCAAAATTGAACAACATTGGTTTGACAGAAATAAAATATGTAAGGGTACTATCTAGGTATATTCTATTTAACAACTTACTATTTTTAACTCTGTTATATATAAGTTTTTTTTTCCATTTAAATTCCCAAAACAGCAAAGCCACTCAGAATCGAAGATAGAGAATACTTATTAAAATACGCATACTATCCGGTATGAAACCGAGTTGATTTGATGGATGAGTTTGATATTGGAAAAGCCTGTAAATAAAAATATGTGTTACTCTTTGGTTACAGTTTGACCGACACAATTGACCAAAAAATGACATTTTTCTTTCATCAATTAAAATTTCTAAAGTCTGTGACACAAATTTATCTTAAACACACGCCAGTTCTGTTATACACTGGAACATATTGCATTATTTTAACAAAAAAACACAAAATTGTTGGGATTTTTCTAGTGTTAACATTTGCTGTTTGGTTTAACAATTCACATCCGTATAAAGCCTTAGGAAAAACAACAGAATTATAAATTTCCATCAAAGATATAGGATGAAGACCATCTTCATGGATACCTGAATTTTGCAGCCCTAGAAAATACCTCTAAGTTTAGTGCACATGCCCTTAATATATTGTTCATCAAACATTTATTTATTACAGATCACACTTAGACGTGTATATTCTGTTGTCTCTTCGACATATTTATTACCTAATTTCTGTTTACGTTTGGTATTGAACAGTTATTGGTATTGTACGTGTATCTTCATTTTGATTGGTATGTCCATCCTCTTGTTTAGTCCGAATTTAACACGTAAATGATACTACAGGTAGGAGTAACGGACCTTGGTTAGTCCCCACCCAATCCCATCTGATTTTTTTCTATTGTTTTTCAATTACTTATTCAAATCTGTGTATCAGTCATATATAACCAAAAAAAAAAAAAAATAACAGACTTAAATTAAGTAAAGGCATTTTACTTCAATCGACAGCCCGCTTTCAGACAACCACTGTGCAAAGACTAAATCGAAAATTATTATATAGTATACACAGAGAGCTATGAGAATTACGTGACAACATAAGCCCGATATCAGACACATTCGGCAGCCATTCCGGAATAAGACCCTTTCAACTAGCCTATTTAAGGGCTAAAAAGTCTTAAAAAGTGCGGTACGTTGAAACGGGTTATCACAAGACTCATCACAACTGTAGCCTGATAAAACATCATGTTTCGAGGAATATCAACAACAAATGAATTCGTTCATTATCACCTATGTATTTCAATATCATCAAGAACAGTTGCTGAGAGCAAATTTCTAATCCTTTTCCTATCAAAGAAATACAGGTCCGATAAGCTTAGATCTTGTAACAAGTGTACCAAAATCTCGCTCTTTATTTGTCATCACATCATAAAGTGAAACAGTGTAAATAATGGTATCACGGCCAAATTATAAAATCGCTAAACAAATTTGATGTTTCACTTTTCCTGTTCACCTTAGTCACAGCAATATTAGTTTTACAACAGATGACAAATCAATAAATTTAAATTTTAAATCCATAATGTATCTACAAATGAGATTGTAACACTAACAAATCGTTTCTTGACTTACCAAATAAAAAAAGATTAAGATATCATATTGATCGAAATATACGGTTAAACCAAATTTACTGCCGGTGTAAATTTCCCAGAAGTGTGTACATCGACCTTAGGGTATATAAAATATCCAGGTCCAGAAACGCATGAACACTATAATGAAACATTAACATATACACCTTGGTAAATGACCTATGTCTTTAGGCAAACCAAGGCAAAATGAAGATATCGAGCACTTAAAGAAGGTCGGTCTCGCCAAGCATACGGCAATAGAATTGTTGTATTTCTGGTTTTGGATATCACGATAGTCCTCTAAACATATTACATGTTTTTCGTTTGTTAGACTTTTGTTGACATCATTTTATAAAACCTCAGACTTGTGTGCCAGTTTCTTGATTGTGTCTTCGTCTACTCCTCCATGCTTTGCAAGATCTTTTATCGAATATCGTATACAGTGACAATAAAACTTTTTTTCAAGCTTTACTCCTTTGAAACAAAAAAGTTTCTTGTTATCAGGTAAATTTCATTGTATCGAAGGAAAGTCATAAGTAAGATGGAAACTTATATCAAATCTTACTTCGTTCATGATGAACTCTAATGTCGTCTCTTTCATTTCTGCACTTTGGTGAATAAGTTCAAATTGTTAATCTACGTTACATTGTAAGGTTGTATGAGCTTCAATGGTATAGAAGTGACGTTTTGAATCATCAGTCTCCATAAAACGAGACATGCAAATCCCACAGACAGCATCAACAATTCCTAAGTGTTTAGCTATATATGTATCAACATGACGGGAAAGCATGTACTTGTCCTTATTTACATTAACGGGAATAGGACTAGAGACGTTTACAGCAAACATTACATCAACTCTGAAGCCGTCGGAGCTTACACTATTTTTTCGCATGATCCGAAGACGGCAATATTCCAACTGTACTTTTCAGGACTTAACGTACTTCCTGAAAAATAATATGAAATAAAACAATTATTAAGGTATATATTAAACACGTTATGTTTCTGCATAACATACGTTTCACAATCAGGTTTTCGGTCTTAGTATAATAAAAAAAACAAACACACAAGGTATCGAGACCCAGCTATACTATCCGTAATAGTGATACAAAAAAATGGTTCGATCACGAGTGTATAGATCCAAATGAGAAATATAAAGAATCGTTGCATAGTTTTAATGTATTGAAATCGTATGAAAATAGAAAATTGATTGTGAATCGGAAATTAGCATATAAAAAAGTTGCTATGTATAAGGAAACTTATAAATTTAAACAAATGAGAGAAATAGAAAAATTGCGTCATGCGAAGCTTCGCGAAATTTGGAAGTGTTTTGTTAAAGGAAAACATACAAGGAGATAAATTTTCAAAGTTCAAAAGAAGCTGAATACTTCAACAGCAAAAATGATTGTAATCAAAATGAACCCGTTTTCGAAGAATTGGATACCTGTATAAATGTTAACGATGTCGAATCTGCAATTCGCTCACTTAGCACGAACAAAGTGTCTAGTAATAATTTATTAAACGAGTTTTTCATTTCGACCTGTGATATATTTTCTGGCCATATAACCGATATTTTTAATCTCATTTACAATACGATCGTTTACCTGAAGAAAGGACAAAATGGGTAATTATTCTGTTACGCAAAAAAGTGGACAAAGACGTAGTTAGCAATAATAGGAGCTTAACTTTAGTTGTTTGGTAAAATTTTTCAACAGCGTCTTAAACGCACGTATAAACAAATGGTGTGAGGCAAATACAATTATAGCTTTAGAAAGGGTAGATCTACAACGGATGCTATTTTATACTTCATAATACTATCGACAAAGTTTTAAATGAGAAAAAAAAACTTTACTGTGCTTTTATCGATTTAAAAAACGCGATTGATTCGATTGATAGAAATTTTCTGTTGCTCAAACTTTTTTTAAATTGGGTATTAACGGTCAAATGCTCAGAATTGTACGCTTAATGTTTTATACTGTTTAATCGTGTGTGAAACCTTGTGAGTTTTATTCAGATTTTTTATATATATATCTGTCGGTTTAAAACAAGGGGAAATAATGTCGCCAGCTATGTTCGCTCTTTTTATCGAAGATTTAGAGTTTTATATACAAAATAGAACTAAATGTGGCCTTTACTTAGATTGAATTTCGAGTATATTACTGTTTTTTGCTGATGACAAGAGTTTGATAGGAACCACTCTTGAAGACCTTTAAGAAAGCTTAAATAGGTTATATTAACATTGTGAAACTTGGAGGACCGAAGTTAACACAGACAAAAACTAAGGTTGTTGTTTTTTGGAAGAGGGGTAGAATAACAGTTTCTGAAAAATGGACATGTATTAACGTAAATATAGATGATGGTGATGATTTTAATTATCTAAGCGTTGTTTTTAATTACACAGGGACATTTGTCTTAAATCAGAAGTCGCTTAGTGGTAAAGCACTAAAAACGATGAATCTTTAACAGTTAATATAAGAAAGCTTGAAGTGAATCTTAAGACATCCCTACAGTTATGTGATGCAGTTGTAAGTTTGATTCTTAATTATGAGTGCGAGGTATAGGGCTTTACGAAATCAAAAGAATTAGAGCACATTAACTTAAAATTTTGCAAAGCTATACTTGGCGTAAAAGAAACTACTACCAATTCTGGTATTTATGGCGAACTAGGTCTTTATTCGATTTTTATTTCTCGATATCTTAAAATTGTTAAGTACTGGTTAAGATTATCAACAACCGGATATATTGTTTTAAGCAGTGTTTATAAGAACTCGTTAGCTGATTGTGAACAGGATTAATCAACGGGGTCTTAAAGGTTCAGATCATCCTAAATAATTATGGTTTTATGTATGTATGGGATAATCCAACAAATGTTATTGATAAATATTTTCTTTCGATTTTTCGGGAACAAATGATTGATAGTTTTATTCAAACTTGGACGGTAATTGTGTAGTCGAAAAGAGTATTAAACCTGTTGTATAGAAATATTAAACTAACACATGGTTATGAAAGATATTTAGATTTGTTATGTACTAAACAACTACGCAGTGTTTTACTAAATTAAGATTATCCTATGTTTATTTCTCGATATTTTAAAATTGTTAATTTCTGGTTAAGATTATTAACGTCTGATTAAATTAACTAATCTTAACTAAATTAAGATTATCTTCACACTCATTTAGAATTGAAACAGGGCGATATGGGATAGCAAGAATAGAAAGAAATGAAAGACTATGCCAGATTTGTAATAATAATGATATTAAAGATGAGTTTCACTTTGTTTTAATATGTTCTAACTATAATGAAATATATTAAGAAGTTTTATTACACAAGACCAAATATGGTTAAGTTTATAACATTATTGCAATCTACAAATAAAGAGAACTTCTAAATTTAAGCTAATTTCTTTCCGAAGCTTTTTTTATAAGGTGATAAATTCCAAATATTATTTCTTAAAATGTGCATTATTATGTTCAATCTCATGATTTTTGTTGATGACATAAATTTTGTAATTTATATGAAATTGTTATGACATCTTTTATTACAGAGATCAATTTTAAATAAATAGCATAGCTGTCATGTAATGCAATATCATGTGAGTAGTCATGAATCCTTAACTGGATCCTACTCATATAAAGCTATCAGTTCATGTATGTAAATTTGTCCACCCTGTCCAAATGTGTTGCATGTAATTCCATAGTATATAAGTCATGGTCGACACCAAATTTATTGGTTTGGCAGAGGCCTTGATATTGTATCTATGGTTTGCAATGTAGCTAGGCGCACTCGCCGTATTCTGGTCTGTACATTAATGTCTTGGTTATTCACAAATAAGTATCTAAATATATATCATGCATTGTGAATGAGCATGTAAAAAGATCCCAAAAATCGTAAAATCAGTTGTTGAGAATTTAAATATCTCCCTTTATATACATATATGATGACGAAAAGCTGTATATAGTAAAGTCAATTAAATGTTTAATGTCTATGTCTTATGTCTATAATAATTTAATGATAGTATATACTATTGTATTTTCAGTGAACTCGTTTGATGGAAATATACAAACAACAATGATTATGCTGAACGGTAGATGCGTAACAACTAAACTATGCGCACTATTTTACAGGTTAATCTTCGAATAGAATGGCAGTTGTGTATTTAACTTTTTATTTGATTCTTTTGTTCTTTAATGTTTGTTAATTATCTTTGTAAAATATACTGTTTATATAATCTAGTTCTAACTTTTGTTACATTTATTAAGAAGGAGGGATGATGAGAATGGGTTTTAACGCATTTTTGCAACATATTACATGTTAAATGTCGTTTTCCAGTTTTATAAATAGAGGAGGAATCGAGAAGAAATCTGAGTAGGAACATCGTTCTACCGTAAACAGCTGACAAATATTCGTAGAAAATATTTGTTTGGACCAAACATCGTTTGAACCCTCGACTTCAGAGGTAAATTTGCTTCCAACAGTAGTATGGTTCTCTTGAGTCCAAATTAAATGACGAATTAAAAGCCGAAGCAGGTAGTACTTTCAACTAGTCTATCCTAGAACCTGACACCTCCCGATATTAACCCCCATTGGCAAAGCAGGGAATCTATACCTGCAACAAACCATAGCAATTGCTATTTACCGGACCCAATCGGGAGAGCTGGGTTCATTTGACAGACTAACTTTCAACAGATTACTTACCTTTAATAGATTAATGGCTTGGTTCACCGCACAGCTGTAATTTATGTTGCTGATATTGTAAATAGAAGGCAACTTTCTTTAAAATTACACTGTGAATGGATAGACGCCGGTCTTACTAAAATATATGCCAGATAGTACACAAGATCTACGTAATTGGATATTGTTTCTGCTTACATATATAACAAAATACATTAGAAAATACTATCCAGTCTCCATAATATGCAAATCTGTATTTCTTGCAGGCATCTTCTATTGTTTTTTCATACGTTTGCCAAAAAACAGTCGAATTGCATGTATTAGTAATAGATGTGCGTGTGAAGCATTCTGACACTAAAATTCAAGACAATGGCAGAGAATGTCTTGAAAAGATAATGCAATTTTCCAACACGAGACGATCTCTGTTGTTGAATGACATGAACACTTTTGATAAGTAGATATTTCGGCATGAAATATTAATATCCCATATTATGTATTTCTTTACTCCATTGTATTCGGCACATTTCCCGTTGTTGTATATGTGGGCGCCATCTACGTCAGAAGCTATGGCTGTCAACAACTTTTGAACGCTGTTTAGCTCATAATCCTCATTTGAATTGTGTACGAAACAAACAATATAAAAAAGAGCAAAAACATGTGATTTTTTATATAACTGATTTACAGAATTACGATTATGTTTGAACCATATCTTATCATATAATATACATAACTATTCATTAAAAATCGTATGTTCAGTCCCTTATTGATGGTTCAGCTGAATGATCACACTACCACACACACTATATATATATATATAGTTAAATTTGAGACTTAATAACACTTAAACATAGACATACATAAGACTACATATCGGTTACAACGCCTACCATTGGCTATAGAAAGTGATTATTAGATGTTTTTTTTATGATTTTTATTTCACGAAGTCGTTTCATGTTGTTTTGAGACATGGTTATTACGAGGGTTGTACAATAAATTCACGGACTTTTGCTGTAATTTGCGTACGATAGTATGCAATTGGGTATTGCACTGTTCTATCTATACAATAATATATATCAGATATAAAATGATAATTTTACACTCCACATATGCAGCATTCGTATCTGTGGCAATGCATGTATCGCTACCCGGAGCGCGTCGAGTTTATGTTCAAAAATCTAAACAAAAGACATCGTTTAAATAAAATTACATAGATTTAAGATCATTTATATTTTGTGCAGTTCCGTCTGCCGCATTACCAACGTCAAGTTCAAAAACAATTTCCGCTGCGAAGAAACAACAGGAAGTATAAAATATAATAATTGTTGCTATTGAAAATTAATGAAAATGACGACAACTGGCGACGTCGAAACAAAATCGGTCATCAAGTTTTGTGTTGGATTAAGTAAAGCACCTACCCAGACAATAAAAATGATTGAAACAGAAACGAAACATATACATGTATGCAGTCGTTCATAAGTGTTTGAATGGCATGATCGATTTCGGAACGATCGAGATTTTACTGAAGATAACTTTGGATGTGGTGGAACACTACAAGTGTCAGAGATTCGCTACCACAAAAGGTAAGACATGCTCTCTATCAAGACGATTAACTGTAAGAGATCTTTCGACGGAGTTTGATGTTTCTGTACACAGGATTTTAAAAGAAGATTTAAACATCAACAATGTGAACGCTCGCTGGGTCCCAAGACTACTAAAACCGGACAAACTTGAAAAAACGAGTCAACGCTTCTCAATGAGTTTGTTGAACGGTTCGAATGAGAGTTTTCTAGATGGGATACTTACAACGGACGAAACATGGCTTTGGCATTTCGATCCGGAGACAAAAACGGAATCATACGAATGGAAATCGCCGGGAAACCACCCCAGAAAAAGGCCAAGTTCAACAAATCGGGCGGAAAACAAATGTTTTTGTTTTTTTATGTATAGTGCATTGATGATTCTTCAACACCAGATACCAGATGACCAGACTGTAAATGCATATTCTATTCAAAGGTTTAACTTGAAACAAAAAATATTATAAACGAAAAAATATTTTATTAATAGAGAAATAAAGACACACAGTATTAAATCAATTATAAAAAAATAGGATTAATTAAATAAAATAAATATTTTATAAATATTATTTTTTACAGGTTCTGAGGAAACATCTGGTTCAGGCGCTTAGAAAGAAACGACCGGAGCTGACATTACATCGTGTTATCTTTCATCAAGACAACGCCCCATCACACAAGACAAGATCTACCTAGATCTTGCTAGAAATATACTTACTTGGGTTTGAACTGCTAAATCAACCGTCATATAGCCCAGATATAGCTCCAATGGACCTTCGATTAATCCCCAAGATTAGGCAGAAACTTAGAGGTAGAAAGTTTGAATCCATATATGAACTTGAAGTAGACACCAAGCGTATTGTCTCATCATTTGATCAGTCATGGAATGCAGATACATTTAACAAATTAGCTACACGTCATAAAATACATACGGATAAATGGGGAATACCTCGAGGAAGAATGAGAGAAGTTTCCTTTGTATAAACTGCGCGACGTGATACATGACGTCGTTATGATCTCTGCCGTGCTCCGGGTAGGCGTCACTGACTGTAGACGATTTAATACAGAATTTTAACTGTTTAATGCATCAAACTATAGTTTTCTGCATTTAAGACAGAATTAAATACACTTTCATGTTTCATTGTTTTTTTTTTTTATTCCGAAAGTCTCTGTCTTTTAAAAAAATCAACAAACTTATCGAACAACCCTCGTATATATATATTGCTTTTGTTTTTTTTTATTTTATGAAGTTGTTTCACGTTGTTTTGTGCCTTGGTTGTTATATATATATTGCTTGTGGTTTTTATTCAATGAAGTCGTTTCACGTTGTTTTGAGACTAAAGGCTAGATTAAAGACCCCAGATCTAGACACGAAGTGCATTGATGACGCAGACAGGGTATATTTTTTTCATTTCATCAACTTATACATGTAAATATGTTTGTCTTTTTCAAACCACTCGCTGTGTCTGAAAGTACAGAGACATATGTGTTTTTTTTTACTTCTTTAACCTTTTAAAAACACGTTAGTCAAATGTCAATAGTAAAACAAGATTCTAATGGTGTGGCAGTCCTCATGGGATCTTGCCATGCACACAAAGTTACATTGTATCAAACCAATACTTGGCGAATGGCATCCAAGCAAGATGATTATTCGTTGAGAAGAAGTTATTTAAGCTCGGTGCAGAATAACGCATTTCCGCTGTACCAATTCATACCTGAAACTGTTACAGAGTGGGTGCCCTGTTTTGCACCGCTTACTGTTAACACACATACTGATCGACTGTGAAGACTTTGCTCCAATACAAGCAAAGTTCTATAGGGTCGATAGTATGAAAAAGGGTTTTGATAAAGTTAATGTAACATGTGTATATGTTCTTTTTTAAAAAAGATAAAATTATTTAATCATTTTTAGTTTAAAACTCGTTGGTGATATAAATGACTTATAGTATATCATTTATTATATTATTGAATCTCTTTACTTAATTGCTGTTTTTCATTTATTCAACTGTAAATAGCTTTCTTTTATTAATTTGTCAATAGTTTAATACAATTATAACCATATCTACTAGGATTTAATTTATTATTATCATCATTACATTCATTAATCTTTGTGAGCACAAACTGACCTTTTTATGTGTCGACGTGCCTTACAGCACCATTTATTCATTAATACAAGAGTGTGTATGCAATTTTCAACACATTCCAAGTTATATATGGCGATTTTATTGCTGAAAGAAAACTTTAGATGCATGAACATGAACTTCAGGAGAACCAATTTCATTCCACAAGTGCCTGGTAATCTTTCTCGCATAAATGTTTTGGACTGGGCTGATTTCGAACCCACGACCTCAGTGGTGAGAGAGAAAGAGGTATAGGTGAGGACCACGTGGTCATAGAGAAAAACTGTTTAAACTATTTGCAATATGCGGATTTGCTCGGTTAGTTGCAATAAATGGCATGAACACTTTTTAAAACGAATCAAAAATGACTGGCCAAAAAACTTATGATTTGAGGTGCGTATTTGGTAGACTTGATTTAGTGAAGGATTCTCCTTCGTGAAACTAATGCTTAACTAAAGTATGATGTCAGTGTGGATTGGTTGCAATGTAAATAATAGTTTGGTCAAATTTTGAAGAACATTTTCTTCAAAATCGCAATCGATTTTAACATTGACTTATATGTTTTTTGTGATAAGAAATACACTATTTCAATGAGTATTCATTTTTCCATCAGCCTTAAACGGAGAAGTCAGATAATATTTTTACAAATAAGTTACAGATTTATTTAAGACAATTAAAAGGCGCCTGTCACACAAATGCCATTTAAATGCCTCATTCTCTTCTCCAACTGAAGACTTATGTAGTTACTTAATAGTTACATTACATCATTTGAAGAACCGGATCCATATTGTTCATCCTTAGTGCTACCAGCTGCTGACGGTCAGTATCATATGTCTTCGACCGTATCATAAAGCCAATACTTTATAGCAATATTGGAAAAGATCTGGCAGAGTTGAAATGGAAGAGTGGCATGCAAATAATCGTTTAACACAGAATTAGCAAACTTGTAGATAAATCACCTAATCTAATTAGATCAAGGTAAAACAAAAACAATGTGATTGTCCAAACCAAACCGACTATGAACTTTGAAATATGGGAATAAAGGTATATATATTTTCATTGTTTGCAGTCTCTTATCTATCCCAAGAACAGCTGCTTGCTTTATCTTTTTTAAAGGAAATAAACATAATGTAAAATACTGATTAAAGACTTCAAATCAATTCAATAGCTTTAGTCTTTCCATTACAGGAGATTATAAATACAAAAAAAAAAGAAAAACAGTTTAATAATATATTATATTCCATGAAAACCAATGTCAAGACATAATTACATAATGTTACAAACATCATGTTAATATTAGTTATCGCAAAAGAAATGACCAGACCAGGTATATGATAGTGTTACCGGTTTTCGATCATTTAAGAATCCTCGTAAAATATTTCTATTCTAAACAAAATGTTGCCACTAAATGCTGATATATAACGTATAAAAAAATAAAATGATAATTTTCTAAAAGAAAAATGATAACCAATACATGCACATTACCTTTACAATTTACGTTATATCACCGTGATCTAAATATACTAACAAAATGGCTTCACCAAATTTAGATCACATGACTGGGTGACGTTATGTGTCAAACTTAAATGACTTGGTGCCGAATAAGTGCAAATAAATGAAAGAAGATAAAACTGTAATTACCTCTCACATGAGTAAATATTTGTCAATGGATTTATTCCATAACAATGTCAATTAACTAAACAACACGATTTTGGTTTTTTTTTCTATTATTTTCTTTAACAATTGACATATTCACCAATCAAAAACCTTACAAAATGGATTTTTTATTTTATGAATGTAATTTCATCTATTCGCTTCTTCTTTTCCACTTCTTAGAACAAACTTTTCAACAAATCGTATTTACTTGTTTTCATTCTACATTTAACATGTGGTCCTCTGAAAATTACAAATTAATTTTTCATATTTCTATAAGAAGGGTGCTCCTCCAGAGCCTTTATAACTTCTGACATGCGTAGAGCTGATATTTATAACTTTTAACCTTGATCTACATTTCATATTTTTTCAGCAAAACACGATTGGAATTCGCAAACAAACCTAGCTTTTGTCAATGTTTAATGTAAAATAAAAAAATGCACATAGTTAAAATTACACTAGCTCAGGTCTGTATTATAAAATTACTTTCTTATTTGAATCGGGAGCATTTTCCATTGCATTCAAGGTCCATGTGGATACTGTTTGTAAATATTGATATTTGTGCAGGAAGTTGAAATACGCGCGCGCGAAATTTGTAATTTTCGGAAGAGATCCAATTCAGGTTGTGATCGAAACCAAGGTACGGCACGGCAAATAAAGAAATTTGAGAAGAATGATTGACTTTTAATGGTTGACTTATTCACCTGTCTCACTGTTTTGCAACAAGTCATCTTAATAGTGCTACATCATTTTGAATATGCTTTCTTAAGAATGTTCTGGACATTCTAAACCGTGGATTTTAAATCAATTCAACAGATAGAATGTTGTTCACAAAAAATTGTGTTTGTGGATTAATTTATCAAACAAAAGTTATTTGCACATCAAAGTGGCATTAGGATATTATCAACTACAAGTTGAACAAATATAATATGTTTAGAATTTACGATAAATGTTGTAAATATTGTTTGGTCGCCTGATCCCTACTTCACCTTTAGACCGGTTCAAATAATGTATCATTTATTGTTGGCCGAAAAATATAATACATCTTTA
Source organism: Panopea generosa (assembly GCA_029582155.1). Lineage (NCBI taxonomy): Eukaryota > Metazoa > Mollusca > Bivalvia > Adapedonta > Hiatellidae > Panopea > Panopea generosa. The sequence goes on along the minus strand of CM055912.1, from coordinate 30,041,309 downwards.
TTTAGTACTCAACACTCGATTCTCAATCGCATGTTAATGGTTCTTATGTGTATCACATGTTTCGAATAGGACAAGATGAGATAATCGTATACAGTATCAGATTTTGATTTTTTTCTCTTCTGAATTTCTCTGATTTTGGAGTGATGTCACCAGTTTAAAAACGTTGCCAAGCGTATAGCAAACTTTAATCCATGCAGGATACAATTTAGCAGTTTTTCTGTTCCACTGTAATGCTTTCATCAACATCTCGTTTTTTCGCTATATACATTCGTCAATTTTCTCTATCCAAATGTTCATGAAAAAGGTAATGGCCGAGGTAAGTTCAAGTCATTTCTATCATACTACACTCTGACAAAATGGTCTCTGAAAAAATACAAAACATCCTGTAACTTTGGAAATAAAGCCTTAAACCTTTATATTGGGTCAATGATACTGAAGAAATTATACCCAATCTTCCCATAAACACAAAGAAATGTTAAGTTTCTGTTTTAATAGAATTAAATCCTTACGACCTTTTGAACAAGGGGTCACCGGTCTTATTTCAAATATGATTCCACATCGATAGATATCTGGAGATGTTTATATAGTACATATAAATGATAACGGATTGGAATTATCTCTAGTTTAAAACCCTGTTTGAAGGATTTTCAGAAGAATACATTCTAAATTTAAACCTGCACTACGCAGGTTTAAATTTAGAATGTATTCTTCTGAAAATTATAAAAAATTCATTCTGTTTTTTCATCATGAGTTCTCGAGTGAAGTTACAGATTCATTTATGGTGTCGCCATGAGATTGTGCTTGGTATTTTTCATAAAGATATTTCCATAGAAGTTATTTATGGATATTATTTGATAATACTTTCCGGTATTTAAGATTAATCTATGTTTAGAAAATATTACTTATAACATACCAGCCTATTAATTCCATCTTAAAAGTCAGTGAAGGTTTTTAAAGAAATACACATATATAATAATAAATTATTTAATAATTAAAACTAGTACATGAACATATACAGATAAGTATTAATGCTCTGAAAATATACGTTTAAGCTAGAATTAAACTGTTGGGATTTTTTTTAAAAATCGTCCGATCGGAAAATTTAATTCTTATGAAAAATAAAATAAATAAAAAACACCTAATTGCATACATGTAGCTTGAAATATATAATTGAAAACAAAACTTAAAAAAATGCAAAAAAAGTCGCTCCATCATGATTATGTTTTTTTTTATAATTTGGCGCTTGTGGGCGTAATTTATGAAATTTACAAACTTTAATTTGTCCTGTCTGGTCAAGATTTTTTTTTTCCATTTTCTTCTTCGATAATCAAAAAGTCCTATTCAAAAACTAAATATCATCTTCTGTATTATTACAGTGATTACGTATTCGATAATTTGTTTTATTGGTAATGTATTCGGTCTAGTCCACAGACCAGCTTCCTATATGCAGTCTATGCATTGAAACTTATAAAAAAAGAGAGCTATCAGATCTTTGTAGCGAAACTAAACTCTGAAATATGTTGATGAAATAAGACTCGACTGGAATTTTCGACTAATCGACAATGCCGTTATACAAAGTGTATCATATAATCGTTGTTTTAATAAATTTAAAATGTTTTTAGTAACAATAAAAAAACTTATTTAATCAAACTGAACGAACTAATTGTTTACTAATGCGGACAAATTATTCTTGTTTGGTTATTTTTCAATATCATTTATCATCATCCTATATATAATTTTATATATTACTGCTCTCATTCATATTCAAACAGTTATTTAAAATGTTTTCATGTTAATACATTTAACAATTTGACATATCGACCAAATTCTCCATATGTTAAAATATTCTGAGTACTAGTTTTAGCATTCCAAAGGGTTTTAAAAAAACTGTAATAGAACTTGCTATATTTTTACTCTCTGCAAACGCTTAACAACAGTAATTTAAAATAGGAGACACTAATTTATCTGAATCATCTCCTTTGTCCTTATGCAAATTTTGTGTTCATATATATTAATATGTGTTATGACGAAAATATGTATTTGAGCTTGTCCCAGGAAAGGGTTTTGACATAGAAAAACCATTAACGATTCTAGATTTTCTCAGTCATGTGCAAAATGAATTATCTCAGTAACAAACACCCTTGTATATACAGATGATTAAATACAAAGAGAAAAGTCATATCCCTTAATTTCTCTTCTTGAATGGAAAGTCTTCCATATAACAATGGAACAAATCATTCAAATAATTGTTTTTCAACCTACAGTAGCATATCAGTTCCACTCTAGTAGTTGGTATACGTACTGTTGACTAAAATGAAACATAATTAAAATTATTTCATCATGTCAAACCGAGTCTTTTTCAAAAGTCAAAATAAACATAACAAACACGAAACAAAGGTCACTTTCACCCAACTACAGTGCGTTTGCGGCATATACAAGTGGTTTACTCTACGTAGTTGAACACATTTTCTACTTTGCTTTTCTAAATTTGGCTATTGACACATTTCTGGCTCGTGGGTCAATGTCAATAAATGATCAAGAGGTAGTCAACAATTTTAACTGACACTGTTTTTTTGTTTATTATATCCAATAAAGATTAATTAAGATAGATAAATATATCTATTTCGTTAACCAGTTATATCAATTATATTCTAGAAATACGTTATTTAAATGTGATATTTACGCAGGTTTGTATAGATTTATTGCATCTATACTATAGTTCTTTAAATATTTGATTCATAGAAACATAAAAGTCCATTCAGAAAAACTAAAATCAACATCATTTAAGACACTAGTCCGGCCTCAACAAGAGTACTGTTCCCGTGTTTTGTATCCCCGTACCATCACAAACATTAACCAATTATGAACTGTGCAGTAGCGAGCTACTCAATGGGCTAAACACGACTTTATCCGCACTACTTGTGCCAAAGTTATGATAAATTGCCTCTACTGGAAATCGTTTGACCTTTGGAGAGCTGATCCGAGACTGGTCTTGTTTTACAGCATCACTCATTACCGTGTGGCGATACTACCGGAAAATTACATGACTCGCATAACAACACATACTAGATCGTCACATCAGTGTTCTGTCGTCAAATTCAGATCAGTGCTTACTATTATCAGAACTATTTTCCCCTAGATCTGTTGTATAATATACTAATAATAGTAAAAATACTTTTGACGTTATATATATATTATGTCATTACTAATTAAATGTATTGTATTTACCGTGTTATTTAGGATAACAATGACGTAATATGACGCAAATTCGGTCAGCAAACAGCGAACTAGGCCATTACAAACCTAACACAGCTTACATGAACTGGAACTCGGTCAGTATAACTATTTCTGGTTGTTTGAATCGAAAACTGTTCATTTTATCAACTCATAATAAAAAGAAGGCTTTGTAATGTTGAGGTTAACACTATTAAATGTATTGATATATATCTTAAATTTGAAAGTTCACAAAACCTTATACGTTTATAGACTGGTGCAAATCCTCCGTCTACCAAACACTCGTTTTTTTCTGATGAGACAAATGTGCCTTCTTTAAGTCATTAATCAACTTCAATTATAAAGATTATCTTTCAGTTGTAATCCTTTAATTACATAATTAATTAACACCTACTCCCCCGAGGCATATTGTTGTGGACACGTTTTATTTTGCAAATTACCAGGTGCACGACATACGGTTTACTCGATTTTGTTACGCTAAAAGGCGGAGGTTACTGTAAAACTCGGAAAATATCAGAAGTTGCTTTGGCCAACAACTATGTCAATATTAATACTACACTGTTTTACAATACCGTATATATTGATATTGGCACTAGTGGTGATAGGTTAGTGATCATGAGACGCCGCTTTAGACCACTCGACCTTGGAAGACCCCTACAAATCAGATGACATATAAAACAGATTCGAAAAGTATAATACTATGTTAGAATTATAAATAGCATCGTTATAATGTTTCATTTAAAATATATATATATATTATTCTCAGCGTCTTATAATAACAGGGTTGTATACACCGTGTTCAGTACTTGGTTCATATCCACTGTCTTTTTTGGTGTAATTTTAAGTTTCAAATTTAAGTCATGAAGTTGTAAGCATTTTCATGAAAGAACGGAAGAACGATTGAGTGCGTAATTTTACTAAAAATATATGTGTATCAATTTCAAATCGCATTCGGGGCATCGTTATCGTTTTCATCTTCTTCGCCTTCGTCTTCACTAAGTTTGAATTGGTATATCGGTTGTTAGAGCTAGTTTAGTTCGTGCTTTGTACAGCATATTCATATTGTCCCATATTTCATCAAGTACCGCTCTATTTGAGGCACCAGTCACAAGGAAGTTACATGTTTTAGTTTTATTTCTGTAGCATGCAGTAGCTATATTTTCATTAAGTTGATGGGATCCTTTTTTCAAACCGTTGTATTTTATTCCAGGTACGCGACCTGGTGCAAGACCGTACAGATAAACGTCATCCACCCAAAAGAATGGTGTCACGGACGCCGATCTATAAATAGCAGGTATTACGTCATTTGTAATTAGAACAAAAAATCCACTGCAATATCTGGGATAAAATTTTTGACCGCTAAACAATTTATCGTCGACATGCCATTTGCTTTTTTTGTCTCGAATAATCAACATAGTTCCTGGCAGTATGTGATTGCACAGTATTTGTTTCGTTTTGTTTCTATAGATAGGTACATATTCAGTAAAAAATCTAAAGATATCTACAACAATATCGTCATCGACCTTCAATATGATATTTGCGTTTCTGCACCGTTCAGATATCCACTTATATGCCATGACACCTTTCAGTGTAAGATTCCTGTAGGCGTCTATAAAATCTCCTTGCAAGAGGTCTTGATGTGTTTTAAACTCCTGTTCAAGTTTCTGTTGTATTTTAACGTCTTTTACTGTTCCTAAAAGAAACAGAACTCTCACACTTCCTAAATGTTTAAAGTACGTTTCATTTGTCCAAGTTCTGCGTATATGTCCCCTTCGATCAAAATGGTTTGGAGCCGTATGAACAATCACCAGCACATCTAAATTTACAACCGATGAACACAAACTTGAATTTTCCATTAAATAGCTCTTGTGAACGGTCACCGGAAAGTTCAATTTGCTGGAATTGTCGACGTATTTCATGACATTATCCACAATAGCTTTTCCGACAGTTTTAACTAGTCTCTCGGTCACAGCATTTTGTTTCAATTGTAATTCATTATGTTTATCGCCAACAGTGGCGTACCTCTGTCTTATGTTTGGCACCGACATGTTCTTAGTGAATACAACAGAGTCACCAGGAGGATATGTCAATACTGTGTTAGATGACGACATCTTTATGAAATAGAAACTGACAAGGATTGTTAACGTACATAGAGTACTTATTCTCACCAAACGCAGAATTCTCACGCCCATTCTTGTCAATCACTTAATCTGATTCAATAATAATAAATAACGTATTCTGTTTAGAACTAAAATCACAGAAATGTACTATCCAGTGAAGATAAATCATTCAAACATAATACAACTATATTTGGTTCCTTAATTTTATGTTACGTCAAACGTATGTATTTAATCAATTAATGTTTTTAATCATAATACATGTCGGAATTCCTTTACCCTCTTGTGCACTGTCCAGAAGCAAGCGTTTTTTTTGCATCTATTACACTATTTATAACAGTTTCCTTTTAATCATTTGTTTAAGCAGGGCGGCTATATCTGTCTGTATCCGTGTATTTGTTAATGTGTTCTCCCTTCCTCACTGAAGATGTGTATTACACCACACATACGCTCGCTTAATTGATGAAACGTCTGGTAACCATACAACATGAGTGGTTTGTATATAATGCCCAAGTTTCTATACATAAACATGGGTTCCATCCAATCTTGTTGACCTTGGCGTCTATCTTTACTGAAAATAGATGATATGCAAATAATTATATATTATTTTTTTATTTGTATTAATTTGTTTGAAAGGTCCTTACTGCAGTAGGAATGTTTATATATATTGAAATGCATTATATTGTAAGGTTTCAACAATGGCAGGCCTAACGTTGCAAAAGTGTATAACTCTTTATCTTGTTCAATCTTAACCTTTTTGTGTAAAATTGTATATATATACAATTTATGTTGTTCGTTTTACATTCTTATTGTCAAAGTAAGAACTTAAATATAAAACAACTTACAACAAACATATAAAATTAACGATCACAAATTAAATTAACGATAAAAATGAAAATCAAGGAAAATGAAGACAATTAATCTTATATAATGAATAAGGATATTAGGTTCTGGGACAGACCTAGGCAATTACATGCCTTTCTCACAATTCATAGTTGTTTACTGTGACCGCATTCAACAGATTAGTAGAAATTTGGCTTTTATTACAATCTTATAATAAAATTCTGATTAAAGTGTTAGCAGCATATACAATCACAGCTTACATTGATTTTTAGTTCAATTAACAACACTCTTCTGTTTGTAAACTCTAAGTCTCAGCCGAATGATAGCTACAGTTCAACGTAAAATTGATATCATTTATGTTTTGATTGATGTCTTTGCGGTTTGAACACACAATGTTATGGTTGACAAACAAACTCTTTAGACCAAAAAGGGTGCATGTTCTTGTGATAATTTACAAGAAAAATTCAAATATATCTGCCTGTTTTTTAAAATATTGCCTTTGGCATTTATATCATAAATTGTAACGTTTTTAAAACATTGAATACTACAATGCATAATTAATGACGTTTGTTTTTTAAATAAAATAAGATTACATTCACATAATGGCATGTTTTGAACGCATAACCGAGTGTAACATGTAGATAACTAGGAAATGCAAGGTTGGGTTAATGTGTAACATACTTGCTGTTTGTTACTTCATAATGTTGTCACGAGTCTTTTTTTTTGTGTGTGAAAGTGTCCTTTTGGCATATTGTTGTATAACGCTATACTATATTTGTTAATATTTGTATTATGGGCCGTGATCTAAATTACTTGAAAAAAACTAGTGCCATAGTAAATTTAGATCATTTAACATGTTTGATATTACATAAGTGCCACATGTACGTAAATTATGTTAGTTAATTTAATTTGATTGCATTTGCAAAACATTACAGGTTATACAAGGCGACAAGTGTTAAGATAATAGGAGTTTCCGTGGCCGAAGTGTCAAAGGCGCTGTCACCGGTGGCGGCTACGTCGGTCTCGATCAGGAGAAGTGCCCCCCCCCCCCCCCACCACACACACACATCTAAACACAAACACACATACCCCCACCAGATTAACTTCCAAATGTGTCACGCTACGTCCGGAGCCTGGCTTGAAACGAAATTATAATCTCTAAACACATTTTATTATATTTTTTTTTTTAAAGAATAGAATACTTATACCATGGAAATGGCCTTGAACTCAATTCAATTTTCCTGTGTCAAGTGGTTTGCCCTTGTTATTATGTATAAACTGAAATGTCAAGGTTGAAAATGTTGCTGAACCCTATTCATATAATAATAAAAAATTATACTGAGGTTAACTCATATCAGAAAGTTTTATTTCTTGCACGAATACGAATGCAGTCACCTCTGTTAAGTACCACTTGTATTAAGCAACCATATTTGCTATGTCTTATTTTTATATTTTAAGTGGAAATTCACCTGTATTAAGGAACAACCTATCTTAAAATGAAACTTTTACTCATTCCCATGACTAGCTGCTTAAAGCAGGTTTACATATTTAAAGTGTAGTCTTCCAAATAAACATATTTATTTCTTACACTACTTACTCTAGTTTTCGATATAAACATTTTTATTTTTATATGAATAAATGTAGTCTTTATATAGTACATATTTACTTCTTACACAAAGAAATGTAGACTTCTTCTCTATATACATTTTATCTTTTACACCAAAAAATGAAGACTTCTACATATACATTTTTTTACTTCTTACACGAATAAAAAGCAGACTTCCACATATATATATTTGTTTATGTTTTACACGAATAAAAACAAACCTCTACATATACATTTTTTATGTCTTGCAAGAATAAAAAACCTACTTCTACATATACATTTTTATGTTTTACATGAATTAAAACATACTTATGCATATTTATTTTTATGCTTTACGCAAATAAAAGCAGACTTCCACATATATATTTTAATGTCTTACACGAATAAAAACAGACCTCTATAGACTTTTTATGTCTTAAACGAATAAAAATAGACTTCTACATATACATTTTTATGACTTACACGAATAAAAACAGACTTCCACATATTTATGTTTTTATTTTTTACACTAATAAAAGCAGGCTTCCACATATAAAAAAAATTATGTCTTACGCGAATAAAAAACAGACTTATATACATTTTTTATGTCTTAAACTAATAAAAATAGACTTCTACATATACGTTTTTATGACTTACACGAATAAAAACAGACTTCCACATATTTATGTTTTTATTTTTTACACTAATAAAAGCAGACTTCCACATATAAAAATTTATGTCTTACACGAATGAAAATAGACTTATATACATTTTTTATGTCTTAAACTAATAAAAATAAACTTCTACATATTCATTTATATGTCTTAAACGAATAAAAACAGATTTCCATATATACATTTTTTATTTCTTACACAAATAAAAGCCGACTTCCACATTTACATTGTTATGTCTTACACGAATAAAAACAGAATTCTATACATTTTTAATGTCTTACACGAATAAAAATAGACTTCTACATATACATTTTTTTATGTCTTACATGAATAAAAACATACTTTTACATAAATTTTTAACAAACTTTTACATATACATTATTATTTCTCACACGAATAAAAACAGATTTCTACATATACGTTTTAACATACTTCTACATATGCATTTTTTATTTCTTACATGAATAAAAGCAGATTTTCTACGTATACATTTTTTTATTTCTGACATGAATAAAAACAGACTTCCACATGTACATTTTTTTTCTGTCTTACACGAGTAAAAAGATATTTCTACATATACATTTTTATGTTTAACATGAATAAAAACATACTTTTACATATTCATTTTTTATCACTTACACGAATAAAAACATACATCTACATATACATTTTTTTTATTTCTTACACGAATAAAAACAGATTTCTACATATACATTTTTTATATCTTTCAAGAATAAAAACATAGTTCTACATTTACATTGTTTTTCTTACACGAATGAAAACAGACTTCTACATATACATTTTTTATCACTTAAACGAATAAAAACTGACTTCTTCATATACATGTACATGTTTTCATGTCTTACACGAATAAATGCAGACTAACATTTTTTTTTATTTCTTACACGAATAAGAACGTATTATTTTAAACAATGTTAATTATAATGATCATCCATCTTGGTACAACTATATGTGTCGTATTCTGAAATGGGATGAATATTTCCCTTCACATATTAAGATGTAATTAACACAATGTGGGTCAATGGTGTATTTTAAGCAGACGTATGCGCATATGATTAATAGCATCGATTTTAGTTGTGTGCGTAAGAGGGTTATAAACACTATGTAAGGTTTACAGTGGATAACATCTCTATATCAAGATTTAATTAACACAATGTAGGTCAGTGGTATTTTTCAAGCAGACGTATGCGCGTATGATTAACAACATCGTTTTTAGTTGTGTGCGTCAGAGGGTTATAAACACTATGTTATGTTTACAGTAGATAACATCTCTATATCAAGATTTAATTAACACAATGTAGGTCAGTGGTTTATTTTAAGCCGACGTATGCGCGTATGATTAATAACATCGTTTTTAGTTGTGTGCGTCAGAGGGTTATAAACACTATGTTAGGTTTACAATGGATAACATCTCTATATCAAGATTTAATTAACACAATGTAGGTCAGTGGTTTATTTTAAGCCGACGTATGCGCGTATGATTAATAACATCGTTTTCAGTTGTGTGCGTCAGAGGGTTATAAACACTATGTAAGGTTTACAGTAGATAACATCTCTATATCAAGATTTAATTAACACAATGTAGGTCAGTGGTGTATTTTAAGCAGACGTATGCGCGTATGATTAATAACATCGTTTTTAGTTGTGTGCGTCAGAGGGTTATAAACACTATGTTAGGTTTACAATGGATAACATCTCTATATTAAGATGTTATTAACACAATGTATGTCAGTGGTGTATTTTAAGCAGACGTATGCGCGTATGATTAAAAGCATCGTTTTTAGTTGTGTGCGTCAGAGCGTTATAAACACTATGTTAGGTTTACAGTGGATAACATCTCTTTATTAAGATGTTATTAACACAATGTATGTCAGTGGTGTATTTTAAGCCGACGTATGCGCGTATGATTAATAGCATCGTTTTTAGTTGTGTGCGTCAGAGGGTTATAAACACTATGTAAGGTTTACAGTGGGTAATATCTCTATATCGAGATGTAATTAACACAATGTAGGTCAGTGGTGTATTTGAAGCCGGCGTATGCGCGTATGATTAATAACATCGTTTTTAGTTGTGTGCGTCAGAGGGTTATAAACACTATGTTAGGTTTACAATGGATAACATCTCTATATTAAGATGTTATTAACACAATGTATGTCAGTGGTGTATTTTAAGCAGACGTATGCGCGTATGATTAAAAGCATCGTTTTTAGTTGTGTGCGTCAGAGCGTTATAAACACTATGTTAGGTTTACAGTGGATAACATCTCTTTATTAAGATGTTATTAACACAATGTATGTCAGTGGTGTATTTTAAGCCGACGTATGCGCGTATGATTAATAGCATCGTTTTTAGTTGTGTGCGTCAGAGGGTTATAAACACTATGTAAGGTTTACAGTGGGTAATATCTCTATATCGAGATGTAATTAACACAATGTAGGTCAGTGGTGTATTTTAAGCCGACGTATGCACGTATGATTAATAGCATCGTTTTTAGTTGTGTGCGTAAGAGGGATATAAACACTATATAAGGTTTACAGTGGATAACATTTCTAGTTGTGTGCGTCAGAGGGTTATAAACACTATGTAAGGTTTACAGTGGATAACATTTCTAGTTGTGTGCGTCAGAGGGTTATAAACACTATGTAAGGTTTACTGTGGATAACATATCTAGTTGTGTGCGTCAGAGGGTTATAAACACTATGTAAAGTTTACTGTGGATAATATCTCTATATCAAGATGTAATTAACACAATGTAGGTCAGTGGTTTATTTGAAGCCGACGTATGCGCGTATGAGTAATAGCATCGTTTTTAATTGTGTGCGTCAGAGGGTTATAAACACTATGTTAGGTTTACAGTGGATAACATCTCTATATCAAGATACAAGCGCACATACGTATCATATCCATAAATTGACCACAGACATGGATGCTAGACACAGGGCACTCAAAAAATCTGACCTATTCTGCACTTAAAATAAAGTGATGTGTTATAATATAAGACTGATAATATCAATACTCACCACTAATTTTCAAAACTTCTACAAGATGATCTCTGTTTTCATATTTTATTGTCAACCGCTGCGATATCCTTAGGTGCTCACATATAGCCTTCGTTTGACAATCCAAGTGCACCCATCCTCATCAAAGAGAACCAATTCAAGAACCATGGTGGATCGGTAAATAGAGCAGTCCATAAGACAACGCAATCGACTAGATTCAAACCATTTGTCACAAAATGACAAACTATGATAGAGACTGATTGCCAATCCAACCATACAACGTTAACAAGTGTTGCTTGACTTATTAGATTGAATAGATCTTACAGTTAACCAATAGTTCACCATCAATCATAAGTTCCCTCTGGTAGCCCCAGTCAAGGAGCTTTATTATGAAATAAACAGCATGTCACACATGCCCACTAGATGTTACATAACATGAAATACCAATTAGTGATCCTGTCCTCGACTGTATTGGGTGAGAATATATTGTATATGCTGACACTGTATGCTTATTAAAATGTGTTGACCAAACATTAACCCCAAAGCTTTTAAATTATTTTTTTTTCAAAAAAAAAATATAATTTTGTAATGAATTATCTTGATCAATCATGCCTTATACTAGAATGTAACTTTATCAATTTATACCAGAATGTAATTAAGTTTTTGTCTATACTAGTGACTTAATTACACAAATTATTTTTAATATGTCTCTGCCTATACATTAAATTGACCAGTGTAGAACCCCAAGACCCGCAACAATCCTTCTTTGATATAGACCATGGTTATGTTGGGGTTTTTTTAAATGTGTAACTGCTCAATCAGTGTCAATGTCTCCTTTTATTGGATTTGATCGTTTGTTCAGAGTTGTCTTCATTCACTCTTGAAAATAGTCCTCCTTTAATTTGCAAAGTCGGGCCCAATTAGCTCAGTCGGTTATGTACCTAACTATCAATCCAGGGGTCATGAGTTCGAATCCCCGCCGGGCAACAGTCTCTGTGAGAATCGATAAACAAAATTGTGTCTCATTATCATTCATATCTCACCGCTGATTCACTTAGGTAATTTATTAGTTACTTGTGGAGAAGGGGTGTGCTCAGAATACAGAATACAGAAACAGAAATATGGCTATGAAAACAAAATAACGAAAGCATATATGTATTTAGATTTATTATAAAAGTTTAAATGTATACGTGTGAAGTTTAGCATTTTTCTCATCTTCTAAGCTTTTAACCGAGTATCAAGCCTTTCACTGAATTTGAAATAATACCCACTGGGAATTGAGCCAGGATTCTCTGGAAAGAGCCTAGCCTGTTAGAAACTAGATCACTGCACATTTATCCTACCGATGTCCATGACTGGAATAAATTTGCTAGGATAATACTGCAATAATAATAGATTTATTTAACATAAATCATAAACATGTAAAATACACCCCACCCACACCCGTCCCAGCGACTAAACACATTACGATTTATTATCAAACGACCAGCGCATTTGTAATAGTAATTCGCCAATGGTACTAAACACAGATTATTCTGCGTTCAAAATTATCCCAGTGAATAAATAAAAATTTAAGACTATTATTCAAAATATAAGAATTACCGTAAATGGTGACATCGTGTTTTGTGTCTGTTGGTGTCTGTCATACGAAGGATCCACCGTCGATTTCCCGGCGTACAACTGTTTTTTTTTTATCACTCAATAAATCATAATTATAGATACATATGAATCATCAATCAATTCTAATTATTGATAGATATGAATTATTTATTAACCGTATGCACACAAATAAATTATAAGATAATCACCACTCAAACTGGCCTACATGTAGCTGGTTTAGACAATTTAGGTTCATTACATATAAACTTAATTGAGTGTAAATATTATTATTAAATCAATACATAAGGCCAAAACATTGTTTTCATATAGCACAAATTCATTTGGTGTATGTAAGCCTCGATAGAATATAATTACATTTATTTGTGTATGGTTACGATGATGTATCTTTACTACTGTAATGAGATCGTATGCAATCTTATAAACAGATTATCCACAGTAATAGTCAATATGCAATATTAACAAACTAACTAACGCCATATATCCCCAACAACATTCAGATATTGTTGTTAGTACTAATAATTCAATGTTTTTATCAGCTACATGTGTAATAATATTGACGACCAGTCAAGTTCTTATTTACCGTCGCACTATAAACATGTCATTTTGGCAAGCATATTTCGCTAACCAGATCACAAGACTCTTTATTATGAAATGTGAATTTAAGTGCACCTCCTAAGCGTTCTGGTTGCTGATTGGATAAACGCTTATATAGTCCAATCAGCAACCAAAACGCTTGTTTAATCGAAAGCGTTAAGCGTTTATTTACAAAGCGTTTCCAACGCATTTTGGCCCGGTAATAAAACGGTTCCCGCACTGTAATACGTGACAAAATTTCTTGCTTATGCACGTGCCAATTGCACGAAATAATAAAAATCAGTATTAGTCATATTTTAGTGCTCAGCTATTACTTTCATATACAATATTTTATTACGTGCAATACATTTTATTCAATATTGAATAAAATTACCTTTGAGCAATAATATAAATTAGCTGGTCAATTGTGCTGCTAGAGACAGTTGCCTCCCGTTAGTGCTGGCCTTTGTATAAAGTAATGATGCGTTTCCCATCATATGTAGATAACCAAACTTTGTTTGGAGTTAGATAAGTATTATGTCGTCATTGTCTGTAATGTTGTTTGCTCACTCAAATGAATTAATGCGCCTTAGTAATCATAACGATTCGATATAAAAATGCGTTTTCTCTCGATGTGCATTGCAATGCGAGTTCCTTGCATCTAACACGTTATTCTGTTAACTATTTGGTTATCCAGCATGCTCAAACAAGTTCTATGCTTCATAAATCTGATACAACAGTGGGTATATCACATATTTTAGACATTTCTCGAACAATTAATTGACAATCTAGAAATATTGCAGAATATCAGAATACAATATGAGTATCAACGTGACGTAAGGAAATCTTACCGGAGGGTGTAAATTGCTTTCCAAGAGGCTGAGTTTCAGAAGAATTTGTGCTTTTTTGTGTGGTTGTCATTTTTAACACCTTAATTCTTACCGAAACGAAATGTAATGAAGCTAGATAATCAATACCATGGTTGATTTTATTTATTTTGTGTTTAAATACACGTGTGGCATTGTTATACTTGAACATCAATATATTGTTTATGTGTAATAGTAAAATAGTAAACGCGGGTGATAGTTCAGGGGAGAAGATGTTCATATAAGAGCTGAGCTTACTTTACACTTCAGCTAAAGTAAATAAGTATAAACTAAAGTTCAATTCATATGAAAGTAACTGTTTAAGGTTGGAATAGAGGTCGGATATATATTTGTATGTACTTTTTAAATTGATTCATTTTAAGGTAACAATTATAAGGTCTGCACAAATAATATTAAAACTATTGGTAAAAAGCTACTAATCTTTACTACAAAGCGTACGTATGTTCATTTTTATTAGTACCGACGCTTTTTTTTACACGTATGACATAACATATCATTTCGATATATTGCATTAACATTTATTTATATTAGTAATCTTTTTATCATTCAATAATTATCGAATCATTCATTCATTATTCATTAATCCATAATGTTTAGTAATAACATTTCAATGAGGGGACCAGTCCAGTCCCTTCTTCCATTATTAACGTATGACGCTCTTGTGAAAAGTAAAAATATAGAACTTGGTATAAAACATTGTTTTAAAATGTGAGAATTACTCAAAAGTAAAAACAAATATATATTACCATCATATTTTTTAATAAAAACTGTAACCAAGCGTTTGTATCATTTTTTTTTTGTGATGAATATATTTTATTGCATGTAAGATATAATATAATATTAAACATAAATTGTTCCGATATCAATACGAACAATATATTGAAAACTGATTATAAGAAAATATTAATATAATGTCTCACTAGTAATATTTTAAGTGTGTGAATCAAAGAGATAAAGTAGTAAAGACGAGATAAAGAAAGTGTCATATGTGGAGGTGGGATAGGTGAGAAGAAGAATTATGCGAGAAACTGTATGCATTATATTTTCGTAATTAGTTTACATGTTTTTCCATTTAATTTCATGTGACCTGAGTTTGTTAGTGTATACTTCTATTTGCATTGTTTTTTGTGAGTAATGTATGAATGCTGCAATACTGGGAGTTGTTTCGTATATCTACTTTTAAAAATTAAATATTGAGCAAGTAAAATTATACAGTTAAGTCAATTAAATGTTGATGAGTTGTGTAACCCATACTATACATTTTGATAACAGAAGGTAAAAGCTTGATTGTTTGCAATACAAAAAATATGGACTTCAGCTCAAAAAGCTCTTACAAAAAGTAATTCCCAAAACAAAGGTTTTATAGTTTCCGTATGTCTACCATAAAAATCACATAGACTTGAAATAATAATTTTACGATTATATCTAAAATTGGTAGTAGGAAATACTATCATAATGTATTTGTATTGAAATGATCTTAGTTTTGTGTTCATTGTACTTTTGAATGTACGATTTTCCAGTTAAGGTTGCTAAATATTCCTTTCCAATGAAGATGGGGTTTTATTTTATTGTCAGTGTTAATTAATTTGCATGTTATATAACACTTTTTTTGGAAAATTACTTTTGTCAATTGGTATAATAAAGGTGTTGTTTTTAAATTTCTAGTACATTTTCTGTTTTTATAATTTGTTTCCATCTTTTAAGTGTGTTTTGGAATATAGTGAAATAGTTTAGAAATTCTAAATAATTAATATTGTAAAATTGTTTTAATCTTTTAAAAGTATAAAATATGTTTTGACTAGAATCGTATATATAATTCAATGTTTTAATTCCTAGATATGACAATGATTTGTTGCATCGTAAATTGCCAATTGTTTAATGAAAAAAATGTTCCGTATTTACTGTTAAATTAATTTTTGACCATGATTCTATTGCATAAAAACGGCGTTTAGCTAAACATTGAACAACCATCAACGACATTTAAAGATGAAGTTTCGACCATATTTTCCAATTAAGACCAGTATATACACTTACATTCGCTATTATCATTTACATTTGTTGGTCGTTTAACCAAACTTGCTTTAAGTGAATTCATAAAAAGCTACATCTATCATCTTCATACCACTGTTTTCAATATTGTGTATAATAGTTAAACGCTTGATTTTGCAAGGAAATTCGAATATTTATTTAAGGTATAGAATGTTTATGTTAGGTGATTAAAGCACATTGTGTTGACAAGTTTTGGTGGTGGAAATGATTTATAACCGTGATTTCTTTACTAAAGTCGACAAAAAAACAACAACAACATTAAAATGCAGTTATAACGGCAGTTTTGTAATTGTTCTGCTTTTGGATTGTTGTTTGTTTTGTTTATTTTTAACATCATCGTATGTTAAAACAATTCCCAATGTTGTTGCTTTTTCATCAGTCCAAACTTTAAACCGGAAATGGAGCTAAACATATCAGAAAATAATATCAAAGATTGAATTGAAAATTGCTTTCCATTTAATAAAATGGCATCAGCTGCAAAAGCAGTCTATTGGACAGTCTTGTTGCGTACCGTTACACCGTCAATTAAGTTATTATTATTTACAGATTTTGAAAAATTTGAAAAACTAATAGTAACAGATATGGCGACAGTGAGCATCACTGGCTAACTTTGTCGAACATTGTCTATTGTTAATATCCAAGTCGCCAATGCATAAAAAAAACGTCCTTAATTTTCACCAAATGTAACGTCCTTTTAAAATACTTGTATGGCTATTTTAATAACGTCTGTTAATATTTTTTTTTCATTTTTGTTAGCTATAGAGTTTGTCTACATTTACTTATGTTAACAGTGATGTCCCTCCGTGGTCGAGTGGTCTAAGGCGCAGTCTCAAAATCACTTACCTCTCACCGCAAAGGTCGTAGGTTCGAGTCCCACTCTCTCTTTATCAGAGAAAATGGCGTTAAACCCAATTAAAAAAAGTTTGTTTTTTTTTCTGACAAATGGCCGTCTTTCAAATAATGCATAATGATAACCAGGTACTTTATTACATATATTGCATGAAAATAACAGTTCACAATGTTACCAATTCACTGCGTTCATTGTTCAAATGTTTATTCAACCCTTTGGCAATACTTATAAATATATACATACATCACAAATAACCAATCAATCAATTCAGATAAGGAATTGCCTTATGAATGTCTCGCTACGGCACTGCCCATATTGACATATTGAAAAAAATCTACACAGTTTTTAATTATTCATACATTTTGTTTTTATTTCAGGCCACGGATTGAATGTTTCATGATAAGATATGTATTTCCTTGCCATGGGTTGCTGAAATATACTTATCATACAAAATAATTTGACAGTGTAAAAATCTGCCGGTTGACATGTACCTTGACGCATCTTGACGCTTTTCTGCTTTACTAATTTATTTCAGAACAGTTGGATACATGCTATAGCGGAGCTGAAATCATACTGAACATTGCGCTGTGACATTCCAGGACATTATCGAGAAACGTTATATGATTTGTTCCGGTTTGATTTTAAGAAGAATGAAAAGGAGTTTAAATTATTTAACTAAAATTGATTGTTTTCATTTTCATTCAATATATAATGCAACCTTTAATTTATCCCTTAATCTATTTGAAACGACACATTCTAATTAATCAACTTATTCTTAATTATTCTGCAAACTTAACGTCATCAACGTGCAACGTCAAATGACGTCACCAAAACACCATAGACGCGGTCATGTCATTTGAACAGCTCAGCAACATAGATATCGAATCTCAACGTAAGAACTATGCGAGAGAAATGTTAAATGCATAACAAGAAGTTGTTATCTTTCATATTCTCAAGTAACTAGATAGGTTAATGAATTTAAGAATGGTAGATACATAATTGAAGACAAATGTGACCGCAACAGATACTTTCCATACCGTAATAGAAATGTTACGTTCAAACAAGTTTTGACATGGGAAGAAATAACACAGGAATGGGACATTAGTGTGGGATCTGCTTATTCAAATATATGGAATATTTTAAAAATGCGCAAATTTGTCGCACGATGGGTGCCCCATCGCCTAACGTCTGATCAAATTGAACGTCGGTTGACAGTCACGACCAACCTACTTTTGTCCTTCAATGCTGAAGGTTGGGGCTTTCAAAAACCTTAGACGAGACGTGGACTAGATCATACGAACCAAAGATGGAGCGACGATCGGCTGAGTGGCACATCACAAGCTCAGCGAGACCGGCAAGGTTCCATCCTGTGCAAATATAAAGCAATTGATGATATTCGCGTATGCTATTCGTTGATTTCTGACAAGTAATAAGATTCCAGTCGGTCAAATGGTCAACAGGGAGAATGTTTATATTGTCTACGGCCAGCCATACGTAAAAAGTGCCCATAACTAATGTGAGCTGGTCCAATCATACTTCATAGGATGTGACGTCACTTTTTCTGGAATATGAATGGAAAAAGCTGGACCATTCTCCATATTCTCATGACATTAGCCCCTTTGATTGTGGCTTATTCACAAAACTTACTTCCTAGAGGAGATTGAAATTGCCGTGGCCGTGCGGTTGCCTAGCAACGGGAATAGACTATCTGTCATACTAAGTTATTTACATTTAATTTCATAATTAAACATTTGTTGCACTATATATTGAATGGCACTTGTAGTTTTGCATAAATGTGTCATTATCCAAAACAATAAACTGTTGAAAACCCCTCACCCATATTTGCATATGTAGTCTGCTATCCGCATCGAGTGAAGCTGCAGATCCCTAATATGGTGCTTATATTAAGCACAAATGGTAATGTTATTTACATGTACTTTGTATTTTAAACTATTGAAATTAAGTTGATACCGTCGTTTTTCCAAGATTTTAAACTTGCATTTAAAGTATCAGCCTCTGAAGTCATTTTAAGATATCCTAATTTTTCATACACTTCACTGCATATTAAATCGATAGATTGTATAGTATCTATAGACAGACGCTGTCGCCAGGACACAGTGGACTTATGTTTTGAATCTTTTGTTGTACCCAATGGAAGACGAAGAAACGACAACATTTTTGTCTTCAATTTGCTACCATTTTTCAGTAAATCCTCATACCGAACAAACATAAACCTGTCTGGGTAAGCTTTCAATAACTTTGTCCCTGCTTTGTAATCTCGCAGCATTTTATCACACAGTGATTTAGTATTGTTAGCTATGGTCGGCTGTGTAGGCTCATTTTCCAGTGGGTACCAACCCGTATGGTATTTTCGTGATGCTATTATCCCTCTTGGATCGCGGAAAAGATGTAGCACCGAGAGTTTATGATCTTCCGCCATTAAAGGTTCAAGCGCGTCTAAACTTGCACGTAGTACCTTAGATTAAAACAAAATAATACAGACTAATACAGGCTTATATAGACTTAGATTAAAACAAGACAATACATACTAATACATAGGCTTATATCGACTTAGATTAAAACAAGACATTACAGACTAATACATAGGCTTATATAGACTCAGATTAAAACAAGACAATACAGACTATTACACAGGCTTATATAGACTTAGATTAAAACAAGACAGTACATACTAATACATAGGCTTATATAGATTTAGATTAAAACAAGACAATACATACTTATACATAGGCTTATATCGACTTAGATTAAAACAAGACATTACAGACTAATACATAGGCTTATATAGGCTTAGATTAAAACAAGACAATACAGACTATTACACAGGCTTATATAGACATAGATTAAAACAATACAGTACATACTAATACGTAGGCTTATATAGACTTAGATTAAAACAAGACAATACAGACCAATGCATAGGCTTATTTAGACTCAGATTAAAACAAGACAATACAGCTATTACACAGGCTTATATAGACTCAGATTAAAACAAGATAATACATACTAATACACAGGCTTATTTAGACTCAGATTAAAACAAGACAATACGGACTATTACACAGGCTTATATAGACTCAGATTAAAACAAGACAATACAGACTAATACACAGGCTTATATAGACTCAGATTAAAACAAAACAATACAGACTAATACACAGGCTTATATAGACTCAGATTAAAACAAGACAGTACAGACTAATACATAGGCTTTCATGTATATAGACTTAGATTAAAACAAGACAATACAGACAAATACATATGCTTATATCGACTTATATTAAAACAAGACAGTACAGACTAATACATAGGCTTATATAGACTTAGATTAAAACAAGACAATACAGACCAATACATAGGCTTATTTAGACTCAGATTAAAACAAGACAATACAGACTATTACACAGGCTTATATAGACTCAGATTAAAACAAGAAAATACAGACTAATACACAGGCTTATTTAGACTCAGATTAAAACAAGACAATACAGACTATTACACAGGCTTATATAGACTCAGATTAAAACAAGACAATACAGACTAATGCACAGGCTTATATAGACTCAGATTAAAACAAGACAATACAGACTAATACACAGGCTTATATAGACTCGGATGATTAAAACAAGACAGTACATACTAATACATAGGCTTATATAGACTTAGATTAAAACAAGACAATACAGACCAATACACAGGCTTATTTAGACTCATATTAAAACAAGACAATACAGACTATTACACAGGTTTATATAGACTCAGATTAAAACAAGACAATACATACTAATACATAGGCTTATATAGACTTAGATTAAAACAAGACAATACAGACTAATACATAGGCTTATATAGACTCAGATTAAAACAAGACAATACATACTAATACATAGGCTTATATAGACTTAGATTAAAACAAGACAATACAGACTAATACATAGGCTTATATAGACTCAGATTAAAACAAGACAATACATACTAATACATAGGCTTATATAGACTTAGATTAAAACAAGACAATACAGACTAATACATAGGCTTATATAGACTCAGATTAAAACAAGACAATACAGACTAATACATAGGCTTATATAGACTTGCACATATGTGATTGTTTACATTACTCTCAATACTCTCAGTGTGTTTCTGTATTATTGCCCGTCCTTTGCAATCATGTTCCTTATTCTTTGTTCATCAGGTAGCTTAAATGAAGATGATGGCTCGGTAAGTGAAAATGATTAGACTAAATTCATACTAATTATTACCTTAATATAAATTTGATCACGTAAATGGTATGTCGACGTGCTCGTTTCAGTGTTTTTTTTTAATGATATATACATCAAATGTGATATTTTTTAAAAAAAGTTCAATAAGATTTTATTCTGTTGTATATTATGTTTGAAACTGCTTTCACAATGGACATCATAATATTAAATGGATAATACAAATGTTAATGTTTTATGCTTTAGTATCCTTAGGCCATACCTTAGGGCATACCGTTAAAATGTATAAAAATACATAGGTTGATGAGAACTTTAATAATTATTTGCAATATAATTATAAACATTTTATATTTTGATGTTAGATTGGAAGTACTTTTATCAGCAATTATGTCAAGAAAGTTCATAGTTCAAAATAGTCCATTATAAATACATGATATATTCTAATATCTTCACTGTTGAAAACATATGTATCTCACGCTAATTCATCTCTAAATTACATATTTCCAGAACAGAAGATGATGCTAAAATTTGAGAATAAAATCTAGGAAAATGGACCTTTTTGTGGCATTAAATGCTCATGTATCTATACTCACATATTTCATGAACATACGATTTTTTTTGCGTAATATAACCGTAATATAAAAATGTATATGAGGTGCAAAATACGTCTTGCAGTTATGTTTTTTACAGGTAAATACTCACACAGAGCTTTTATATTGGCCCTGAGATGGAAAAGTAATACTACCCGCTGTGTCACAGTCTGAAGAAGACAGGGGATATAATTGACTGGTGCAATAATTATACTGTACATATATATAAAAAAATACAAACCGTAGCAATATAAATCTAATTAAAGAATTCGGAATGGATGTCACAAACTAATGATATATATTATAATAACAATAGTATTTGGAATTACAGAAGGTGCTGATTTAGGCAAGTTTCTACCTGAATGGGTTCCACGATTCTTAAGATTCAGAAATGATAACAATGATTCAAAGTACGAGTGTGCGTGGGGGACTTCTTTTGGTCTAATATGGCTTCTAATATAGAAACAAAATTATATGTTTCATTGTTCGTTTATAAACATGTATTTTGATAGGAAATACACAAAAGAAAATGTCCAATAAATAAGCAATTCATTACATTTGTAAACCTGCTCACTAGCAGATATGACGTCCAAGTTAACATAGGGTCAGTCATATAACATTACCTTTGGTATAAACTGATATAAATAAGTTTCATATGGATAGTTCTACCATATCAATCTATAACAATGCATTTTATGTATGCCAAATACCTAGGAAACCATAATGCATCATGCATTTGTTGCAATGCCGGGCTAAACAGTTATATTATTGTATATAACACAGAGTTTTGTGAGATAAAACTGTCATGAATTTGATATCTAATTCCTCACGTCAATCAATTTCTTTTGCATTAAAATGAGAACTTTTGTGAATCCGAATAAAACTCGTTTTAACTGATATTTTAAGGCAATATGCTTATTGGCTCGATGTTGAAGTTTAAAATTGTGAAATTTGCGATTTACAAGACTGTATATATACCATAGGGCTTTAAATGTCCTTCGTTGATTTTACTGACTCGGTACCGATACGGCTTTTTTATAAACATTTTAACGCATCTTCCACAAAAATATCTTGACCAAAAGTAATTAATTTTAAAACATTTTGCAAAATTGTTAAAAGGGTATAAGATAATTTGAAAAAAAAAGAATGATACAAAAAAGCTTTTTAAGTGGTTAACTCTTCTTTCTTACTGATTTTGTTCTAAATAGTAACTATTGATATAGTATATGAGGGGTTTCGATTCCACACTCACAAGATAGTGGTCATAAATTGTGTCTGAAAAAATAGGAACATTTTTAACCTCTCCTGGAAATTTTACTGAAATGCAATTATATCTTTTTCGTTTTTTACCCCTCGAATTAAATACGATTTGTGACTATTATGTCTAATAGGATTCTTTTAATATATTTAATCATATCAAGCTTGATTGTTTGATATTAGCGTTATTTAAAGTTATCGAGGACTAAAATGTGATAAAGTAACCAATCACTATTTCCTGGGACCCTTTAAGGTTATCAATTACTGGAGCAAAGCCATAGTATTACTTTTTCTATAAAATCAACGATGAAAGACGAATGGCAATGAGACCAATGTTGTATATCACTAATCACGGAGGCTGTAGTAGGGAATTCGAATTTACTACCCTTGGATTTATAGTCAGACGTGCTACTGATTGAGCGAATTGGGCTATATCAAGAAATAGTCATCCATTTTTATTCATAGATAAACATTCGACCAGCCAAATGTTTTGTCTAATATAATTAAATTCTACCGACCGACCGACGTGCGACACACACACACACACACAAACACACACACACACACACACACACACACACACACACACACACACACATACACACATACAAATATATACCTTTGTAATTCGTGTTGGCAGTGATTTGCAACTTTTTTGCAGTTCTGGTAAACAGATTGTTTTATTAATTGTGGTACTTAAACAGCTCATAAATTGGCTGAAACTCTCTCCTGAAAAAAAAAATGATTTGTAAACTCAACCATAAATATTATCTATATTAAACATCACATATTCAACTCTAATATGATATGCCATTAACAAAGACTCTGAACAATAAAAACTAAACATGTTTAAGTTCTTTTATTTCTGATTATAATTCTCATATGTGTCTTTATACTGTAGTATAATGCATTGCAAATGTTTTCGATTTCATCATAAAGCAATATGTATAGGTTAAAACTTCTAAACTGCTTAAATGTTGATTTATTTGATCGCTCCTGGCTACCATTCATGGTCTAGTAGCATATTTTTAATTAATACAATTACATGTCAAAAAACGAACATTGATTGACAGATACAAATACGAGCCCGCGCGCGTTAGCAATTTTGCGTAATAATACGTATTTTGCTCCCCGTATGTTTGCTTTGGATTAAATGGATTTAGGGGGGGCGTATTCAATACATTGATTGACATATACAAATACGAGCGCATACGCGTTTGCACTTTTGCGTGGTAACAAGTAGTTCGCTCCTCGTAAGTTTTAATTAGATTAAATGGATTGAGGGGTGGGGGCGTGTTCAATTCTGTAATTGAATGTGAATTTGAGCAATAGCGATCATTTGGTACATGTAGTTACATGCGGCAGCAAATCGACGTGACCTGATACTATTGATTGGTGTAAAATGTTTCCACTATATGTAACATTTTTTTGCAAATCACTTTCTTAATATTTCATGAAAATTCACAAAACAAAGACGACCGCCGTCTCTGTATGGAGATGACTCTATCGGTGCTATGAAGTGGAGCGAATGGTCCAGTGGAAGAGCATCGGTTCCATGATCGCGGGGTTGTGAGTTCGATCTCCCGTCACTGTAACGGATGTAAGTCATTTTCTTGAACCTAACATGTTTCATAATCGAATAATAAATAAGAGTAAAAACTGACTAAGAGACCATGCACGAGTCATAGTAATTGCAACATTTAAAAGTATAAAGACGTATTTTGCTTTATTGAAAGAATAAGTGATGCCATTTACAAATGTGCGCCGTTACACTTTAGCAAAAACATGTGAGTTGCATGACCAGATAATAGCACGGATGGTTCATCTTTATACGGAGACGTTCGTCATTGTTTTGTGGTTGTTCATGTAATGGTAATTCTAAGAAATAAATCCACAAAACTGTTACTGGAAATAGGCATTTTTCCTTCGAGTTTTAATATAAGGTAACTTGAATTTGCCACCGTGGCAAATGCAATTGTAGATTTCGTCTTGGTAGCTTCTGAAATGTCCATCGGTCCAAAATAGCACTTTTAACTTTTCATAGAATGGCAAATAGAAGTTTCTAATTGAAATAGAACGTTCTATTTTGAAACAAACTGAGCGATTGCATTGGCTGAGAAAGTAGGACAACGACTAATTTTATTTTACAAGCGCCTGTTGGTACATTTTGTATCGTACGCTGATCGGATGACAAGTTGATTACATGGGTTTCTTGAGATACACCTGTGGTATGTGGTTATTTCGTATAAATAAACGGGTGAAAACTGTTATCTGTGACAAAGTCCACCTCCGGAACATTGTGACATATTTTACAACATTATAACTTGATCACGACATACGTTATAGGAGCAAGTACTTTTTATATTATGTTTTATATTGTATTGTAATTCAAATGACCGATAGCTTTATTTTGACATAAGCAGATCTAAATATTTAATTTCATATCCGCAGTACTGAAAGTTGTTTATTAGGATATAGGTCGAGGCATCAGGAAATAAAATTTCTTCTCCGTTAAGGACGTGGCCAATTATCTTATCCTTCACATCTTTTAATGTGTTAATTACGATGTTTTTGATGAAAGCTTTGTCTTTCTTTGTCAACATATTGCTTTATTTTTCATTAATCTCGTCAATCTTTTGTTCTAATAATGCTGCCTTTTTAAAATCAATTTCGTCTGTTTTACCTTTTTTGTTGCTTTTATTTTGTTTCATTTTATCTTTTTGTTTGACTGGTTTTGCTACGTGTTTAATGACGTTGTGTTTTTGACTGGGATTGTCGAGACATCAAATCTACATGTATGTCAATACGCCCGGTTTTCCTGGAGAGCGGCTCATATATATACCTTCTACACGCAATTGTCTGCGAATCTATTTTTAACCGCTCTGCGATTCTGTAACAATATTAATACATATAAACGATACATCTATGTTATGTAGGTCACAATAATGTTAGCAACTTGCTGCTTATATGTGCTTCTACTTTTTTATAACAACAAATTTATGGGATAGTACCGTCATATGTGTTATGGGCGCGTGATAGCGCGCATTTGTAGTGTATATAGCTAAACGTTTTAGTTTATAATATTTTACAGTAGGTATCTCAGTTTGTCTACAATGTTTAATATATAGAACATTGTTTGTTCTTCTGTTATTGTTTAGTTGTTATTTTCTTTTGTTTTTTGTCCTTTGTTGAAGGCGTAAAGCCGAAAGCTAGCTAAGGATAACTCGTTATAAGTTTAAGCACTTTAAAGTGGTAATACTCTCTACTGTATTAACTATTACTACCATTTATGTATCCTTCGCGGATCTGGTGCTCCTGAAAGGTGTTTTGTTAGACGTATGATTCTCCCTATCATATATACATATGGAGATAATTATTTGTGAATATCCAAGACATAAATGTACATGCCAGACTACGGCGAGAGAGCCTAGTTACAATGTAAGCCATAGATACAATATCAAGGCCTTTGCCAAACCAAAACAAAATGGTGTCGACCATGACTTATATACTATGGAATTGCATGCAACACATCTGGACAGGATAGATAAATTTACATAACATGGACTGATAGCTTTATATGAGTAGGATCCAGTTAACGAATCATGACTACTCACATGCTATATAAAGGACTTATTTATAAACCCGTTAGATCATATAGATACAGTGAATTGATATATATTTAGTTTCATAAAGGGAGATAATTAAATTCAAAACAAAGGAATTTACGATTTTTGGGATCTTTTCAGATGCACATTAACAATGCGTGATATATATATATGGAGATAATTATTTGTGAATAACCAAGACATTAATGTACAGACCAGACTACGGCAAATGCGCCTAGCTACAATGCAAACCATAGATACAATAAGTATATATTCTTTTGGCAATGTGGGGTCAGTGTGTATGAATAAGCATGGTATATTGGAAACAAATATTTATACTAATTTCAAAATTTTGAAAAAATATATAATATATTCCCTTTAAACACGTTGCAGATAGCAAATAAAACATGGACGTAAATATTCTGGGAGATGAAAAGATACATATTTACAATATCTTGTATGCTTTTCTTATTCATAATATTAAATATGTTCTGCACTTGTTAAATGATTCTACTACCATCGTTAGTTATTGTCACAGTATCTTGCAAAATATTAAGTTATTAACACAGCAATGACAGTCGTAGTCCGTTCGTTTTAGGAATATTCGAAACTGTGTAGTTGTCATGATGACTTTAACAATTGGGTTTTATTTAGGGCAGTATCATGGCAAAAATATCTCAGACTTAAAACAATTGATTGATTGATTGATTGATTGATTGATTGGTTACAAATTAAGCGTCATGTTTATGCCATCGAGGGCTAACAGACGATCAGTTAACCTAACCACTGTTTCCTGGGATTAATCAGTACTCGAGCACACCCCATCTCCGCAAGTAACTGATAACTTTCCCATTTAAATCAGTGGTGAGAGACGAATGATAATGAGACACAATGTCGTATATCAATCATCACGGAGACTGTTGCCGGGCGGGGGATTCGAACTCATGGCCCCTGGATTGATAGTCAGACGCGTAACCGACTGAGCTAATCGGGTCCGGCAGACTTAAAACAAGAAATGTATGCTGACGCTGTTTGAACAGATAACGAAGCAAATATTGACGTGGCGATCAAGAGAGTTGGAATACATAAAACTCAGGACTATTTTAAACCGTATCCATGTTTGTCTGGTGTTGTTCCGTCATCCACCATTAAACACTTTGTGTCATGTGTTCGAACAGTAAAAAAGAACCCGGATGACAAGTCTGTAGCTGATAATCGTTCACCGTTGAAAATAACAGTAACCAATCCAGTATGTGTTTATGACCCAGAGGTAATTAAACATATAGCATTGTGTATTATCAAACAGGGTCATTATGAAGGCAATGTGGTGAAAAACCTAATGGAATTATTGATGTTAAATCCAAAGTTTGAGTTTTTATATATTGGTTGTAATACTGGTATTTACACGTGCATAGCTGCTAAACTTGGTAGACGAGTTGTGTCTGTGGATCCACTAACTGAAAATATTCGTCTGCTTTCAAAATCTTAATATCTCGGAAATATAAACGAGAATGCGAATTTGATTTAGAATACACTATCTGACCATAATTCCGTCGTGTTTTTCACAAGAAGTGAAGTCAGTGTTGGCATGATTAAAATCAAATCGCTGAACGCATCTGAGAATGTAGCAGAAAATGACGTCGCGGAAACAGTCCTATTAGACGATATAAAAGATATATTCAAAGGAACACAGAGTGTTATTAAAATGGATGTAAAAAAGCACGAGCTAGAAATACTGTAAGGCGGAGAACCATTTTTAAGCAGATAGACGTGCAACTGGTTCAAATGGATTTGGACATCATAAAAACAGTATATCAGGGAAAAAAATGTTGATATTATGGATAAACGACATTTTATACATTTTAGGGACATTTTTGGCAAAATAGCTACGGTACCTGGCCACATGATGTATTTTATGTTAAGCAAATAAGATCGAAATAGTTGAAACAACATTAAAATACCATTTTATTTCTCAATACAATGTTAATGTGTTTCAATTTCAAGAAACACAAAATGAAAAATATAAACATGTTTTTTTCAGTGACTATACAGGAAAGTGTATATCAGCACAGGCCTAGGTAAAATGTGACATTTTTTCTCTTTTCTATTTCTTTCTTGGACGTTTTTAATCGGTTCTCAGGATGCAGAAGACATTTCAAAAAATGCCAAACGCATACATTGCTGAAACACGCAAAACTTGTGACATCTTGACATGGCTTTAAAAGACAACGGGGTTGTTTTGACAGCTTCCTAGCATTTCGATTGGCATGTACTTTTGTAGTAGTTCCACGTACTCTCTTCGTTGTGAGCTGACATTACAATGCGAAACAATCATAAGTGCAGATTTGTTTTTCTCTGAAAATATTGTTGTATAGTTCTTGTAAACTTTCTCTCTCTTCTTCATAATTTTTCCATGTGGTAGATATATATCTGTATTCGGTTTATCGTATGTCATCGACCAATTAAAACTCCCTCGCCATTGAGGCTTAGACCAGTGGTTTCCGCGGTCACTGTAATACACAGATGGTTCCATTCCATGAAATACCCAGATTTGATTTTGTGGTCTTATAAATCCCGAAATTTTTGGAACGCTCGACCGTCAAAAATAACGAAGTCACTGAATGTATGCTGGTTTACTAAACCAAGATATAAGGTACATTTTCTTTGTTCTCACAGTGTCATGATTGATGTTCATATTGCTCTTAACACTATTTCTTGGTGTATTTAGTTATTTTTCCACACTGGTTGACATTCCCTGTAACACATTTCAATTTTTTTTCATAAAGCAACAACCATTATTTCCATACCAGAATGTGACATTTACAGCCTGTACTTCTAATACAGATTCAAATATTTTGCACATGTTAATTTAAAGTTTACGTATTGGATAAAAAAAGTAATTTTATTCTATAAGAAAGTATTAGAGTTGTCAAAGTTAAAATTAAAATGAGGATTTTCTATTTTTCCTGTAGCGTTTCGACTGACCGACCGACCTTCTTGGTGCATGAGCATATATAAAATACTAAATATTACTTTAATATATGTATTTAATTTGTTATTAAGGATCAAGTATAAATATATTTCATTAAATATTTCAAGACGGAAAAATGTATTGTAATGAGTTTCACAGAACATAACATAACATGCATATTTATGCATATTACCTACTCTCGTACTCGCTTCCCCTTTCTTACGCTTAATAAATAATTATCTCAATCAATCATTATCTCACTCATTTACTCACTCATTCATTCACTCACTCACTCACCTACCCATCCACTCACTCACTCACTCATTAAATCTATCAATCATTCATTCGCCAAATACCAACGCACCCTCTCACTCAAAAATGTAGTCACTCATGAAATGCAGTAATAAGTTAGCTTATCATACCGAACTGTTTTCAATTGAGCAGCCTCAGTTTATTGTGACGAAAACTCCAGTCGTGCTATTGTCGGTGTATTGCTCCATATGGTTTATTCAAGAATGGAATAATGAATTTCACAAAATACAGTTAAGATATCGAGGGCACATGAGTGATCGATTTTTAATTATGTTTTGCAATACGCTACTTTGCATCGCTTATAAATTACGCTTTTATTTCAAGAGGTTGAGTAATGCTAATTTTAATTAAGTTATAAACATTGATAATGTCTGTAAACCGTCTACTGCTTACGAAGTGTAAGCTGTACTTACACTCACGCAAACAACAACATGGTGATAATAAAGTCGATAGTGAAGAGTGTTGACAGAGGGGCATGAACTAAAATCCTAGAATCACAACATAATAGTAACGTATACAAAGTAGGTCACATTCTTCAAAATTAGAATGGAGATGCTTTAAAGGGAATATATCAGATAAAACTGCTTTAAATGTATCAAAGGTTAAATATATTTCTAAAATAGATATAAGCATCTCATTATCATTAAGAAATAAAATCAAAATGGATATGTATGTCAAATCTACGAAAAAGGTGACATAAATACGTCTTAACGACCATCGAATTGACATTCGAAATCTTGTTTACATTAAAAACATTTGTAAACCTGTGTATCGGATCAAATTGAAAACAAAATAAATTCAAGTGATTCATTCAATACGTCATAAAATATGTT
This sequence comes from Panopea generosa, assembly GCA_029582155.1. Classification (NCBI taxonomy): domain Eukaryota; kingdom Metazoa; phylum Mollusca; class Bivalvia; order Adapedonta; family Hiatellidae; genus Panopea; species Panopea generosa. Next base: position 30,010,048 of record CM055912.1, on the reverse strand, counting down.
GCCAATCTGGTTTAGTCTAAACTAGGCGCGTAGCTTTAGTTAGGAAATCCTCGGTCAATACATTATTTTGGCATGTTTAAATATATATATATTTTGGCAATACATTATCATAGAGTATATATAGACATGCTATATTGGAAAAAAATTGTTTTAGCCAATTTGATTTTTTTTAAAAATCCTCATATATTGCCTTTAAATTGATCTGTTTACTATATACACACGCTACACCAATAACGAATAATAAAGTTACATGTAAGATAGTTATTGGACTTGAATGGTCCAAATGGTAAAGAAACCGCAAATGACTTATTCCTTAATCATAATTATACCCAAAATTAATGGGATAGTTGGTATATCGTCATATATAAAACAAGATAACATTATTTTATAGTGCACTTAAACTGATACTGTAATCTAGACACCACGTGACTTTCTGTGGTATTCGAATTCATTATTATCCTGTTCTATAAAGAAAACAACACAGAATAACAATTTAATCCACTTTATGTGTTGTTCATTTAAACATCATCTATTGGTACCGATACAATAGTTGTATTGTAAATGATAAATGCGTGTTCCCCCCTTTATTTCGTTGTCTTGAAGTGAAGGTCCATGTGAAAGTATATTTGCTCCCTCAATTCGCATTTCTTTTATAACAATGACATAAAACATATATATATTTCAACGTACACACGACTTACTTTAGTATACATTAGTGTTTTTTTTGTTTTTTTATACTTCGACGTATTACGGTAAACCCATAATTTCTTTAAACTATACCTTACATATCGTGAAAAGATTGGACGCCCCGTCAATTGACATCAATGTAGTCATATATATTTGGTCTCGCCAACCAATGTAACTTTGAAACGCGTCTTTGTTTATATCCTGTCACAAAACTGACCGCATAAGCATGTATTGCGCTGTAACTACGCCATAATTACTTGCAGTGTTGGATTATATAATGAAACAATATACAAGAGAAAACAACTGGTGTTTGTAAAATACTACAAGAGAAAACAACTGGTGTTTGTAAAAGACTACAAGAAAGAAACAAATGATGTTTGTAAAAGACTACAAGAGAAAACAACTGGTGTTTGTAAAAGACTACAAAAGAAATTATAAGAAAGAAACAACTTTTGTTTGCAAATGACTTTAAGAGAAAACAACTGGTGTTTTCAAAAGACTACAAGAAAAAAACAACTGGTGTTTGTAAAAGACTACAAGAGAAAACAACTGGTGTTTGTAAAAGACTACAAAAGAAACTACAAGAGAAAACAACTGGTGTTTGTAAAAGATTATAAGAGAAAACAACTGGTGTTTGCAAAAGACTACAAGAGAAAACAACTGGTGTTTATAAAAGACTACAAAAGAAACTACGAGAGAAAACAACTGGTGTTTGCAAAAGACTACAAAAGAAATTATAAGAGAAAACAACTGGTGTTTGTAAAAGACTATAAGAGAAAACAACTGGTGTCTGTAAATGACTACAAAAGAAATTACAAGAGAAAACAACTGGTGTTTGCAAAAGATTATAAGAGAGAACAACTGGTGTTTGCAAAAGACTACAAGAGAAAACAACTGGTGTTTGCAAAAGACTACAAGAGAAAACAACTGGTGTTTGTAAAAGACTACAAGAGAAAACAACTGGTGTTTGCAAAAGACTACAAGAGATAACAACTGGTGTTTGCAAAAGACTACAAGAGAAAACAACTGGTGTTTGTAAAACACTACAAGAGAAAACAACTGGTGTTTGTAAAAGACTACAAAAGAAACTACAAGAGAAAACAACTGGTGTTTGTAAAAGACTATTAAAGAAAACAACTGGTGTTTGCAAAAGACTACAAGAGAAAACAACTGGTGTTTGCAAAAGACTACAAGAGAAAACAACTGGTGTTTGCAAAAGACTACAAAAGAAACTATAAGAGAAAACAACTGGTGTTTGCAAAAGACTATAAGAGAAAACAACCGGTGTTTGCAAAAGACTACAAAAGAAAACAACTGGTGTTTTCAAAAGACTACAAAAGAAAACAACTTGTGTTTGCAAAAGACTACAAGAGAAAACAACTGGTGTTTATAAAAGACTACAAGAGAAAACAACTGGTGTTTGCAAAAGACTACAAGAGATAACAACTGGTGTTTGCAAAAGACTACAAGAGAAAACAACTGGTGTTTGTAAAAGACTACAAGAGAAAACAACTGGTGTTTGTAAAAGACTACAAAAGAAACTACAAGAGAAAACAACTGGTGTTTGTAAAAGACTATAAGAGAAAACAACTGGTGTTTGCAAAAGACTACAAGAGAAAACAACTGGTGTTTGCAAAAGACTACAAGAGAAAACAACTGGTGTTTGTAAAAGACTACAAAAGAAACTATAAGAGAAAACAACTGGTGTTTGCAAAAGACTATAAGAGAAAACAACTGGTGTTTGCAAAAGACTACAAAAGAAAACAACTGGTGTTTGCAAAAGACTACAAAAGAAAACAACTTGTGTTTGCAAAAGACTACAAGAGAAAACAACTGGTGTTTGTAAAAGACTACAAGAGAAAACAACTGGTGTTTGCAAAAGACTACAAGAGAAAACAACTGGTGTTTGTAAAAGACTAATTGCAACATTTAATTAAACAGAGATAAAAAAAAACAAATTGTAACAGTAATGTACACAGGTAAAAACGCCACGCATGTTAAACGTACGTGCCAAAACATACGTTTACATACAAATAGTACCACGCGCGTTCAACATACGTTTCTGGCAATACGTTTAACGTATGTTAAACATATGTTTAACGTAAGTGCCAAAACATGCATTTGCTTATAAATAGTACCACGCGCGTTTAACATACGTTTCTTGCCATACGTTTAATGTATATTAAACATATTTTTAGCATACGTAAACGTACATTATTCTTGGAAATAGTACCACGCACGTTTAACATACGTTTAAATATGTATGTTTTTCATATTACTATGTCTGTTTAACATAGGTTCCAACGTATGCTTTAGAAATATGTTAAACATATGAAAACTCATGTTTAACATTAGATCAATCGGTAACTTTAATAAACTTGAGAAGCTTGATGTAAGAATGTTTGAAGCGTTCATACTAATTTTGGTGTAAATCTCCCCAGCGGTATCAGAGATGCCATTTATAGAAATTGCTGACAGACAGATGGACAAAAAGTGATTAGAATAATAACTCATTTAAAGCCTTCGGCAAGGTGAGCTTATAAGGCATAAAATGACATACAAACAAATTATGAAAAAGGTACGACACTAACTTAATATATCAACAATATTACAAATCTATACAATATATTTGTTCATCTATCTTATGTATTCATTTATTTTTTATTCCTCCATGAATCCTTTTAAAATTTGTTTAAAAGTTAAAAACTATCAAATAAATCGGTTTATCATTGTACTCAATGGGACAGACATCATAATTCATTATTTTGTAAACACTGTGTCTTTCATTGCATGCTCTAGACAAAAACTACCATAGATAGCAAAGGAGAACGATTGAAAGGCAACATAAAATGATATGACTGACACAAGCTGATCACATAATAACTCAAGAGCTTTTGGCTCATGAGAGAGAATAATAATGAACAATGAAATAAATCTAAGCACATTTATATCAATCATGATGAGAAAGCAGATCTCTTTCATTGATGGTTCACTTTTACATACTAGATTCTTAAATCAGTCACAGTAATTGTTGTCTTCCAACAGAAGCGTCACAATGTTGTTAGTCTGTATTTTCCTTTTTGTAAATACTTCCTTCTCATAACATATGTAGCAAATAATCTGTAAACTCCATTTAAGTTCTCGATTATCATAGCAATATCAGTCGGGACAACAGCACATTTTCCGAAAAAAAGTTCATGTGTATAACTGACATCTCATCAGCATGTTATTTTGAGCTTCAGTGTATGATTTTGTCACTTGTTGTCTTCAGGTTTAAGGGAAATAACTATACCATCTATTTCCAGGTTTACTTTTCTTCCAACTTAGCTATATAATTCCATGTCTCACTTCTCAGCAATGTTCCATACCAGTTTGTCACTGGAAAATAAATAATTATGCATGTATACACATTACATATAATATATACAAGAAGCCCATGGGCTTTAACGGTCACCTGATTATCCAAACAACATTTGCATGAGTGTATACAGTCGTAAGAAATAACGTTTATTGTCAATTTTTCATAAATAAAGATTTAGTAAAGTAGGACCCGCCTCAAGAGCCAAACTGTGAGACCCAGGGGCATGAAATTCACAAATTTTATAAAGGACTTATAGTCGTCAATAATCATGCTCACAATTTGTTTCCGAGTGCTTCCGATAATAGTAAGACGATTCTTAAAGTCTACCTTGAATTTTACTATTTTGACCCGACCCGAAGACTGCATGGGGGTGGGGACAATGAAATACACATAGGTATGCACCGTCATGTCAGCAACAACAATCACACCAAAATACATTCACATAAGTCTATTCAGTCATAAGAAATAAGGCTTTTTGTTATTTTCTCATCTGTACCTATCATCATTTTCCATGAAAATATAAAAAAGGAAACTTAAATTATTATATGGAAATAAAATGTTTGAATGAACAAGGGGCCAAAGGGAGCCTGAATTGCTCTACTTGCAACAAATGGACAGATGTATATTTCAGAGACTATGTTTTTTGTAAGTTTTGCTTCAACAAATCTTTAAGGAGACCACCATACAATGCTACACGTAAAATATTTAAGCCTTGAGCATTCAGAGAAAATGTATTTTAAAATGTCGCTTAAAATGTGCCTATATAAGCCTTGTTGTGGGGGCATTTGTGGTCGAATCATGCTGGTTCAATACCTTGTCCAAGATCTTGTGGTTATATAATAGTTAAACTGCTGTGCAAGTTTTGTTAAGATTCAATAAAAAATGAAGGTGCTATCGTGTCTACAACATTTTCCCTACGTAAAACAGTGACCCCTGTGGCAGCCTCAAATTTGACTCCATCAGACTTAAACAAATCTTTTAGGGAACATCCATTCAATGCTTCATGTAAACAATGTAAGGTCTAAGCCTAAATGAAGGTGCTATTATGTCTAAAAGAAATAGGTTAGAGGAAGACAGAAAATTTATCAGGACATAAGCACTGTTGGCCTTTGACCAGTAGAAACCAGGGTTGTCAAAATGTTTAAAAAAATAAGTACTAAATTAAGAAGTAGCAGTATCCAACTTGTGAGTGCCACCGGCAAGTAACAAGCGCCAATGGCGCAAGTGGGGGTAAAGTACAAGAGGGGTGGTCCAAGTGGCCTCCGTCATGGAATTTTGTTTTTTATTTAGATTGCAGGAGATGGTTTTTCAGCCATTCTGAGCTATATTCCAATCTTAAATTATGAATGAGTTTTCACTGTTTTTTTACATGAAAACGTCAGCAAGGTCTGAAATATAACTTCTGAAATAGGGCATACACAAAACAAGACGTATTGGCGATTTGAAACATATATGGGACATCATGTAGTAGATTGTAATCCCCCCCCTCCCCCCACAATAAACCCTGAGAACCCGATAAATGGCTGACAACATGTGACAACAGACAAAGCGTTCCATTTTGAAGTGTCCATCTAGCAAAAGGGACACATCTCAGACATTGATTATCTGATTTGACTACTTAAAGATATCAGTTTGATATATCACTCAGTTAACTTACAGTCCTAGCTTAGGTAAACATCATGCAAAAATATTGACTTATACCAGTTCTTAAATTGAACAAATGATTAACAATAAATTAAATACCTATCTATTCAGATGATATACCTCGATGTTTTGAAGAAAATGGAGAGATTTAAGATGCAAATTTAATAACGCCGGGGCATTACATTTTACAAGGTGGGGGCGTTTATAAAATATAAAAAAAACAAATTTAACAATAGTTAAAAATACAATAAAACCAATAAAGCCCTAGACAAAAACCTTAAATCCGGTTCAAATTCCCGAAAAAGTGGTTCAGAATTATTTGAGAGTGAATGAATTTATGGTCAATGTACTCTTCACTTTAAATCACCAGTGACCTGGACGCTTGCTCTTATCAACGTGGAACAATGAGCTTTCAGCGTACTCAGACTAACTGCATTTTCCGACGTTTTGTAATGTTTTAATCGACAGACAGTATTTTTACTAGTTTTAAACAGCAAATATGAGGATGTGTTTATTCAACCAAAAGTGGTTAAGTGGTCACTCAAGATATAAACAATTGGTTAAAGAGTTCAAAGGTAATAAACACTCCGCTAATTGTTGTCTGTGTAACAAAATAATCGATCAGGGAAAGAGGGGCGAATACGCACTCAACTCGCATATACGTTTTATTTATTAATTTTCCAGAAAAATAGGTGTGGGTGTTTATTAGAGTGGGGGCGTTTATAAGGGAATATACGGTAGTTCATAAATTTTGATACAACATTTTAAGATAGTATGCCAGAAAAAAATCACAAAAATTAAATTGAGGCTAAATAAATATAATTAAGCAGTGTTTTATCCAACTCCAATTTTTGGGGTTCATTGTTGACCCACTGACTACAAATCTGGGGGTCATTTTCAAAATCTGGGCGGTCACCATTGACTAGTTTTAAACTTAATCAACATGAATAAATAGAGGTGAAAATGACATATTTTACTTCAACAGTTTGACTTCCTATTTCACACAAATTTTAAAATCAAAATTCCGACTGAAAATAACAACTTCAAAAGACTTTAACTTCCAAACGAATGTTTCACTTCTGGCCCAACAAGTTACAACACCTGAAACTAGTTGTCTTTTCCTTCCCAACGACAGTTTTTATGATCATGGCCACCGCCTCATCAACTTTTCAAATGTTGTGGCCTCAGCTCGATCACCATGACCCTAACTATTTATAATTAAAAACACTAAAATAATTTCAACATCTTTTATTTCAGCTGAGCTTCATCTTTACCATTACTAAGCATTATACTCTTTGGAAAACAAAACTTTGTTGTTTTCTTTTTCTTAAAACCATTTCTCTTCTGGTTCATAGCTAGACTCATTTTACAGTAATGTTACCTAAATATTATAACATTTTAATAGTAACAAAAATAAGTTTTTCAAAATAAATATAATTTTCTAAAAATTTATTTTCTTTTTTTAACCTTTTAAACGTCCGTTAAAGAAACGTAAACAGCGTAAAAATATGGACCGGCCTATGTTTAAACTGGTATTGTAATGTTGACCATGCGCGTCTCGATACCTTATAGAAAACAAAATAAAATAGTTTTCAGATAGAGTAACGTCCGTACATTTCAAACAACTTTCTTGAAAAGTTTCACGATTTCCACATTTCATCTTTATATACAAACAACCTAAAACACGGTATATATCAGTGCTATTGTTGCAGCATACGTTTGTTTTCACAGATGTTGTCTTCAAACTATAATATTGCTTCGCAGACAGTTATGTATGTGATCATAATCGTTTATGCGATTGCATAAATATATCGTTAATAACCAATTTTAGCGTTTACATATCTTAGTAGAACCGCGTGACCAGGGTTTCCCTGAATCAAACCACGTGATCTGCCATAACAGCTAGCATTGTAAAACTAACTCTGAAACCAGCTTGGCGAAATAAATACGCGTAATAAGAATTTCTGTATTTTTAAGGTTGCGTCATAGTGTACGCACTGAACAAGTTTGATTGCGTCAAATGAGATTTAATTGCGTCAAAAACACAAGAAACACGCTCTGGAGAAAACACTGTATATTCTCTATATATTATTACAAAACACCATCTGTGATGCTTTAATATACTTGTATTATTAAGAAATTATGCAAAGTTCTACCGAAATGACAATATTTTTAAATTTTATGCCGCGAAAAACCCAATCTCCCTCATTGCTTTCAGAAAAGGTTCACATGTATATCAGGTTACCCTGAATCATACCATGTGATCTGTCAACACTACCAGCATTGCCAAAACAAATCTGTGTAGTTTGAATTTCTGTATTTTTAAGGCTGCGTCATTGTGGACATAATGAACAAACTGTATTGCGTCAAATGAGATTCAATTGCGTCACAAACACAAGAAACGCGCTCTGGAGAAAACACTGATAAAGAATAAAAATCCTTTGACATTGCCTTTAAGTCTAGTGATTGAGGTAATAAGCAGGATTCTGGTCTACTGAAGTTTCACAACAATCCGTTCAATGGCTAACTATATACCGGCTGCCTAAATTAACATTTGTTTATTCAATGTTTTCTAGATAGTGAGACAAAATTTAATCCGAAATCTTTGTTTTATTTACTTGCTAAATGTCCCGTGGTTTCTCCCTTTACACCAGATATGTCTTTAAGAAGTGTCCTACCTTTCCATTATTAACTATGCATTGTATCCAAACGCTATATCAAGATAGGGCCTGTGTCACTGGCTGGAAAATTGCCTGTGCATGGTCCCAGTTCAACATATCAATTAGATGGCAAGAAATTATTTACATTGTCTTGAGTAAAAGTATTTAAGAAATAGTAAGATGTCACTATTCAATTAAAATAAGAACATGTTCTAAAAATAATATTGCAAACTACAATTATAATTATTGAACATACAAAGTAACAGTGGGTGGGGTAAGGTTTATGGTTTAAAATGAAAATATTTCTTGTACTTACCTTGTTTTTCTTTAAAGTCGAGTGACTTCATCATAAAAAAATCCCGCAAATGATCTTTGTTCAAATGTTCAGATTTTACAGTTTTACATATTTAGCTGTTTTACGGTTTATTTAGTCTTGAGTAAGCCAGTGCCGACCTTTACCTTGAAAAATACCAGGAAACAGGATACATCGAGGTTGATTGAAAAATTTTAATCTGTTGAACCATATATGCCTATCTCTGACAAAAGTAATTAAATTATTCAAATAAACATTTATTGCATAGTGTGTATTAGTGAACCGATGTAAATACACGTTTGGTAGAGGTGAAAATGGGATAATGCAAAACAGAAAGTACAGTCTTGTACAGAAGTCACAGGGCCATGATAATCAGGTATATGTACTGTTTATTTTTTTTAATTCTTAATTATTTTTTTAATAAAAATATTTACAATTTTGGTTGATTAATAATTTTTATGAATTGTTTTATATGCAAATTTTATAGAAGTAGGTAATTCTTGACATTTAGATATATTCTTTAATTCATATGATCTTCATTGAGGCCCTCTATTTCACAAAAGGAAACGAAAGATGCCATTAAATTTGACAGCTTCACAATAAAACAGATCTAGTTATATATATAAAATTAAGAATATTTTATACTTTATTTCAGTTGTGCAGCTGTTTCAACAGTTACATTCCAGTATGCCAGCAATGTGTAGTATGAAGAGGAGGACTACTTAAATATTGGACATGATACAACACTCCATTAATTTGAAACTACCTAGATGGTGTCTATTTGGATGATTCTTATATTGTGGCTATACTACAGAAGAAAAACAATAAAATATTGGGAAAATATTGCCGGTTCCTTTTATATCTCGTGTCAGCTGTGATAATTTATCAGTTATACATGTAAATGAATTAAATCATTTGGATTAAACATATGTATGGCACACATATGTTTACATATGGTTTTGTTAACATATATGAATAATATGTAACATGAATTTCTTTTAAATTAACCTCTGCCTGTTCTAGTATTATTCCCTAAAACAATATGTCCTAAGTGTTGATGAGATTTTAGCAATAATTATATAGGACTTTTAACATATTTTAAACGTATGAATCGAAACACATATGACAAACGTATGTTTCACATGCGTTTAACATATGTTGATGTAAACGTATGTTTTACTATGTTTTTGATTGTCAGACATATATTTATGAATCTCGTACTTAAATTGGACCCTGCCTCTGACTCTGCTAGTGATATTTCCAGAAATAGTGAGTGCCATGTGCTGTGGAGCATTTTAGTGCAATACTTATATATGCATTTTAACGTATGTTAAACATATGAATTGAATCACGTATGACAAACGTACGTTTAACATGCGTTGAACACATGTTTCTGTAAACGTATGTTTAACGTGCGTTTCTGATTAGCATATGTTTCTTTACGTATGTTAAACATATGTTTTGAAACGTATGTTAACCAAAACGCATGTAAAACATACGTTAAACGTATGTTTAACATATGTTGGACAAAACATATGTTAAACATACGTGGCATTTTTACCTGTGTAACATCATTAAAATTGAACCTTGCGATGTTATCAAAACAAACCGTAGTTTTCATTAAGGAAAAATGATTATATGATCAATTCATATTAGTAACCATCACAGTCACAAAAAGTAATGAAGTAACAATAGTGTGACAATACCTTTCTCACACTATATGTATATCGAAGTTCCCGATACAAGCCAATACTCTGGATTATTATGAATACTGCTACAATCCAAACCAAGTGGCTTTTATCTAAACATAATGCTGAAAACACTGAAACACAAGATAAAGCAGTATGAATAAAACGTGTCGGATGATTTTCTTGGTTCATGGTCCAATAATAAAAAAACTTTTATTAACGATATAATACTAACAGTAATAACAATACAATACTAGTGTTATCTATGCTCTCCTTTTATGGGGCTCATAATCGAATGCATATATTTATATAGGTTGCGTTCCTTTTTTTTTGACATCAAAGAACGTTAATACTGTAAAACAATTGTGCACAAAAGTAGTAAAATATTAGCATGGTTAAGTTGTGTATTTTTATTAATGCTACGATTGTACTCACGCTTTTACCGTTGGACACATACCGTAAGACAAAGATAGACAACTTACCTGCTTTTATAGACATGGTGTTGCGAACGTATTTTCTAAGTATGTCCCAGTTAGATTTGATAGAAGCTACAATGAACAAATAACATTTATGCAATGACAGAGGAGCTTTTTTAAATTCACTTCATTGTTTCAATTATGTCATTAAATATAATCTTTCGCCTTTTTTATATTCTAATTGAGATAAAATGTTAGAAACAGTTCCGTTAACAAACATACCTTTTAATATATTGTTATATATTTATATATGTGTGTGTGTGTGTGTGCGTGCGTGCGTGCTTGCGCGAGCGCGTGCGTGTTTGTATATATGTGTGTGTGTGTGTGTGTGTGTGTGTGTGTGTGTGTTAATATTGTAAATTCATTCAGTTCAAAACATATATTTATATTTACACATTTCGACATTAGAATGAATGTTATTGAATGAATATGAAAACCCAATTAGCTATACTTAATACGACAACAATCAAACTAGTTTATTATTACAATTGCATCACCATTCAATGAAGTTAATAAAATCTAAATGGTTTTTAGAAATAAGATATAGTCAAAAGACTTACAAACTGCTAAGGAGAGCGAGATTCATGTCATGAATTGCATTCAATTATTTTAAGCAACAGAACAGACGGACGAACGAAAATGAATAGCACTTAATGCCTCAAATTTATAGCAAGGAGAAGTGAATTTCTAGTTAGAAAATAAGTGTAACACTACGTGTATCCGTTTTATAATCAAATGACAATACATGTACACAACAGGTGCTACAGTTACAGGTGCTAACCCTTACTAAAATAAACCCCAGTTTTCTTAAACTGAGGGTTATGTTCCCGAGTGTAAAAAAATTCATTTTTTCCACTAAGGTTTTCGGTTATGACCCCTTATGTAACACCCTCTAACTCTTAGTGTAACACTTTATATACTAAAGATTTTTGTTACAATAAATGTTGCCACAATGCACTGAAATTATTTACATGCCATTTCATTAATAAATACTTTTATCAAGTCCTGACACCATGTCATCAAACACTGACTGTTTATCTAAACATATTATCTGTACCTATGATTTAAAATGCAACTTTTATGCTGTTTATTAAATCTGTAATAAACGTTCAATTCCAAATTGTTATGAAGATGAATATTTATTTTATAACTCCAAACCGTTATAGTCTTACGATTAGAAAATGTTTGTATAATTTGAATTTTATCAAATATGGACAGTATCATCATAACTAATATAGGTTGATAACAATGTACAATATATATTTGGTAAATATTCATTGTGTACACACTCTAAAGCTGACATGTGTACATATCGTAGAGGACATCAGTATGCACAGTTAGTGATCAAACATTATCTTATTTGCAGTTACATGTAAATATTAGTATATGTATTTATTTTTACAGGTAACGTAGAAGCGAAAACAGGATACCCTGGAAGAGATTTCATGGATTCTGATCACTTTGACATTTTAACATAGTTTCTGATAACCTTGAATGAGATTACAAGGATTTTGGTAACGGAGAAGTGATAACAGGATTTTGGTTACCCGGAAAAGATAACTTTGGTTTTGATAACCTAGAATGAAATTACAGGGGTTTGTTTACCTAGACGATATAACTGGTGTTTCTATACCCTAACATGAGAGATGTTTATTAACTCGAATAAGATTTCAGGGGTTTTGATGAACTAGAATGAGAATACAGGGGATTTGGTAACCAGTATTGACATTACACTGATGTTGGTTACCAAGGAAAGGTTACCAGAAGAGATAACATTCAGGAAGTAACCGACAACATTTTTCATGTAAATACTTTTCCAGAGTTTATGTTGGACTTAAATTAAGTGGTGAGATACAAACGATATTGTGACAATACATTCAGCAACTTGTCTGGGTTGAACCATTTCTAGATATAGTGTCAACACAACATGAAATAGTGGATATCTACTGTTATATTTGGTCAGCAATATAACCAATGTTTAACTTATCTGATAATCACTTGATTGTTAATGTTTTTGTCACATTAACTTGTATTTCATCAGACCTTATATCACAAACACTTTAACTGAACTAAATATCACCCAGACTAACAGCCAACTAGAAATATGTAAATGTTTAATATGGATGTCATAGTTGTTGACGCAAATATATGGCAAAAGTTGGCATTTTATTCAAATAAGATGCATAACGCCTTTAAATCTAAAAGATATATGTGTATATTGGTGAACACTGTCTGCATTTTATTCAAATTAATCGACTAACATGTTAATATTTGATGATAACATCGGATGAACCAACTATATATTCCTTAAATAGCAAACAAACCGTTGAACTCATACAAATATAGACTGACACACAGGTACCAATGCAATGTTGCACGTGTACACACTGTCTAGGTCAAGGACGAACGAAGCATAGAACATCTTAAATCATAAACACATGTACATCTTATGTGATCAGTTTGATTCTCCAACAATACTTACATGCATGCATACATATACATGTATACACATGACTACTCACATGCTCTATAAAGGATAGGCATAATGTGCATCTTAAAAGAAGTGGTTGTGGATATTGAGCTAGCAAAAAGGTTAAAAATGTTAGACTATGTCTGTATTTTATTCAAATTGATTGAATAATATGTTTATATCTGATGACAACGTAAGATGAAGCAACTGATATTTTTTAAATAGCTAACAAAACATTCAACTCGTACATGTTTTGGTCAATATACACAAGGTCAATGCACCGTTACAAAAGTGCTAGGCCAATGACTATCGAAGCAAAGTACATTTATTTAAACATAGAAATACATGCGCTTCATGCATGTTCAATTTTCTCATCTTATAATATATATATATATATATATATATATATATGCACGTGGGATGTTCAAAAATATCCGGAAATGCTCTTTTCCTCCTCATAAATCATAAATTTGAAGATTCATATATATTTCAAAGCAATTAAATGAAACGTGTTGCCGTTGACAAGATTTTTATCATTCAAATCGTATTAGTTATGCTTTATTAACGTTACGCTTTGCAAACGCGCAAAGGTAAATGCGCAAACAAACTAGAGTTACGTCCATGGCATCAAATAAAATGTCTGACGCCAGAATATTGTTTGGAAAATTGGTCTAAATCGCGGTCTGAAAAAAACTGTGGAACAGAGACCAGCGTTAAAATTGTGTGTTCTGAATGAAATGTCAGAGAAAAGCAACAACGGCTATATTGCACAGAAGCCATATGTAGGTAATGGAATGCCATAGAAAATAAACAATGATTAGAATGCAGAAGGTCTATGGAGATAATGGAATGTCATAGAAAAGAAAAGAAAAATGGACAAAATAGATATGCAGAAGGCATATGGGGATAATGAAATATCAGAGAACAAAAACATAGGGATAATGGAATATCAGAGAACAAAAACAATTATTATATTGCAGAATGCTTAAGTGGATAATAGAATGTCAGAGAATGGGGTTTAAAACATTTCTGGTTATATACGGCAACTCCATTTTTATTAAAAGAGGATGACCTCAGAACGAATCTGAAGAGAACCTGCGTCTTCCGCAAGTAACTGGCAAACATTCTCACAGTTTTTGGAACGAGAGACTCGAACCTACGACATGAGCGGTGAGAGGTAAGTAATCTTGAGACAGTGCCTTAGATCACTCGGCTACGGAGGAATGGAATGTCAGAAAAAAAGAAACATTGATTATATTGAAAAAGGAATATCGGATAATAAAATGTTAGAGAAAAAAAATATGCCCTAGAATGAGAGTCCGGGGATTTTGGTATCCATAAAGAGATGAAAGGTTTTGATAATCTAGAATGTGATTTATTCGATTATGATAATGATGTAACAGGGGTTTTATTAAACCAGAAGATGTAACAAGGGTTTTGATATCCTAGAATGAGCTTATATTTGTTTTGGAAATCTAGAATGAGATATCAGTCGTTATAATAACCTATAATGTGATTTTATGGGTTTTGCTAACTTTCAATGAGTTAACAGTGGTTTTGGTAACATAGAAGAGATAGCATTTGGTTTTATAACCTGGAATGAGATAATAGGTACTTTGGGTATACCAGAAGAGATAATTCGTGTTTTGATAACCTAGAATGAGATTACAGGGGTTCGTATTATCTCGATTAACAGGGGTTCGTATTACCAAGATTGAGATTACAGGGGTTTTGGTTATTCATAATAGAGCACAAGGGTTTTGATAACCTAGAATGAAATTACAGTCGTTTTGATAACCTAGAAGACATAACATTAATTTTGATAACCTAGAATGAGATTACAGTCGTTTTGATAACCAAGAAGACATAACATTAATTTTGATAACCTAGAATTAGGCCTAATGGTAGCCTTCAATAACCGATCGTTCTCGTTTACTCCAATATTTATAACCGGCGCTGTACATTAAACATTCTACATATAAACACAAACAATGGTTGACATAAGTCTGTGCAGAGACAGAATTGGCCGATCGAGGCATTTCGTTAAATGGATTATGTGCCAACCAATATAATAAAATCACTGCCTACGGCTCTGCATTATATAAATTCAAAGGCTCGAAGATGTACAAATGTGAAACGTTATTTATCTTGTAATATATTCAGACTTGCACAACTGTTGCCCAGCGCACCTGCTCAGCACCAGAACTCTCGAATTATGAAACGTTATATCTTTATGTATATTTTTTATTTTCCTTCAGATTCAGTTATCGATATCATTTTTATCTTTTCTCGTGTTTTTATTTTTCTTTGAGACGGTGTATCCGTCAGTTTTGTTTTCGAATTTTGCTGTATGCATAATTAATTGACCACAAAAATCGGAAAACCGTCTTCGGTTCGTATCGGTAATTAACACAACTTTCGTTTTTCTTATTTAACAGAAGCAGGATAATAAGAAAAAATGATATTTTGGAAGATTATTATTTCGAACTCTTGGAAGGAAGGATTGGGAACAATAAGCCATTATCTACCACAACATTTAAACCAATATGCTTTATTCTGCATTTGATAGTGAAAAAAAAGCATAACGCCACTTTCAAATACAATACACACAGTTCAATGCATTATTTATAGGAAGTTGTAAGTCCTCTAGCTGATGCAAAGCAACATTATTTATGCTCAAACAAAGGTACTTATGTCGCCAAAGTATAATGCGCTATTAGTTGCAATAATTAAAAATGTTGGAAACAAACAAACAAAACGCACCGTCGTCTGCTTATAACTGCACGATAAAATGTTGTGTGCTCATTTAATTTTGCAACCAACAAAAAGCAATACAGTAATAGTTAAAATAAACAACCCTTATTGTTAACAACGCATAATACAACATTCGAACATTTAAAGATGGCTAACGAAAGTATATATAAATTATAAGTGACATTAGTATCAAATTAAGCATATTCTAATACTTATTATCATGCATATTAAAACAAATATAAAGCATCTCATAAATTGTTACTACTGTGTAAGATCGATGAAATGTTCATAATGCTTGGAGCTGTATTTTGGACATACAAAATGTAATTTGACCGTTAAAGAACTAAGATCAGTCAGGACCGCTATTAATTGATGAACTAAATTTAACAAATGCGTCTTGTATTATGCTATAGCCATATTTCAGATATTTTCGATTTGGCTTGTTTAAAACGTGTACATGATATTTTGGATCAATGATTAATGTTTAGTGAAATTCAAACGAAAACTGCTATGTGGATATACGGCCATAGATTGAAATTTTATTCGATTCAAGAAAGATAACTCAGACATGAGGTTGTCGGCAGTCAAATGTATATATCAATAATGCAGATGCAAAATGTAATCGGCAATCGACCGGCAGAAGGCGATCATAATTTCTAATATTTAGCTTTGATCAGTGTTGTTGTTTCACTTTCAACACATATTCAAGAGAGAAAACAATACTTATGTGATTAATTATGTTTATGAAGAAATGATTTCATATTGTTGGTCGGACGTGCAGCGTAGCGATAATGTTTCTTTGGATAATTATGAGTTGCTTATGTACTTCTTCCCATCTATTAAAGCTTTATTTAAACATCTATTACATCAATTATTTTGTATACGATAAAGTAATTTATTAAGACAAACGAGTAAATATAATAGTCAGTTAAATTTATTTAGAAATATTCCTTTAACCAATCTACATGTATTTTCACATCAACGCTATTCTATCAATATCAACCGGATAAAAAACATCTATATATTTTATGCTGTTTGATAAAAAATAGATATTTATCAGTGGATTATTAAAGGTAATCCATTGTTTCAAACAATGAAATTCTGGGAAAAAATGTATTTCCTTGCATATTAATTTGATAAAAAAATTGTTTTTTTATGAAACCAATAATATTTAAATGGGGAATTGAGGTAAAATTAAACAAAAAAATATGTAAATGCAATAAATAAAAATAATATTTGTTTGTTTTGGTAGAAGATCAATGATATTTTATCTCGTAATCACCAAAAGTCATATTCTCACGAGCGGCTTGCCACACTCACTTGATGACATATAATTCGATCTTACACCAAAACAAACAAATATCATTTATATATGTACTTACATTTGAAAAAAACGCGTATGAATAAACAACAACTACATAATATACATCATAATATACAAAAATAAAAAAAAAGGAGACAACAAATTTATATACATTTATGATTTATGATATAGGAGCACAGGGTGTGCATACAATTATAAAAAAAAACGTAAATTTTATTGATATACATTTATATTATAGGAGTTTTTTTGTACTGGGTGTGCATCAAATTAACAAAATAAAAATGGAAACCCATTAATATGCATTTATGTTATAAAGTTTGTTTACTGGGTGTACAAAAACATGACCAAAAGCCTAAAAAACAACATTCATATACATTTAGTATTATCAGAGCATTTGTGTACTGTGTACTGGGTGTACATAGAATAATAAAAAATATACATAAAAACATATTTAGTAACATTTATAATATCATTACTTTTGTGTACTGGGTGTATAATAGATAATACTATCATGATTAAAAACACAATTATACATAAAATTACAGCGTTTGTGAACTGTGTGTGCATAAAATCAAACAAACAAAAAACAAATACCGCATTTATGTTCATTGATGATAATAGAGTATTTATATACTGAGTGTGCATAACATTAACAAAAACACTTAAAAACACATTTAGATACATTTATAATATTAGAGCATTTATGTACTGGATGTGCATAAAATTAACCAGGAAATAAAAAAACACCATTTATATAGGAATATTGAAGATATATGAGCATATTATTATATGAAATGGTAATGATTGCATGTCATTTTTAATAGTTAATATCTTAATTATAAATAAAGGAATAATAATATAAATAATATTTTTTACAGACAAATGCAAGAAAAAATAAACAGAATAATATGATATTTTCCACGACTTTGTGTTGTTATGTCGTAGGCACACCAAGTACAATAATATTCTGATATTATATATATAAATAACGTTTGTTCATGATTTTGTGATTTTATATGCACGCCCTGTACACACAATTTAATAGTCTGTTATATGCTGTAGTAACACATGTAACAGTAGGTATTATTAGCAGAATCATTATAGTAACAGTAGAGCAACGCGGTAGTAGGTCAGTAGAATGAAGTAATAATAGTAGTAGCAGAAGCAGTAGTAGTATTAATAGTAGTAGTACATGTAAGTGTAGTAGCATTTACAGTAGTAGTACATGTAACATTGGTAGAAGTAGCAGTTGTTGACGTAAAAGTAGTAGTACATGTGAGTGCAGTAGCATTATCAGTTGTAGTACATGTGGCATTGGTAGAAGAAGCAGTTGTTGTAGTAAAAGTAGTAGTACATGTAAGTGCAGTAGCATTATCAGTTGTAGTACATGTAGCATTGGTAGAAGTAGCAGTTGTTGTAGTAAAAGTAGTAGTACATGTAATTACAGTAGCATTATCAGTTGTAGTATATGTAGCATTGATAGAAGAAGCAGTTGTTGTAGTAAAAATAGTAGTAAATGTAAGTGCAGTAGCATTATCAGTTGTTGTATATGTAACATTGGTAGAAGTAGCAGTTGTTGTAGTAAAGGTAGTAGTACATGTAAGTGCAGTAGCATTAACAGTTGTAGTATATGCAGCGTTGGTAGAAGTAGCAGTTGTTGTAGTAAAGTAGTAGTACATGTAGGTACAGTAGCATTAACAGTTGTAGTATATGTAGCATTGGTAGAGGTAGCCGTTGTTGTAGTAAAAATAGTAGTACATGTTAGTGCAGTAGCATTAACAGTTGTAGTATATGTAGCATTGGTAGAAGTAGCAGTTGTTGTAGTAAAAGTAGTAGTACATGTAAGTGCAGTAGCATTATCAGTTGTAGTATATGTAGCATTGGTAGAAGTAGCAGTTGTTGTAGTAAAAGTAGTAGTACATGTAATTGCAGTAGCATTATCAGTTGTAGTATATGTAGCATTGATAGAAGTAGCAGTTGTTGTAGTAAAAGTAGTAGTACATGTAAGTGCAGTAGCATTATCAGTTGTAGTATATGTAACATTGGTAGAAGAAGCAGTTGTTGTAGTAAAAGTAGTAGTACATGTAAGTGCAGTAGCATTAACAATTGTAGTATATGTAGCATTGATAGAAGTAGCAGTTGTTGTAGTAAAAGTAGTAGAACATGTAAGTGCAGTAGCATTATCAGTTGTAGTATATGTAGCATTGGTAGAAGTAGCAGTTGTTGTAGTAAAAGTAGTAGTACATGTAAGTGCAGTAGCATTATCAGTTGTAGTATATGTAACATTGGTAGAGGTAGCCGTTGTTGTAGTAAAAGAAGTAGTACATGTAATTGCAGTACCATTAACAGTTGTAGTATATGCAGCATTAGTAGAAGTAGCAGTTGTTGTAGTAAAGTAGTAGTACATGTAGGTACAGTAGCATTAACAGTTGTAGTATATGTAGCATTGGTAGAGGTAGCCGTTGTTGTAGTAAAAATAGTAGTACATGTAAGTGCAGTAATGGACGCAATGAAAACAATGTAACGCCATGGTCACGTACGGAACGGAATGAATCAAAATATCATACAGTCATGCAACTCGTACACTGTTACCTATCAGAGTTAGGCAGTAGATGCAGGGTATTAACAGTTGTAGTATATGTAGCATTGGTAGAAGTAGCAGTTGTTGTAGTAAAGTAGTAGTACATGTAGGTACAGTAGCATTAACAGTTGTAGTATATGTAGCATTGGTAGACGTAGCAGTTGTTGTAGTAAAAGTAGTAGTACATGTAAGTGCAGTAGCATTAACAGTTGTAGTATATGAAGCATTGGTAGAAGTAGCAGTTGTTGTAGTAAAAATAGTAGTAGATGTAATTGCAGTAGCATTAACACTTGTAGTATATGCAGCATTGGTAGAGGTAGCAGTTGTTGTAGTAAAAATAGTAGTTCATGTAAGTGCAGTAGCATTAACAGTCGTAGTATATGTAGCATTGGTAGAAGTAACAGTTGTTGTAGTAAAGTAGTAGTACATGTAGGTACAGTAGAATTAACAGTTGTAGCATATGTAGCATCGGTAGAGGTAGCAGTTGTTGTAATAAAAGTAGTAGTACATGTAACTGCAGCACCATTAACAGTTGTAGTATATGTAGCATTGGTAGAAGTAGCAGTTGTTGTAGTAAAAGTAGTAGTACATGTAGGTACAGTAGCATTAACAATTGTAGTATATTTAGCATCGGCATAAGTAGCAGTTGTTGTAGTTTAAGTAGTAGTACATGTTAATGCAGTAGCAGTATATGTAGTATTATATGTAGCATTGGTAGAGTTGTAGTATATGTAGCATTGGTAGAGGTAGCTATTGTTGTAGTAAAAGTAGTAGTACATGTAAGTGCAGTAGCATTAACAGTAGTAATATATGTAGCATTGGTAGAAGTAGCAGTTGTTGTAGTAAAAATAGTAGTACATGTAAATGCAGTAGCAATAATAGTTGTAGTATATGTAGCATTGGTAGACGTAGCAGTTGTTGTAGTAAAAGTAATAGAGTATGGAACAGTGGTAATACTACATGTTTTAATAGTTATAGTGCTAGTATAAGTACATGTAACACTGATAGTCGAAACAGTAATAGTTGATAAAGTAGTAGTACATGTAACAGTAGAAGAACTAACTGTTGTGAAACTAGCAGTAGTGGAACTAGCAGTAGTAGTATCAGTGGTAGTTATACATGTAACAGTGTTAACGCTTTGAGAATAGCCTGTTGCTGTAAAAAGAAAATAGTTGTTCACATTTAACATATACATGTATATGTATTTTCCATTTTAATTAATCGCGACACGTTCATATCACCTCGTTCTTAGCTTATATATACATGGTACATCAGTGAACTCAAAGTATTTCGATATTGATGTCTTACTCTCATGAGAACCGTCATCGGAGTTACCATAATTATGACATATGTCAACACCATATATACATGTACATAACGAATTATGAAAACAGTCCATCACAATTAATATTATAACAATGAATCAATAGTAATCGAGGCCTGCTGAATGAGTAGTTTTTTAGTCATTATATCTATCTATAGATGAGTAACTTAGAAAACATTACACAGTTTATAGAAATACATGACTATAATCAATGCCATTCAAAATCATATTTGATATGTCAGAAACATTACCAAACTATTATTTATCTCGTCACTTTATAGCATGTTTTCGGACAACACTTGTAGTTCATGTCACCCGCTCATTGTTCATACTGTGCTAAACAACTGCAAATAATTGCTGTATTTCCATGTTATTCCAACAACTTGTAATATGACATTACATCTGGACGATAATAAGCGTTTATGAATATTGATTAGGCAACAATTCATAAGGATAGTCTTTTTCTGTATTTAATTCAATCTGTCTATATGTAACATTAATCTTGGCATTCTTAAAATAGCTGAGAAGATTTCAGGACAATGTTTCTTGTATGTGAATGTACTGAATTCCAGGCAGTAGCACATGTGCTACATATATATTATATACTAACATATGTAGCTTTAGAATGATTGTTCCTCAAACGTATAGATACATGCTCTAATATAGGAATTAAAACAAACAAGGGATTGTATAGTTATTGCAACTTTTGGCCACGGCTCAATATGTCGGGCTACCATCAACTACAAACGGGCAGCCCTTAAAACAACAAATATATGCAATCCCTTTCAAGGGCAAATAGTTTCTTTTCCGTTTCATTTCACATGAAACGAACAATTAAAATGAATGAAACCAATCCTGGGGGGTGACAGCGACTGGAAACACAAATTAAATTTATTTTAAATCACTTAATATTTTTATTATAGTTTATTGTTTAGTTTGGCATTGTTTGGCCACGGCTCAATATGTCGGGCTACCATCAACTACAAATGGGCAGCCCTTAAAACAACAAATATATGCAATCCCCTTCAAGGGCAAATAGTTCATATCAATCACACTCCCCTTCATGGGGCAAATATTATAGTTCAAATAAAATCCCCTTCATGGGGCAAGTATTTCACATATAAATTGTACATGTTCTTTTCCGTTTCATTTCACATGAAACGAACAATTAAAATGAATGAAACCAATCCTGGGTGACAGCGATTGGAAACACAAATTAAATTTATTTTAAATCACTTAATATTTCGCTGACCGCCAAATGGACTCGGCAGGTAGTTAGTTACTACTGACAATCCTGCGAAACGAGTCCACCGCCAAATAATCAGCGAAATAGAGCCGTGAACAAACCCAAACAATGCCCATTGACACAACTTATTGTCAAATGCTAAAGAATATCTCACAAACATATTTACACTTGAATCATTTTTTGTATGTAATAACGAACAGCTCTAACTTTGCTGCAAACTGATTAAGTAATAAATCTGTACCCAAGGGAGATAAATGCACTCCATCAACATTATACAAGACATCATTTAGTGATTGAAGATCCGGATGCTTAATATACTGTCCTCTTGCCTTTAACACTCTTAAAGCTGCATAACTGTTTAAACGCTTCCTTGACCTATTTATTGCCACCTGGTTGTCAGAAAAACGCCAGACCTTCCACAGCAATATTTCTGACTATATTACTGTAACAGCGGGCCAAGTCTGTTGGATCATTAACAATGTGCGATCCAGACAATACCTTAATTCATGTGACTTAACTTTCCCGCCACAATGAAGAATGATAAAGTCAGGTTTTTCGCCTAATTTTGACAATGTCTGCAACTTCCTTTGAATGTTAATCAGACACAGACCACATTACCCCTGCCACCAAAGCTGGACGTTTAGTCTACTGAGGCCTAAATGTACTCCACCAGTGCGTTGACGTGCCGCCACAAAAGCTCTCTTCACAATTGATGATCCAACACACCACACAAGGACGAGATCTAAAATATTTATATTCTTGTTAGAATATGTACAATTTTCAGCCATTGTTGTAATAAAACATAAACTGTTCATAAACTTTAATTTATTTAATGAGCATTGGCATAATAGAATTAGAGGGACTAACATAAGACAGGTACGCCTCTGAACTCCATCTTCCAGCCATTTTAATTTGCCCGGCGGTCCAGCCACTGTTAGCTGCCGCTGTAGCAGCACCTATTCGAAATGAATGGGACCTGTATCTTTTATACTCCATACCCTACATACTAATGGCCTTCTTTAGCAATGCTGAAAACTGATACCTTGTTAATGGAGCTTTATTGAAATGACATAACAAGGGACCTTGGCAGAAAGGTCTAACTTTCAAGTATAATTGCATACTCACAAAAGGGCAAACTGGACCGCCAACCTTCCTATTTTTTATGGAAGAGGTCTTCCCTATTTGATCAGTTTTAGAATACCTGAAAGTAACAATCATTTCCGCCTCAGCTTCATTCATATTTACATCATTAACCGATAAAATATTACAGATCGACCTGCAGAAATGTCAACTCACCAACCCTAAAAAAATCCAAATATACTAATGTAAATGCAGCCGTGAAAAGTTTTGACTCGTAAAGATTTGAACAGATCATTGGTAATTTTAATACCATCTTTAATAAAATATCTGGAGCAATAGACAACCGGGTATCAAAATTACCTCTCACAGATCTCTTAAAACCTTCCAGAACCTTCCCAACTAAAAAATGCTTAGTTATATCTTCAACGACTTTTATTTTACATTGGAACCTTATCGCATTGATATATAATCTAGAAGTTGCAAATGACAGTCCCCTAAGTGCCATGCAAGCAAAAAATCGTATGACATGGTCAATGTTTGGAGGCCAAATTTGTTCCATCTGATAATTGCTACGAAAGTCCATAAACTGATACACACCAACTCCATACGCATTTGTAGTGTTAATAGCTTGCGACACACTTAACAGTCTGCTTGCTTCGCTTTGTAAATCAGAGAGAGAAATGTCTGAGGAATTTCCTCTGGCAAAGATTCTGCTTCCGGAGCCAGCGTCCTGAATCTGCACCACTGTTTACGAGAAATGGAATCAACTAATGCATTCATATGGGAAGAAAAATGTATGGCTCTGAATACAATATTATGTTTCAAAGCAGATAATATGATTTTTTCTTAACAAAACCATTACCAGTTTTGATTTACTAGATTGTTTGGTCAAAATGGTAACCAGTGCCTCATTATCCACATGCAGTATTATTTTCCGGTTGCCTAAGGCACAACCCCAAAGCATTATTGCAAGCAACACTGGGACCATTTCTAACAATGTTATGTCTGATAATAATGCACTACCCAACCAGCCAGCAGGCCATTCGAAAAAGCACCATTTCCCTGCAAAATAGCAACCACACCCGAAATTTGCAGATCCAGCACTATCCGTAAACAATTCTAATGTATTTGCAGTGTACCATACTTGATAAGGAATATAAACTGAACCATTAAAATCTTCCAAGAAAACCACCCATAACATCAAGTCCTCCTGCAGACCTTATGCAACTCTAAGCCTATGGTGTGGCTCTTTCAATCCTGACATTATATCGTAGAACCGACGTAAAAATGCTCTACTGGACCTAATGGCTTTTCCAAAGAAATTTAACATGCCTACCAATGATTGCAATTCTTTTAAAGATACTTTCTTACGTTTAAGTAACTGTGTCAGAATGGTCTTAAGTGCATCTACCTTATGCTGAGGAATTCTAATAAGCATATTGACCGAATCGAGCTCCAAACCTAGGAAAACCATGACAGTTGTTGGGGCTACTGGTTTTCCTCAGCTAATGGAATATTCCAACTGTCACATACTTTCTCAAAACAATTAACCAAATCGCTACACTGAGAAGTACCATTTTTTCCCGCAAATATAAAATCATCTAAGAAATAATCAAGACTTTTAAATCCTGTTGTGAATGCTATCAGCCAATGAATAAATGTGGAAAAGGTTTCAAACAAATTGCAGGATATGCTGCATCCCATTGGAAGACACTTATCAATATATATGTTACCTTCTAACTGAAATCCAAGTAAGTGAAAATCACCTGGGAATATTGGTAATAATCTAAAAGCAGATTTAATATCTCGTTTGGCCATCAAAGCCGATTTTCCTAAATTAAACACCATTTCGGTCACTTTATCAAAAGAAGTATACTGCACTGATGTAAATTTATCATCAATACCATCGTTTACACTCAAACCGGTCGGATGCGATAAATGTGTAATTAATCTCCAGCCCCCGTCCGATTTAGGAACAACTCCTATAGGAGATAACCTTAAGTTGGAAATTTTCGGCAGCTCAAAAGGGCCTGCCACTCTGCCCAGGTCAACTTCTTTTATAACCTTTTCTTTAATAACCTTTGAACGTACAAAAGCGGATTTCATATTTTTTGAAGTGAATGATTGTCTTGAACCAGAATAATTAAGCCTGAATCCCATCTTTAAACCTTGTACTAAATGACTCGCAACGTTTTGATTGGGATAGTTCACTAAAAGCATCTCCAAGACATGTGAATTAATTGGGGGTAAAACCTAGGTCCCATATACCTTTGGGAGGGGAAAGAGACAATACCGGCAGCTGTTCCGGGTCGTAAACTACCCCTTGGCGTACCCTGGGTAACAATGGATTGCCAAAACCGACCCATAAAACTAGGTTGTTGGTTCCTCATTCTGTAACAGTAAGACTGCGAATGTTTACCGCCACATTTCATACATAAATGTGTATACTGGCAGTTCACTTTCGAGCACAAGTCCTAATAATTGAAATCAAAGCACTTTTTAAACCCTTTGGTTACTCCCCCCTGCACTCTTATCTGCTGCACCGGTGAAGACATATATATATGACCCATAGCTCAGTGTCTATCTCAGACCAACTGGCTGCCGGATTCATCCCCAATCTGAGCCTGAATTGCTCATCATAGGCTTTCCAGCCTATGCCCCATGCCTTTTTTTACCCAGACGAATAGTACTCATATACTTAATAAGCTCTTGGTTGCGTTCTGGGTGAGCTGCTAAGTATATTCCCATCAGGACCAAAAATGCATCAGTCCATGCTTCTATTGTAGAAATTTTTTGATGCATGGAGCAAGATTTTAGGACTATCTCTCCAGAATCATTTATGGTTAAACTTTACCCCTTTCCCCATATCAGTCGGAGTATGATTCTCGGGCTGCAACAAGCAGGCCAAGTCAACATATTGTCCCAAAATAATCTTATTCTTAATAGATTGGGATATATGCAACCCAAATGCGGAGTGCACACTCGCCACTTGACAAGTATTACTGTCTACCAGTCCAAATATACCTGGCTGACTTGATCCACAAGCAACACATTCAGCCATGGTCTCTGATGTTCCTGGAGTCTCAGTGGATGGTGTATCCCCAGTGGCTGGAATGGCTGATGAATGTACCATCTCTGGCTCGGGTCTGTCTTCATCAAACCTTGCTGGCAATTTCCTTTTTCTGATGGGCTTTACCATATTTAAGTCTCGGGTCAACATGAAAATATTACAAACTGATTAAAATGGCATACTACAAGATATAATGAGCAAAAGTAATAGTATATGACCAAATTTTTTACCATCCTACAGTATCTCAATCATCACGTATTACTGCCTGTACGCTTCCTCAGTACCCTATCATAAAGCAACCGATTATCTTTTAAACCCATTTTTTCCCCGAAAAGACTTAAAGGAAAGTATTATAATGTTCGGCAAGTACGTACCGTTTCCCATTGCATCTGATCCAATTGGATTTCCTTTAATTTAATTATTTTCAGTGTTAACTACCTATTCGTATAGATCTACGTCAGTTCCAGATTTATCATAAAATAAATTTACAACATAGTTCTAATAGCCGTTGCACAGTAGATAGTTATATGTACACCGTACAATGCTAGAGAGGACGGGAGGGGGGGGGGGGGGGGGGGTGGACTAACTTTCTTTCAGTTGACAATTCAATGTTAACACATACTTTATAATTATTTATAAACTTTGTTTCATCATGAATAACACAAAACAACAATTCTTTTGGCAAATGCATAATTTCTAGACGACACTTCCCAATGCTAAAGTAAAAATTTTAACGAAAAATATTCACATCGACATGCGAGGCAAAATCCAACACAAAATCATGGTAATCCTTAAACATCTGAAGCCATCGTCCTCACAATATGAAAGAATAATGTTTAATCTATCAAACAGCCTTATGTATTTGCATTGTTAGACTCGTTTACCTAAACAAAATTGTATTTTTTGCCTAGACATAATTTTTTAACGTTACCTCTTTGTTCCAGACAATTCGAAAGGGGTGATGCATTATTTACACACTCCTATGAGAATCACACCGTAAAGCGTATGCCTCCCAATAACCATCACCTATCTGCAAGGGGTAGCTGCAATTATTGCAACTAATGGCTGTGTTTTCATCTTATCCCAATAACTTTTACATGTAATGATCCATTAAATCTGGTCATATGGACTGGTCGTATTTCGTTATCATTACAAAGGAGATATTGAGTCCTGAAATTTGCGGTTATATTAAAACGCATTGAGTTTTAAATATACCTTGTAAAGCGATATATTGTAAATTGTAGTAAAAACAAATATGTGGATTTATTAATGGTGATGAAACACGAATGATATATTGAATGGAACATTCAGGTCTCAATGCTCAGTTGAATGTCGTTCTTTGTTCCATAAAATAAAATATAGGATTTCCATGGTAAAACAATAAATCCCTATAGATTATTTGTTTTCTTTCATAGCAGGAATATGCTTTTATCCATACATATAAATGCACAATAACTGGTAGGTTGACCAGCTTGTTTTATTTTAAAGACAGTACCATGATACCATAAGATTTGTTTCAAAACTCCTCACATGTTATGCAGATGTTTTACCTATATGTAGCAAGAAATCGCAGTCCCTATAAACCATTAGGAAAACAAACTTTTACATATCTGAGGGTATCACTTTATGTACATCATTTAGTCAGTTTGCCATTGTTTTTACTATCTGACTATGAACCATCACGATTGAAATATCCCAGAACAGTTTCTACCTGAGCAGTACAAACGAAATGACTGAAGTACATTTTACATTTATTTAGTCGTAAATTGACAGAGCAGTACAAACGAATAACTGAAGTACATTTCAGATTTATTTAGTCGTAGATTACCAGAGCAGTAAAAACGAAATAACTGAAGTACTTTTTTACATATATTTAGTCGTTAATTACCAGAGCAGTACAAACGAATAACTGAAGTACATTTTACATTTATTTAGTCGTAAATTACTACCAAAGTATAACTTTACATTTTTTAACAACTAAGAGCAATTTGCCTTTTCAAAAAATAAAATTGATATTAGGAGTTTGTTTACATATTCATTTATATATAGGAGATACGCCATTTTTTAAAAGAAAAAAATGTATAATATTGATATTTCTTATTGACTGTCGTCAGGGAGAACAATATCTAGTTTTGTTGCAAAAAAAGTATAAGTGATTGTATTTACAACTCATATCATATAAACTACCCCAATGACCATTATAGTTTAATTCACAACACGACTTAGTAACATATGTATTCTAATGTGTATTTATATATATATGCAAGGACAACATCAATAGTTGAACGCAATTTGAGCACTAAGACAGTATGAAAATTGTTTAAACGTGAACAAAGCGATACTATACATACCTGATATCAGGAACTGGTTTGACTCATGTTTGCTGACGACACACAGTGACTTGTTTGCATTGTTTATTGATAATTATGTAAAACAAAAAAATAATTGCATTGTCCAAACAGACGTCGTAAACAACTCATAAGTGACACCAACATCTAATTATAGAACAAAAATGTGACAGCCATTCTGGAATACGTTCTTTTTAAAGTCATCTTAAGTAAGATGGAGTCTAGTCTTTCGAAACCAGTACATAGTTATAATGGTATCTGGGAATGGTTGACTGATATATGATGAAATGAAGGTTAGGGTAAGAGTTACCATAACTAACTTGCTTACAATTACTTCTTGGTATTTAATCAAACAGACAACAAAACTGACAATCAACGACACAATTCCTGTACCTAAATCTTTAATTGTAAAAAATAAAATGTGACAGCCATTCCAGATTACATTCGTTTTTCTTTAAGAACTGTTCAACGCTTGTGACCCTCGTGTTTGTTTATTATAAAATGGAATCCATGACGACTAAAAGAAATAAGGTGCATGTAGTTTAAGACACAAACTAGGGAAAACAACACAATCAGGATAATTCAAAGTTCACGAACTTTCTAAAATATTATCACAAATAAACAACTGATACAATATTGCATTTTTTTTTCAAAGTGGTCGATAAATGAAAGAACCTAATGTCAATCTACCCAAATAAACGTGCATGTGTACATTAATTTATAAAATCGTAATGAAGAAAAACAATTCCTTATATATTTGTTTTAATTATAAAAAAACATAAATAATACTTATCAAGTAAGGCAATATTTATCGTAGTATTTCATACTTTAAGTTTCAATGGTATCTTATATCTAGATACAATCACAAGAATCATTACACAATTAAAATGATGGGCAATTACTCAAAACTACGTAGTAATACACTTATTAAAATGTGTATTTATATGTATGCAACGAAGTAACAAGCCGGTAATGGAATATAACTTTAGCACTAAGATAGGGTTCAGACTTTTCAAACGTGTACAGATTACGTAATAAATGGTATCAGAAACTGGTTTGCCCGATGTTTGATTAAGGTGCACACTAACTAGTTTATATTACTTTCGTAAATTATTCAAATATAATATAAATGACATTTTCCAAGATGACAAAGTAAAGATTTTCTAACGACAAAATGTTTCTGTACCTACATCTTGTTATAAACGCATACATGTATGTGACTTTCATTCCGGAATACATTTATTCTTTTTAACATCATGGTATCTGCTGGTGGTACTTGCATTTATTATAAAAAATGAATTCCATTAGATTAACGAAGTCCATGTAAATCATTGCTGATATTTTAAAATACATTTTACATATTGTTATTTTATAAAGGGTTTACTTTTTTTTCTCTTCAACTATCATTTTATAGCCAATTTATTTAACAATTTTTACATAGTGATATATATACCAAAGAACATATTCAAGAGAAAACAGATTAACACAAAAACAAAACTGGCCATAAATATATACAATTGTATGTCATATAACACTTAGTTCGTTTAATATTGGTAGTAATAAGGATTTGATTAGATGTCATACACCTGCACTGTCAGAGTTTGATTTGCTTTAAAATTTTAATTAATTTGTCTTTAAGTTTCTATTGATAATTTCCTTAAGGTCTACGTTAAAGATGATACCAAATAATTTGAATTCTGTTTTGCACCAGTTTAGTTTCCATTTTGTTTTGATTGTTTCTGAGCTATATTTGTTACAATATATCCATACTACTTTGGTTTTGTCAAAGTTAACTTTAAAATCAGAATATTCAGAAAAAATGATAATTCATGAAGGGTTTCATCATTTAAAGACATTTCTGACCCGTAAAGAATAGCTGAAGTATCTTCAGCATATTGTGAAAGTTTATATTCGTTTCCCCTATGGTTATGCCCTTTATATTTTTATCATTTCTTACTTTTATTGCAAGGATTTCGGAAAATAAGATGAAATTATTAGGTGACAAGGGGTCGCCTTGACGACAACCGCGACCTATTTGAAAAATTAATGATAGATGGCCTACTTGATTAACAGCAAGTGTAGCGTTTTAGTAGAATAGTTCACCTATGCTAAAAAAGAGTTTCCAAATTTTTTTTTTTCGAAATCAATTAGTAACACTTACCCATTTACGTTTATTTTCTTCTGTATTCTGCATTATATATTATGATAATATCGTATTTTCTCCTAAGTATTGTCCTGCAATGAACCCTGTTTGATCTGAGTGTATTAACTGATTTAAAGTGTTTTTAATGCGATTTGCTATACAGCCTGAGGCGATTTTATATACACAATTTAAAAGTGAAACTGGTCTATAATTTTTCATCTGTAATCTACTGTTATTTTATTTAGGAATGCAAGTTATAATCTCCAAATAAACCTTGTAGAAATCATAATTATAACCTGAACTTCCATGAATTTTCTCATTGCTTTAAACGTAATTGAAGCATTTTCAAAAGTTATTAAAACGTTTAAGGAATTTGACTCTATACATGTAAGTTTAGGAATTTCAGATGTTATGTTTAAAAAATCGTTATTTAAGTTGATATCTGTCCGAGTTTCATATCTGCTTAAATAAAGTTGCTGATAAAAAATTTGAGCTTCTTCAAGAATATCTGTGTGATTAGTAAAATAGCTTCCATCACTTTTTTAAGTTTTAAGGAATAATGATATGATTCTAATTTACAAAAATAATTTAAGGTGTTTCATCTTCTTCAATAATAGTTGCCCTCTATCTTATCATAGCTCCGTGCATATTATTTTTTTCGGACATTTATAAGCTAATTTTGTAATGTTCCAATTGGTCGAGATTGTCAGGTAGGGTTTATCTTTTTTTCTAAATTGTTTTTTTTATTTATCAAATCTAACTTTTCAATGTCTTTCTTTTTAAAACTTACATAATATATTGAATTGCCTCTGATTCCATTAGGAACGTTTTAACAACTAAATGATCGTCTATAAAAAATTCTATTTTATAATTTGCAATCTGTTCAATATTATTAGAGTAATATACGGATAATGCATATTTTGCCTTAATCTCTTTGACTTTATCATTTATTATATTTAACTAGTTTATATCTTTTAAAAGACTGTTATTGTGCTTCCGGAGACCTTTAGCAGGTTTAAAATTGTTTAAAGAAATATATAAAATAACCGTTGAATGGTTGGATCTATAACTAGATTCAATATGACATTTACCGAAGAGAGCAAATTTTCAATAGAAAAAAATTCAAGCCTAGCCTGTTTTAAAGGTGTTTTACGTCTCCACGTATAGAGTTTTAATGTTGGATAACATTCTCTTAATGTGTCAATCAAGTTATATTTTTTTGTTATTTCTTAAACTTTTTGTTATGCTTTTTATTGTTTGTATCAGAGTAATTTTAGTAATCTAATTTAGGATTTTGTACAATGTTGAAACCTCCACAGAAGACATAAGTTTCATTATTATATACTTCCGCTTTAATCAAAGATTTTCAAAGTAAAATGGGTAGTCTTTATTGGGCCCTTATAAGGTTATAAGAGTTAATCTATTATTATCTACCGTTAAATCTGAAATTATGTAATTACCCCTAAGGTATGTGCATGTATAGTATAGTCTAAGATTTTATTATATATAATCACACAGCCACGATTATCTGAGCTGCCCGAGGAGAAAACACATTTATTACCCCATTCTGAATTTATAACATATTCTATATAACAAGTTGAGTGAATATCTTGTAAACAGCACACCTGATAGTTGTTATGCAGTAGAATTTGGAGGTTTATTGTACTTCAATTTGTAACGATGCGTATGAAGAAACATCAAATACAAGCTATGCAATATCAAAAACTAAAGATTGTACATTATTAACATTATTCAGATATCCAGATATGTTTTACAGAAGAAAATGTTTTTGGTTGTTTTTTTGTTTTGTTTTTTTTTTATTTGGGGGGAGTTGGGGTGGTTAGGGGTGGTGTTGGAGGTATTTTCCATCGTAAAATCATCTTAAAATAAATAAAAAAGTCTTGAATTTTACAGGTAAAACAAGATAATAATTAGTTGGTTAGTGAACATTCTAAATATGTTTTTTTATAATTCATAATATTGGCGGCCATCTTTTATTTTCTCTGAACGCAACATGATGTGAGACTATATCTTCTTGCACCTCAGATGTTACCCTTACTGATTCCATACATATTTTCTCTGGACTTCTCCAAAAATAAATTTTAAATAGTATATCGTATTCACAAAACAAACTTACATACATTTACACAACAAAATATGATAGCAAATGTACACAGCATACGTAATACAGACAGTTTGCGCCCATTGTTCGTTGATTGAAAAATATTAAAATATCTCATTATCATTTCAACAATATTCTTCATTTATTAAACTGTCTCATCTTGCCTGTATAGACAGACGTGATCACAGACAATTCTTAAAAGTTACTTGCATACTCATATAACAACCGTGAAGCATCGGGTATTTTGGTATTCCCCGTATAATACCCCTCGTGTATAGCTCTAGAATACATCAACACTTTTCGCCTGTGTAACAAGTCTGTGTTCATTCGCGTGAAAGTAATAAATTTGTATTCGTCATTACGTTTATTAATATATATGGCGTTGTTATATCGATTTTTTTATTTATACACTCGGCATGGGTCATGTTTATAGGGAAATTTAAAATATCAGCCATTTTATTTGATCATGTGACTGAAAGTAGTTCCAAAATGGCACCTTATTATGTCAAAGGTCTATTGCGTAGCATAAAGGCCGATGTGATCCATATAACTGGCACATGTTGAAGTTGAAGTGTTGAATCACAGTAATGGTTCACTTAATATACTAATGTCTAAATTCTGTGTAATAGATTATTCGCTGTGCAATCATAAAACTTTATTTTGGTTAGTGAAATTGTTTCGAAACTGCTACACTTAACCGGTTACAACCAACTTGCCATTGATAGAGTTCACCTGTAATCAGTCATAGCGCATTTCAATGTGTATCAATATCCCATTGATATGAACATTGTATTTCACATTGTAAAACATGTTTAATATCCAAGTATCCGGTATCAACAGTTCGAAATATAAACGTCATACAATGTTGTAAAATATTTATGATTCACTTACATGTGAAAACTTCGTTTAAGTGGTTGTTGTTTTTTGCATGCTGTTGTTGTCTCACTAAAGCTACCTGGTACATGCATGTTAGCTTCGCAGAATATACGTACTTTATTAATTTATGCTTATAACAAATATAAATTTTGATTCCAAATCCAAATACAACATTGAAATATTATTTTAGATAACAATAAATAATCGATAGTTCAATATTTTATATATTCATTATATTACCACTTTGTGCTCGCCAGGATCTGCAAAAAGATTAAGATTACTTGAAAGACAGTCAACTGTATCAAAACACGTATAATACAGTATTAATTCGTGCAAATTGATCTAGCCAAATGCAACCTTAACAATAATGAAAATATTTCATAACCAAGTATATGTAATAACAGTCTATTTGTTATAATCTCAATTCAATGTTATCATGAGAATTTCATTAAATGTTGATTTTGAAATATAAACTTGTATAAGTTAATGATTTTGTGCACATGTAATACTGATGTTGCCATTGATATTGACACAACTGTTTTCCATTAACATAATAAATATGTTGATGCTGAAAAATACAGCGTCTTTTATGAGATGCGCAACTTCAAAGAGAAATATACGTGCCAATTTGTTGATATAAAAATAAAAAGGAATTCAACAGCTACACGATGAATCGATTTTGTTGCAAATGTGTATACAATACTACAATTACATTTATTTGAAATCAGGGGTCGTATTCACCAACCATTCTTGAGAATATTCTTAGACTTGAAATTGAAAATCCAAATTTCAACCTCAAATGTCTAGTTTATCATGAGATATAAACTAATTGTGAGCGTTTATTTGGCTATATACTAGATGTCCCTAAGTGCTTGTAAATTTTGGTCACAAAAAATGGTCTCTAAGTGTATTTTTCAAAATTCATTCTTGAATTCAAGTCTAAAAATATTGTTAAGAACTGTTGGTGAATAACAGTTCAGATCATCTATATTGACTGGTCGTATGTTACTATTATCATGAAAGTTAGTTTAAAGACTGAACTGAGATGTTAAAACGCGTTTACAATAACACTTGGTAAAGCTAAATTTTCTAAACAGGAAACAGATGGTGCAAGAAAAAAAAGGAGAATTTGAAGATGATCCTAGCACTGGTACGCCTAGGTCGGCCGTTGTTGCTGCACACATATCAGTAGTATATCCATGCATCAAAGATGATGCTACATACATTTTACAATATCTTTCTGATTAAGTTGGTATCTCATAGGAAGCTGTTTAATAGAGCACGATTAAACATCTAAATATTCCAAAAATGGCCAGAAAAATACCTAATGACAAAAAAATGTTTCAAAAGTACAAAATATGAATATGCGAATTGCTTATTGGTGTCGAGAAATGGGTATTTTATTTTCAGCACCACCGCAGGTTAATAAATGACAATGTATGGGGAAATAATAAAAAGACCTTCCATTGCCAAACGCTCGTGGAGTACAAAAAAGATACTCTACTTGATATTCTTTAATTCCACTGACTCTGTCATTCAAATTGCTATTTCAAGTAGTCAATAAGTATATTTTACAAATAGTATATGAAAATAGATGACCAGCAACAATTGGGCGAGTCATGCGTGTAATGTATGATAATGCAGCAGCCTTCAAAAGTTAAATTTTCTACAAGTTTCTGAAAGAATGGAAGGTCGTGTATCTTTATCACATAATACTCTCCAGGCTGAGTCATATGATTTGTACTGTTTCATGGCCTGAATGAAACTATGGCTATACCACAAAATTAGCGCTTAGTTCCACAGTTGTTCAGTGTCTGCGGAGAATAAAATTTGATGGAACCAAATATGGGCATTGTCTAAAAAAGTCAGATTGCCCAACAAACTCGTGCATGGTAGACAGTATTAATATTGTACAATTATGTATATATTATGCATACATGTATTGCCAAAAACAATTTAAATCTACACTATAAGCCCTTTAGTATAAATACTGAATTTATTTAAGTATAATATAATGTTTTATAAGTACTGAACCTGGCATAAGACTGTTCCATATTACAACACAATACTGTCATTTGAAGTTTTCGTCCTTTAAGATAAATTCTATTCTCCTCCAAAAAGCATCCAGCCGTTTCATTAAATAAGAGCGGTTACGTGGTGCCCCCACTCCCCTTCAGATGATCAAATTTTTTTTTATAGATGGCAGGCAAACTGTTTATATGCGTCAGCATTTTCGACTGCAAAAATCGTATACTATATTAAACTGAAATGGTTCAGCGCTTGAAAATGCGCATCTCTATTACTTCGTTATTTAAGCTTGTTTTAAAACATGCAAACGGGTCTCAAAATCAATTAATATGTTAATCACTTTCCTCCGTGCAAGCTTTGATACACAACGATTACTGTAAGTTCTACTACTGCTATTGTCACTACTGGTAGTGTCAATGTTTTTACATGTACTACTAGATTAACTACTACTACTACTACTGCTACTGCTACCATTGCAATATGCACGTCAGCTGTGTTGTTTTGGAAAGGACATTCGGTCGAGCCTAGGAATGAATCCGCAACCGTTGTCAATTAACATTTTATCTACTGCACCACAGGCACAATCTTACTTTTTATTTAAGATAGGAATTATATAACTATTTTTACTGTTTAAGTTATTGCTACGATAATTAGAAACACGATTGATAAAGCTATAATTTTTCAATATAAATACATATACTAATATTTACATGCTACTGCAAATAAGATAATGTTTAATCACTAACTGTGCATACCGGTGTCCTCTACGATATGTACACATGTCAACTTTAGAGTGTGTACACAATGAATATTTACCAAATATATATTGTACATTGTTGTCAACCCATATAAGTTGTGATGATGATACTGTCCATATATTATAAAATTAAGATTGTACATACATTTTCTAATCATAGGACTAAAACGGTTTGAAGCCGATTGGCAAGCTTAACGTTGGATGGAAAATTATATAATAAATATTCATCTTGACAATAATTTGGAATTTAACGTTTATTACAGATTTAATAAACAGCATATAGGTTGCATTCTTAAGTCATATGTACAGATAATATGTATAGATAAACAGTCAGTGTTTGATGACATGGTGTCAGGACTTGATAACAGCATTTATTTATAAAATGGCATCTAAATAGTTTTGGTGCATTGTGGCAACATTAATTGTAACAAAAATCTTTAGTATATAAAGTGTTACACTAAGAGGTTGTTACATTAAGGGTCATAACCGAAAACCTTAGTGTAAAAAAATGATTTTTTTACACTAGGGGACATAACCCTTAATTTAAGAAAAATGGGGTTTGTTTTAATAAGGGTTACGTTTGCGACCATTACTGTAGCACCTCTTGTGTACATGTAGTGTCATTTGATTATGAAACGGATACACTTAGTGTTACAATTATTTTCTAACTAGAAATTAATTTCTCCTTGCTGTAAATTTGAGGCATTAAATGTTCGTCCGTCCGTCTGTTCTGTTGCTTAAAATAATTGAATGCAATTTATACCATAAATCTCGCTCTCCTTAGCAGTTTGTACGTCTTTTGACTATATCTTATTTCTAAAAAAGATTTTGATTTGATTAACTTTGAATAGTGATACAATTGTAATAATAAATTGATTGTTGTCGTATTAAGTATAGCTAAAAAACATTTCAAATTCATAAAATCACATCCATTCTAATGTCGAAATGTGTAAATATAAATATATAAATATATTGTTTGAACTGTATGGATTTACAATATCAACACACACACACACACACACATTTATATGTATAACATTATATCTCAATTGGAATATGAAAAAAGGCGAAAGACTATATTTAATGATATAATTTAAACGATGATGAAGTAAATTTAAAAAATCTCCTATATCATAAAATAAATGTTATTTATTCATTATAGCTTCAATTTAATCTAACAGGGACATACTTAGAAGATAAACAACATGCCTATAAAAGCAGGTAATTTATCTATCTTTGTCTAGCGGTATGTATCCAAAGGTAAAAGCATGAGTACAACCGCAGCATTAATAGATATACACTACTTAACCATGCTAATATTTTACTACTTTTATGCACAATTGATTTACAGTATTAACGTTATTTGATGTCAAAATGAAAAGGAACATAACCTATATAAGTATATGCATTCGATTATGAGCCCCATAAAAGGAGAGCATTGATAACACTAGTACTGTATTGTTATTACTGTTAGTATTATATCGTTAATAAAAGTATTTTTATTATTGTTCCATGAACCAAGAAAATCAACCGACACGTTTTATTCATACTGCTTTATCTTGTATTTCAGTGTTTTCAGCATTATTTTCAGATAAAAGCCACTTGGTTTGGATTGTAGCAGTATTCATAATAATCCAGAGTATTGGCTTGTATCGGGAACTTCGATATACATATATTGAGAAAAAGGTATTGTCACACTATTGTTATTTAATTATTTTTTGTGACTGTGATGGTTACAAATATGAATTCATCATATTATCATGTTTTCCTTAATGAAAACTACGGTTTATTTTTATAACATCGCAAGGTTCAATTTTAATGATGCTACATTACTGTTACATTAGTTTTTTTATCTCTGTTTATTCAAATGATGCAAACACCAGTTTTTTTTCTTGTAGTCTTTTACAAACACCAGTTGTTTTCTCTTGTAGTCTTTTACAAGCACCAATTGTTTTCTCTTGTAGTTTTTTACAAACACCAGTTGTTTTCTCTTTTATTTTGTTTCATTATATAATCCAACACTGCAAGTAATTATGGCGCAGCTACAGCGCAATACATGCTCATGCGGTCAGCTTTGTAACAGAATATAAACAAAGAAGCGTTTCAAAGATACATTGGTTGGCGAGACCATATATATATGACTGCATTGATATCAATTGACGGGGCGTCCAATCTTTTCACGATACGTTAGGTATAATTTAAGGAAAGTATGGGTTTACCGCAATAAACTTGCAATACGCCGATGTATACAAAACAAAAACAACAACACTAATGTATACTAAATTAAGGCGTGTGTCCGTTGAAATATATATATGTTTTATGTCATTGTTATAATAGAAATGCGAATTGAGGGAGCAAATATACTTTCACATGGACCTTCACTTCAAAGACAACGAAATAACGGGCGGAACACGCATTTATCATTTACAATACAACTATTGTATAAGTACCAATAGATTTTAAATGAACGACACATAAAGTGGATTAAATTGTTATTCTGTGTTGTTTTCTTTATAGAACAGGATAATAATTAATTCGAATACCACAGAAAGTCACGTGGTGTCTAGATTACATTATCAGTTTAAGTGCACTATAAAATAATATTATCTTGTTTTATATATGACGATATACCAACTATCCCATTAATTTTGGGTATAATTATGATTAAGGAATAAGTCATTTGCGTTTTTTTTACCATTTGGACCATTCAAGTCCAATAACTATCTTAACTTTATTATTCGTTATTGATGTAGCCTGTGTTTTATATAGTAAACAGCTCAATTTAAAGGCAATATATGAGGATTTTAAACAATTTCAAATTGGCTAAAACAGTTTTTTTTCAAATATATAGTATTTATATATACTCTATGACACTGTGTTGCCAAAAGATATATATATTTAAACATGCCAAAATAATGTATTGACCGAGGATTTTTTAACTTGAGCTACGCGCCTAGTTTAGACTAAACCAGATTGGCAACATATTTTATGACATATTAAATGAATCACTTGATATTATTTTGATTTCAGTTTGATCCGATACACAGGTTTACACATGTTTTTAATGTAAACAAGATTTCGAATGTCAATGCGATGGTCGTAAAGCCGTATTCAAGTACTAATTTCATTTAAAGTTTATCACTCCGATTTAAAATCTATTATGCCACTTTTTTCGTAGATTTGACAAACATATCCTTTTTGATTTTATTTGTTAATGATAACGAGCTGCTTTTATCTATTTTATAAATGTTTTTAATCTGTAATACATTTAAAGCGGTTGATCTGATATATTCCCTTTAAGGCATCTCGATTCTAATTTTGAGGAATGTGACCTACTTTGTATAGGTTACTATAATATTGTGATTCTAGGATTTTAGTTCATGCCCCCTCTGTCAACACTCTTCACTATCGACTTTATTAGCACAGTGTCGTTGTTTGCATGAGTGTTAATACAGCTTACACTTCGTAAGCAGTACTACTTAACGGTTTACAGGCATTATCAATGTTAATGATTTAGTTAAAATTAGAATTACTCAACCT
Source organism: Panopea generosa (assembly GCA_029582155.1). Lineage (NCBI taxonomy): Eukaryota > Metazoa > Mollusca > Bivalvia > Adapedonta > Hiatellidae > Panopea > Panopea generosa. The sequence goes on along the minus strand of CM055912.1, from coordinate 29,969,556 downwards.
CTTGAAATAAAAGCGTAATTTATAACCGATGTAAAGTAGCGTATTGCAAAACATAATTAAAAATCGATCACACATATATATATATATATATATATATATACTTAGTCACATGTGACCTCGATATCTTAGCTCTATTTGGTGAAATTCATAATGCATTTTTTGAATAAACTAAATGGAATAGCACGACAGGAGTTTTCGTCACAATAAACTGAGGCTGTTCAATTGAAAACAGTTCGGTATGATACATGTAAGCTAACTTATTACTGCATTTCATAAGTGACTTTATTTGTGAATGAGAAGGTGCGTTAGTATTTGGCGAATGAATGATTAATAGATTTAATGAGTGAGTGAATGGATAGGTGAGTGAGTGAGTGAATGAGTGAGCGAATGAGTGAGATAATGATTGATAGAGATAATTATTCATTAAGCGTAAGAAAGGGGAAGCGAGTAAGAAAGTAGGTAATAGTAAAAATATGCATGTTATGTTATGTTCTGTGAAACTTATTACAATACATTAATCCGGCTTGAAGTATTTAATGAAATATATTTATCCTTGATCCTTAATAACAAATTAAATACATCTATTAAAGTTATATTTAGTATTTTATATATGCTCATGCACCAAGTAGGTCGGTCGGTCAGTCGAAACGCTTTAGGAAAAATAGAAAATCCTCATTTGAATTTTAACTTTGACAACTTTAATACTTTCTTATAGCATTAAATCACAGTCTTTATCCAAGAACTATAAATTAACATGTGCAAAATAATTGTATCTGTATTAGAAGTACAGGCAGTAAATGCCACATTCTGGTATGGTACTAATGGTTGTTGCTTTATGAAAAAAATTTGAAATGTGTTACAGGGAATGTCAACCAGTTGGGAAAATCAACTAAATACACCAAGAAATAGTGTTGACAGCAATATGAACATCACTCATGACACTGTGAAAACAAAGAAAATATACCTTATATCCTGGTTTAGTAAACCAGCTTATGTCGATTTACGACCAGATTCGAACTTCCTATTTAGTTTTAATTTTGATCAATGTCAGTATAAAAATTGTGAGATGACGGTAAATTGGACCAACGAAAAAGAAAGGCAAATGCATACATTCAGTGACCTCGTTATTTTTGACGGTCGAGCGGTTCCAAATATTTCGGGATTTATAAGACCACAAAATCAAATCTGGGTATTTCATGGAATGGAACCACCTGTGTATTACGGTGACTGCGGAAACCACTGGCCTAAGCCTCAATGGCGAGGGAGTTTTAATTGGTCGATGACATACGATAAACCGAATACAGATATATATCTACCACATGGAAAAATAATGAAAAAGAGTGAGAAAGTTTACAAGAACTATACATCAATATTTTCAGAGAAAAACAAATCTGCACTTATAATTTTTTCGCATTGTGATGTCAGCTCACAACGAAGTGAGTACGTGAAACTACTACAAAAGTGCATGCCAATCGAAATGCTAGGAGGCTGTTCTGGTAAGAAATGGGACTGCGGAAGGCATTTTGTTCACGATGTGAACTGCTTCAAAATATTGAATAAGTATAGCTGATATTTAGCTTTCGAAAACTCTCTTTGTAGCCATTATTTCACAGAAAAATTGTTCGAGAATTACAATTTTGATACAGTACTGATCATACGAGGCGGTAATAATTTAACTGATGTACAATCGTTGCTTCCACCAGGAACATATGTTTCAACAGATGAATATAAATCTACTTCAGAGTTAGGAAAACATTTGAACAAGCTGATGAATTCTGAAAAGGAATATACAAAGATTTTGTCAAAAAAAGATGAATATTATTCGTCAGGATTTACACCCGTTTATATAACGGCCATGTGCGAATTATGTAAACGATTGAACAACCAAAATGAATATAGAAAAACTATAAAACACCCTAACGAGTGGGTAATAAATAAATGTAGACAACCCACAGATATTAAGGAATGATTACGCATTTGATAAGAACTGATTTACATTACGCATACAATAAAAACATATTTTACAAAATATTTCATTTTTCGTAACAAATGCGTGTACTATATAGTTATTTGTGTTAGTGCTATTAATGTCAGTATTAACCTCCTTTAGCGACCGCATTTTTACACAAACATGCAACTATGAGCTAACAGTTTCTGGTTTACGTCTCACTACACAGTTACGCCCCTTTTTCCCCACGGTAACATGATTATTAAGCTTAAAACCAAGGCCTATGTTATATGGTTTTGAAATATTTTCGAAATTGTTCATAGTAGTTTATATCTTGCTGCAGATGAGTAGAACAAACGTTGGTATAGCATATACTGCAATAAGATATTACTGGTGTTACAAAAACCTTTTAAATGATTTCAACAAATGCATGTATTTATTAGCATTTGAGGACTTCCTTTTTGAAAAAATCTTAGGGTGTCACTACAACCTCTTTTAAAAAAACCTAACGTTGTCAACCTACCAGTTACTGTGCATTTTTACAATGAAAATCCTAAAACTTATCTTATATAAAACAAAGAACAAAAATTAACTGTGTAGTGAGACCTTAATATATTGCTTTCAAGATGTTTAAAATGAGGTCACATGTTTATACAATGTAGTTATATTCATTAAGGAGTGTACGGTTGCAATTTATATGAAAAGTTAATATCAAATAATATGTCATAAAAGGCAAACTTACAAGATTTTTAAACATTTATCCAATAGCATGTATCATTTACGCCAATTTACCAAAATTTATATTTAAACTGATCAACTGGAATAAAATCACCAATTTAAAGAAATTATTTAATTATTGAAGCCATCCCAATGCTTTCGTGATGTTTCTCATAAATTAGCCATTATATGTTTCTTCGATTTTCTACCTCCCGTTCAGATATCATCGTCAGATAACCACGCGTAATCTATTTCGATGCTCTCCATTTATCACCCGTGGGATATTACATTAGCTTTGCGTCGTTTCTACCAAGTCACAATGCAACCATATGATTGGTTCCTTCACGTTTTAATGTAGGGAACGTTATCCAATCGCAACACTAGTTTCGTGCAAGCACCGTTTTGATAATACGTTAACGTCAGTTGTATTTTGTTCTGTTCTGTTCAAATAAAATGACGCAGAGCCAATGTGGGTGTCTAAGTCCAAAAAGGGTCATAACTGTGCCAAAATGCAATCCAGAGTTATGGTTCTTATCTCTATGTGTTCCAGTGATGATGGTAAACACATATGCAAAGTTTCATTCATATCAAATGAGTAGTTGCATAGATAGCTGAAATTTGTACGCAAAAGTTTAACCTGAGTGTCTACAGACGACGACGATGACGCCTACGACGCCGGGGTCATGACAATAGCTCTCTTTGGACTTCGCGCGGCGAGCTAAAGATAGAGGTTGGCGGTGGGGTGAGTCATTCATGTCGTTTCGATATTCTTAAAAAAAATGTGTTTATTTTAACTAACAAATACGACTGTAAATATGCTGTGATAGATCGCAACAAAAAACATAGTTATAAAACAAAAAATTATTTCAATGAATGCTTTCTTTATTTTGGAAAGAAACTACTCGTGAATCATTAGGTATTACTAAGTGTAGCTACAAAAAGGGAACTTGTAATACTTTGAATATTATTTCCCAAAATATAAAAATCAGCGACAGATACTAATGTTTTATATCTCTGATGAAGTCAATGAGTTGTTCCGTACAATTGCTTAGATAACATATAGAACTAGGATTATGATTATAGAGTGTGCACGTAATGTGTGTTGGCTTGATCATTTATTTCAAATTAACTTTCAATAATCATAAGGGCCAATAAGTATGTAACCCTTAGTGTAACAAAACTATACTTATCGTCGGAATAAGATTTTCTTCATTAAATCACATCAACATAAACTTTTTTTACAATTAAGGTTGCCGTTATCAATAACAAAAACAATGTCTAAAATATATATTTAAAGTGAATTATTTAAGCAAAAAATATGCATTTCTTCATATATGTGTAAACTTTTAGGTGTTAAACACGCATTTAAAAAGTACAATATGTTTGTGATGAAGGCCATTATCGAGGATCAATCGTTTGACTGAGATGAATTTGACATACGTTCATAAAATATTTGAAACGATGCGTTTTAAGATTTATCCCATACTGTATACATTTGATTGGTGGGTATATACTAGTATTTAACAAACGATCGAACGTTAAACTGAAACTTTGATGCACCACAATATTAAAAAGTAAAACTACATATTTGGAACAACTAATCAAGGACTGGTTCACACAACAATTCCCCACATAACTTAACATTATGAATATGTTTTATATAATGGTTTCTATTCAATGCATACGTTTCTTCGGCCTTGACAAATAATAAAATTATATTGATTTTACTGAAATGGGTACGTGTTTTCCGTATACAGAAAACGGATTTCCACAGCTTTCGTTTACCAATACAATGTTCTGTATGATGTGACAGGATATTAAATTCGCGCACGTGCAAGAGAACAATACAACGTTCCCAGAAAATGTAAAATTTCTATAAGCTATTAAGACCGTGATGCACGTGTATCAGTTTAAACGCAACGAGAGTTATCAAGAAGTCAGTAGCAAATACGTTTAACAATATACAGAGTATAGCCCAAATATACTTCACATTTCTTTATGAATAAGAATACGTTTTTTATAAATTCGAACAATGTTCGTAGAATTCTGTTTAAAGTTAATATAACGCTGTTCCCAGAGCCCCTATGTTTAATATGGTGTTTATCAAACTTGATATAGAAAAGATTGTAGTAAATGTTAATAACAAATTACATAATTATGTTACTTCTGTATGTCCATGATTACTTTATACAGGTTAAATATAACTATTTTTCAAGAATGTTCTAATTTAAGAAATGCTAAAATTGTGTCTGTTTTAGATTTATTGCAATTATTGAATATATATATATATATATATATATATTACATGTAACTCTAAATGCAAATCAAAACGTAAAACACTTAAAATGTTACAAGTTTTGCGTGTTTCAGCAATGTATGCAATTGGCATTTTTTGAAATGTCTTCTGCATCCTGAGAACCGATTAAAAACGTCCAAGAAAGAAATAGAAGAGTAAAAATGTCACATTTTACCTAGGCCTATGCTGATATACACTTTCCTGTATAGTCACTGAAATAAACATGTTTATATGTTTCATTTTGTGTTTCTTGAAATTGAAACGCATTGTATTGAGAAATTAAATGGTATTTTAATGTTGTTTCAACTATTTCGATCTTATTTGCTTAACATAAAATACATCATGTGGCCAGGTACCGTAGCTATTTTGCCAAACATGTCCCGAAAATGTATAAAATGTCGTTTATCCATAATATCGACATTTTTTTTCCTGATTACTGTTTTGATGATGTCCAAATCCATTTGAACCAGTTGCACGTCTATCTGCTTAAAAATAGTTCTCCGACTTACAGTATTTCTAGCTCGTGCTTTTTGACATCCATTTTAATAACACTCTGTGTTCCTCTGAATATATCTTTTATATCGTCTAATAGGATAGTAATAGTCATTTTTCTGCTACAATCTCACATGCGTTCAGCGATTTGATTTTAGTCATGCTAACACTGACTTCACTTCTTGTGAAAGACACGACGGAATTATGGTCAGATAGTGTATTCTAAATCAAATTCGCATTCTCGTCTTAATTTCCGAGATATAAAGATTTTGAAAGCAGACGAATATTTTCAGTTAGTGGATCCACAGACACAACTCGTCTACCAAGTCTAGCAGCTATGCGCCTGTAGATACCAGTATTACAACCAATATATAAAAACTCAAAACTTTTGATTAAACATCAATAATTCCATTAGGCTTTTCACCACAATGTCTTCATAATGACCCTGTTTGATAATAGACAATGCTATATGTTTAATTACCTCTGGGTCATAAACACATACTGGAGTGGTTACTGTTATTTTCAACTGTGCACAATTATCAGCTACAGACTTGGCATCCGGGTTCTTTTTTACTGTTCGAACACATGACACAAAGTGTTTAATGGCGGATGACGGAACAGCGTCAGCATACATTTCTTGTTTTAAGTCAGCATGACCCGATTAGCTCAGTCGGTTACGCGTCTGACTATCAATCCAGGGGTCGTGAGTTCGAATCCCCCGCCCGGCAACAGTCTCCGTGATGGTTGATATATGACATTGTGTCTCATTATCATTCGTCTCTCACCACTGATTTAAATGGGAAAGTTATCAGTTACTTGTGGAGATGGGGTGTGCTCGAGTACTGGTTAATCCCAGGAAACAGTGGTTAGGTTAACTGATCGTCTGTTAGTCCTCGATGGCATAAAAATGACCCTAAATTTTCAATCAATCAATCAATTAATCAATCAATTGTTTTAAGTCTGAGATAGTTTTGCCATGATACTGACCTAGTAAATAAAACCCATTTGTGAAAGTCATCATGACCACTACACAAAGTTTCGAATATTTCTAAAACGAACAGACAACGACTGTCATTGCTGTGTTAATAACTTAATATTTTGCAAGATACTGTGACAATAACTATCGTTGGTAGTAGAATTATTTAGCATGTGCAGAACATATTTAATATTATGAATAAGAAAAGCATACAAGATATTTTAAATATGTATCTTTTCATCTCCAAGAATATTTACGTTTATGTTTTATTTGCTATCTGCAACGTGTTTAAAGGGAATATATTATATATTTTTCAAAATTTTAAAATTAGCTTTAACATTTTGGTTTGGTTTGGCAAAGGCCTTGATATTTTATCTATGGCTTACATTGTAACTAGGCTCTCTCGCCGTAGTCTGGTATGTACATTGATGTCTTGGATATTCACAAATAATTATCTCCATATGTATATATGATAGGGAGAATCATATGTCTAACAAAACACCTTTCAGGAGCACCAGATCCGCGAAGGATACATAAATGGTAGAATAGTGAATACAGTAGAGAGTATTACCATTTTAAAGTGCTTAAACTTATAACGAGTTATCCTTAACTAGCTTTCGGCTTTACGCCTTCAACAGAGGACAAAAACAATAGAAAACAACAAATAAACAACAGCACAAGAACAAACAATGTTCTATATATAAAATATTGTAGACAGACTGAGAAACCCACTGTAAAATATTATAAACTAAAACGTTTAGCTTTATACACTACAAATGCGCGCTATCACGCGCCCATTACACATTTGACGGTAGTATCCCATAAATTTGTTGTTATAAAAAGTAGAAGCACATATAAGCAGCAAGTTGCTAACATTATTGTGACCTACATAACATAGATGTATGAATGAATGAATGAATGAATAGGGTTTTACGGCGTACCAACACATTATAGGTTATTTGACGCCAACAGGAAGGAAGATTCCAGGTTCACTCTACATGTATAAAAACAACAAATTAACATACATATTAAAAAAATCCATCAACAAATGAATATGCAGAATGATCCTAGAACCTTGATACCAGTCCTGCAGAACTGCAGTGTTATAGCAAATTATATCGTATTACTCAATTTGTCGCTTCTTACGACATGCATAAGCCACGGTCCTATTCTTGCCATCACTCATGGCTCCCTGGAACCACATAGGGGTTGATAATTTAACCACAATAGTGAACATGACAAAAAATGATAAAATGAACATGACACCCATTCGGAGGATTCCTACCCCTCTGCAGAGATCGACAGTTATTCTATTCTTAGCCGGAACCACACGGGCTAACATAGATGTAGCGTTTATAGGTATTAATCGTGTTACAGAGTCGCACAGCGGTTAAAAATAGATTCGCAGACAATTGCGTGTAGAAGGTATATATATGAGCCGCTCTCCAGGAAAACCGGGCGTATTGACATACATGTAGATATGACGTCTCGACAATCCCAGTCAAAATAACATCGTCATAAAACACGTAGCAAAACCAGTCAAACAAAAATATAAAATGAAACAAAATAAAAGCAACAAAAAGGTAAAACAGACGATATTGATTTTAAAAAGGCGTCATTATTAGAACAAAAGATTGACGAGATTAATGAAAAATAAAGCAATATGTTGACAAAGAAAGACAAAGCTTTCATCAAAAACATCCTAATTAACACATAGGAAGATATGAAGGATAAGATAATTGGCCACGTCCTTATCGGAGAAGAAATTTTAGAGGGGGATCATACTCAAGCCATTGAGGTAATAGAGTGCAAATTAAAACAGGATGAACTAATAGAAGAAAATAAAGTTATAAGGCAAGCACTGAAGAAAGAAAGTGAATTAAGAAAAGAACCAAATAAAAATCTTTGAACAATATGGACGCAGAAACAATATTCGAATATCCCGGCTAGAATTTGACAACAAATATAAAAGCAGCCCAGACATAGTGTACTGTCACAGTCATAAATGACGAAATGGGTTAGAACTATCCTCATATGATATAGACATTGCCAATGGATTAGGCAAATACCAAGAAAAACAATAAGATCATTGATTGTTAAGTTTGTATCAAGACAAACAAAATACATTGTGATGAAAAACGCGAAGAACCTTAAAGGCAGGAACCTGTCAGTCAATGAAAACTTGACAAAACTCAACTTACAAGTCGTATCATCTATGCGTCTGAAGGCAAAAGACAAAGTCAAAAAAGCTTGGTCTTTTGAAGGCAAACTGTACTTTAAAAACAAGGAAGACGCAATGGAAGTGGTTCCGTACACTGGCTACCAAACATAGTTAGATCTACCTTGGCCACAAGGGAAAAACTAAATATCAACAGCAGATCGTATATTGATATTGCGACTAGATTGTGTTCTCTTTATTTTTTTTACCAGTATAGTTATAGTTGTATGCAGCGACCGCATTGATAAAAGCGGTAAAACATATAAACATCTACATAACTACAATGTGTATCGACTGTATAGTGATATTTATTGACCCACGATGATCAAGAAATACACGATTTAACTGTTACTTCTGCAATACATTGCGAGTGCAGATACACGAACTGAGCCATTTGTATAGCAATAGAACATACATAAACTCGGAACTTTCGATTCTAGTTTCATTTTTCAGAGTATCGATAGACAAGATAGACATGTACACTTGAGTTGGCGAAAATCAAAGAGGAAACTTTCATAGTTTTATTAAAACCAATGTATGTTAACAGTAAATAAATATACCATAACGATATAAACGATAATGATCGTGTCCTGTATATAATTATGTTAAGTTACAAAATGTGTAAAATAAACAGTTATAATTAAACAATCATGATTTTAATATGAACCATTTAATGTGTTGTATCTACACACATTTTAAGATAACGTTACTTATAATGATAAAAATAAAATGATGATGATGATAATGATGATGATGATGATGATGATTATTATGATGATGACGATAATTAAGCTGAATACTTTAATTTTATATAATTTTTGTTTATGAATTTCGATGTCCTTCCGAATAGAAGGAAACGAAGGACGAAATTGTGTACAGAATACATTTGTATTATAAAATGTAGAATAAACAAAGGATAATTATTGTAAAATGTAAATTACTCGTTGAGATAAACAATGTTTTGCTTTCACACAAACTTTAAAAAATGTTACAACAATAGTATAATAATGATAATGCTAAATCCTTTGATATACTAATTTCGATATACGTATGTATGTTTATGTGTATATGTATATATATATTTATATGTGTGTATGTATGTGTAGGTGCACATAATAATTTGTGAACGTTTTCACAAACTTATTAATTTTTTATTGTAAATTTTTCCATATTTTTATCATCGTACTCTTTATTGGACATTTTAAACATCATTATTGATCTTTTCATTTCCGTCCCCTGAAGAAGGAATATATATTCGTTGATATCTTATATTAATTTCAATATACGTATGTATATATATGTGTATATGTATATGTGTGTATGTATGTGTAGGTGTACAATATAATTTGTGAACGTTTTCACAAATTATTTTTTTTTCTTATCTACATGTTCTTATCATCGTATTCGTTATTGGACAATTTAAACATCATTATCGATCTTTTCATTTCCGTCCCCTGAAGAAAGAAAACATATTCCGAAAGCGCACTATTTTTTTTAAAAAAAAATAATTTAAAAAATATAGCATTGTTTGGGTGTATTAATTACTTAATGAATTTATTATCTCACCCATATATTGTAAAAGTATTGGATCACGGAGTGATACAAGGGTGTGACGGTAATAGTATGGGAAAGATAATAAAGTAATTAATTAACTAAAACACCCATATACTACTGAATTCTTTAAAGTTATTTTAAAAAACCTGAGCGCTTTCGGAATATATATTCCTTCTTAAGGGGATGGAAATGAAAGTCCAATAATGATGTTTAAAATATCAAACGATTACGATGATAAATACATGGAAGTATGAAAAAAAAAACACAATAAAAAATTAATAAAATTGTGAAAACGTTCACAAATTATGATTTGCGCCTAAATGTGAAACGCAAAGTTGTTATTAAAGAAAACGTCACTCTGACGTGACGTCACACAATGTCGTGTACTCTTTAGCGTCATGACGTTGAAGTATTTACACTGCGACATTTATTTCAAATTGCCCCGTAAAAACTATTAAGAGAAATGAAGTACAGTTTTATTGGAACGTATGTATATAAAATACAATATATTCAAACATATCAAATTATGCAAAACCATCACCTTTGTTTATACCTAACGGATAAAGGGTATTGAATCGTATTATCCAATAAGTTTTACGATCTTGGCGTTGCTTGTCAGTCCAATCTGGATCATGACCAATGCAGTGTAATATTACATCGGCAAACGAATGGCCGTCACTGTTGAAATGTTCAGAGACGGGCGAGCAAATGAACCTGCGTAGTTTCAAATCTGATCTATGCAGATTTATACGCTGGCTCAACGACAGTTTAGTTTCGCCGACGTATTGTTTACTACATTTAGAACATGTCATTACATACACGACAATAGCCGTTTTACAATTAACTTGACACTTAATGGAAGTACTGACTCCCGTAAAAGTTTTTTTTTTAATTATAAATGATTCTGGCATGATTTTAAGTGTTTGACAAGGGGCTAAACCGAAAGGACCATATTTTCTAACAACAGATCCTTCACCAGAGCTTTTCATCTTTGCTCGAACAAGTAAGTCACGCAGATTCTGAGGCCTTCTGTATGCTACAATCGGTTTCCTTGGAAACAAACGACTGAGTCTGTCTGAAGATTCGATTGTGGGCCAATGCTTGTCGATGACAGATCTAAGTTTTGGCAGATTAGGATATGTTGCTTGGCCTTAATTTATATCAACTTTTGTTCCACACATGATCAATCCTACAACTCCATGTGGTGTTATAAATGAATGCTTCCACTCAGAGAGAAGCTCGCCACAATGTTGTCCCAGTATCTCTCCACTCAGGTAGTCGTGGATGTCGAAGTCTTTATTTTCTGTGACAGTCCCATTGGACTTTAGACTGCCATAGAACTCTGCAATTACAAAATAATTATACATATTTAAACAAGAAGGTCAAGGTTATGAATTGCTTTTATATATTGTGAGGTGTGACGCATAAATTCTGTCATGGACTAATCTGAAACTTTGCAATTATGCCTTTTTCAAATTTTAATTTTATACTACTTTATTTTAGTTTGATAGTGAATATAGGTCAGAGCTTATATCTCTCTTAGGTCATGTTCCTGGGCAGAACCAGTACTGATGTTTTGTTTTTTTAAGAAAGTATGGGGTTGAGCCGGGGAGCGAAACCTGCATGCTGATTTCAAGTTTTATCTTCATTAACTAGGTGTTTTACCTTTGATTCTGTTTGAATGTTTCATTTATTGTGTACAGTCAAACCTTTATGAGGGGTTACCTCTATTAAGCAGCCACTTGTCTTAAGCAACCATATTTACTATTTCCCATCTCTAGGCTTTCAGAACAAATTAACCTCTATAAAGCCACAACCAGTCTTAAATGGTCACTTTTGGTCCTTCCCTTGACTGGCTTAAGACAGGTTTGACTGTACTTTGAGTGTGAGCATTACATTCATTTCTGTTGTTGCCACATTTTAGTATCTGTACTCTCGCTGTAACATTAATTAAAATGACACTGTAACACATTCAAGATATTGTATAAGGTCATAATAAATTAATTGCTAGATTATCATCCCTGACCGCCCCTTAATTTTCATGCCAGTTAAACTTTTATACAAAAAAGATTTCCATATTGTTTTTAATTCAACTATATTTGTCAAAGTACTAAGAACAACATCAACAACATTTGGATTTATTTGATGGTCTGGTTGAAAGTTATTGCCCCTTTGTGTAAAACAGCATTTTGTCAAATAAAAGCACTATTTGTCTAGTAAAACAACTGTAACTGTGTAAATGATGAGATAAAACACCACAAAATGTAAAACTTGTAAAAAAATTGCATAACATGGCATCACTGTACATGCATTCCCTCTTGAAAGTTATTAAATCAGTAAATTACCTCCCTTTACAGTGAAAAAAGAACGATTTAAAATGGCGGATATCACCAGAATGAAAGTTGGTATATCTGATTTATTCACCGATTCTGTTTGTTACAAACCGAAATTCAATTTCAGACTGCATCTTCAAAAGATCAATTCCATATCCAGGCACACATCCGGCTTTAAATATATATATTTTTTTTTTTCTTTTATTAAAAAAACATCAAAAATTTTAAAAATGAAAATAAAAAATAAAATCCTCCCGCCCTCCCAGTTTTTAAGAAAAAATTGGATGATCTAGCAATTAATTTATAATAGCCTAAGCAGGACTGTGGTATAGTGAAGTGAGTGTTGGTAACTCATGCTAGAGGTTGAAGGTTCAATCCCCAGCTCAACCTGTTGGGTCTCTTAAAACTACACTTACAGAGCTTTTTTCCTGGAAAATGGGAAGAGGCCCAAGCCTTCGAGTTTGGGAAAAAACAGAATGATCAAAATTTGGAACCTTTTTTTAAGACTTTGGCAAACTGAAAAATAAAACGTAATACAGTAAAGATCATGTTCTAACCATTTATTATCAGATATTACAGTAAAACTTCATATCAAGTGGGTTATTTATCAGATATTACAGTAATACTTCATATCCAGTGGGTTATTTATCAGATATTACAGTAATACTTCATATCCAGTGGGTTATTTATCAGATATTACAGTAAAACTTCATATCCAGTGGGTTATTTATCAGATATTACATAAATACTTCATATCCAGTGGGTTATTTATCAGATATTACAGTTATACTTCATATCCAGTGGGTTATTTATCAGATATTACAGTAATACTTCATATCCAGTGGGTTATTTATCAGATATTACAGTAATACTTCATATCCAGTGGGTTATTTATCAGATATTACAGTAATACTTCATATCCAGTGGGTTATTTATCAGATATTACAGTAATGCATCATATCCAGTGGGTTATTTATCAGATATTACAGTAATACTTCATATCAAGTGGATTATTTATCAGATATTACAGTAATACTTCATATCCAGTGGGTTATTTATCAGATATTACAGTAATACTTGATATCCAGTGGGTAATTTATCAGATATTACAGTAATACTTGATATCCAGTGGGTTATTTATCAGATATTACAGTAATACTTGATATCCAGTGGGTTATTTATCAGATATTACAGTAATACTTGATATCCAGTGGGTTATTTATCAGATATTACAGTAATACTTCATATCCAGTGGGTTATTTATCAGATATTACAGTAATACTTCATATCCAGTGGGTTATTTATCAGATATTACAGTAATACTTCATATCCAGTGGATTATTTATCAGATAGTACAGTAATACTTCATATCCAGTGGGTTATTTATCCCCTTACTGTAAGAAAAAAATGGGAAAATAACATGATTTTTCAATCAGGAAGAGATGTTAACGTCTTACATCACATTTACATTTCCCATAGGGCTCCATTGTAACATTTATGTCCAGTGAAAAAACAAAATCTGCAGCATGTGTCTGGGCCCAAATTTTTCACTGGTTCAAGATATGGAATTATAAATAACTAAAAGCATACATTGACCAGGCTGTTTTGTTTTTTAATTCAATGCTTTTGTGAGACCTATCAATTTCCAGAGTAATAATATATCAAATATTCACCCAAGATGCGGTTCGAACCAACAAGTCTGAAATGACACAGGATTGTCCACAAAGCTGTTATCAGCATTACATTTTCAGTGGTGATTTCTAAAATACTGACCATTTAACTCATGCTAAGAAAAATAAATCACTGCAGTACAAAGCCCTGAAGAAAGAAGAAAAAGAGAACTAAAGTTTTATTTCTACCTCATCTGTAGGTACTCAAGGGAGATACTAGTGTTGTGGAGTCCATAATATTTGGCCTCTATCTATTACGGTAAGAATCACCCGACTCAGTATCGTTTATACCCAGCAGGAAGTGGACTTGAAAAAGGTTCATTTAGGTCTCACTACACAATTGAATTTTGTTCTTTGTTCTATATAAAATAAGATCTAGGATTACCATGGTAAAACAAAATTCCACACAGAATTTTTTTCAAGTATTTTTTTTTTCATAGCAAGAATGTATACTCACATAAAAATGTACAATAATTGGTAGGTTGACCAGTTGTTTTTTTTTGAGAGGGTGCAGCGACACCCTGAGATGTTTTGAAAAAAAGAAGTCCTCAAATGCTCATAAATACATGCATATGTTGAAATCCTATAAAAGTCACTTTTTTAACACAAGTGATGTCTTACTGCAGTATATGCTATGCCAACTATTACTCTACTAATCTGCAGCAAGAAATAACAATCACTATGAACCATTCTGGATATATTTCAAAACCAAATTACATAGGCCTTTTTTTAAGCATAAGAATCATGTTACCGTGGGGAAAATGGGTGCATAACTGTGTAGTGAGACGTATTAGCTATGAGCTATCAAGCAATGATAAACTAGTATAAACTAAAATATTGTATGATACTAATTACAAACACCTTTTAAACAAATCAAAACTACTGTACCTCAACCACTGTAACAATAACTGACATTGGTGTAGTCTGCACCGCTTTTCTCCCTTTTTTTTATCCTTTTGGGTAGGACAAATCGCAGGTCAGGCACAGACACAACATCAGTATCCCCAAAGGGTAGTTTCCTCCTGTAAGTCACATCAGACCTGATATAAAAACAAAATAAACAGTACTTGCGGCACTGTAACAGTCAAAAAGACAAATACAATTTTTAAAGCGGGGCGGAAGTGTAATGGATAGAGGGTTGGCCGCCAAGCCAGATGTTGCGTGTTTGATCCCCAGATCAAGAGAAAATGACGATGATGAGCATAACGATAATATCTTTGAAAATACACATTACGATTCTAACAGCCTAAACGAACCTATATATAATCAAGAAATAATCGATAGTATACGTCATTTAAAATCTAACCGTTCTGGAGGCCCTGATGGAGTATGTATAGAAATGTATTAGTATACACTTAATGACATATTGCCGTTTTTAAATCAACTTTTTAATGAAATATTTGATTCAGGTTCGTTTCCTGAAAATTGGAGCGAAAGCATTATAACACCATTACATAAAAAGGTCCAGTAAATGACCCAAATAACTATCGAGGCATTTAACTTATCGATTCCCTATGTAAAATATTCTGTCACATATTAAGTAATAGATTAACTAAATGGTGCGATACTTTTGATGTCATTGATGAGTCACAGGCAGGACTTAGGAAAAAATATACCACTATAGATAACATATTTACTTTAACGGCTTTAGGACAAAAGTATCTTTCTAAGAGAAAAGGACGTTTTTATTGTATATTTGTTGATTTTGCTAAAGCATTTGATAGTATTCAACACCAAAAACTATGGAATGCTTTTACAAGAAAATGTGTCGATGGAAAGTTCTTAATAATTTTACAGTCTATGTATAGCAAATTAAAATCATGTGTTAATGTTAATAATGGATTAACTGAGTTTTTCCCATGTAACATTGGAACCAGGCAAGGCTGTGTGGCCAGCCCCATAATCTTTTCTATGTTTATAAATGATTTAGTTACATTTCTACATTCTAAATGTGATCGTGGTATATTTGTTTCTGGTGATATTAAGGAGTTAGTAGCCTTAATGTTTGCTGATGATGTTTCAAGTTTCTCAGATACTGTTGTACATCTTCAAAGACAAATTAATTATATTGAACAATTCTGTGCATCTGTTGATATGAAAATTAATCTCGATAAATCAAAAATTGTTGTTTTTAGAAATGGAGGCATCGTCAAGCTTACAGAAAAGTGGACTTATTGTGGAGATACTATAGAAGTTGTTAAATTTTATAAATATTTAGGTGTTTATTTCACGCCAAAATTGCTATGGTCAAAAACGCAAGAAATGTTGGCATTGCAAGGTATTAAGTCTGTTGCCTGTATATTTAGATTTCAACGTAAATTTGGACATCTAAATTCAGTAGATATGTTTAAAGTATTTGACGCTATGGTCAAACCTATACTTTGTTATGGCTCTGAAATCTGGGGATACATGTATGTTGAAAAAATTGAAAAAGTGCAAGTCAAATTATGTAAACAGTATTGTAATTTATCACAAAAAAAACATCTGATATTCTAGCGCTAGGAGAATGCGGAAGATTACCGTTATGTATAACTTATATTCCCAACTGTGTAAAATTTTGGCTAAGAATTATACGTATGGAAAACCATAGATACCCTAAACAATGTTATAAAATGCTAAAACAATTAGATGAAGCAGGCAGAAGAACTTGGGCTAGTCATATTAGAGAATTACTTTTTACATATGGATTTGGATATGCTTGGCTTGCCCAAGATGTTGGAAATGACATAAATTTTATTCAGTTATTTGAAACACGCATTAAAGACTGCTATTTACAAAGATGGATCGCAGGTCTAAACGATTCTCCTAAATCTCTGCATTATAAACATTTTAAATCTCATCTGTATTCAGAATCATACTTAGACATTGATTTATCATATATTTTAAGAAAAACGTTGTCAAATTTTCGTTGTTCGACCCATACTTTAATGATCGAGAAGGGAAGACACTTATCAATAGATAAAAATTTAAGATTCTGTCCTATATGTATGAAAAATAATATTTCTGTAGTCAAAGATGAGTTTCACTTCTTCTTTGAATGTAATGAGTATGAAAATTTTAGGCAAACTTTTTTCAAATTTAATTGGTTAAGAAATAGATCGCTTAACATGTATTACATAATATTTAGCTTGAAAGATGAGAAAAGCATTGTCAGTATTGCTAGATATCTTTTAAATGCTTTTAAAAGAAGAAAAAAAATTCTAGATTTGCCGATTTAAAGAAATATTAACAAGAGTAAACTACTGTATTATTAATTAGACAGTATTTAAATAGTTTCACTTTATTTTGAATATAAATATTCATGATATGATTTAATAGTCTTGTTCATTATAGTTTTAATATGTGATTTATATATAGCTACATTTATTTCAAATCATATATCTTCAAAAATATATGTTACATCTGTTACTTTATAACACTTTTGAAATGCTTAGACCTGAAATGATCTAATACAAATGTTATTATTTTTGGATTTATATGGCATGTTATTAGCTTATATTCACTTGAATATGTGAATTCTGTAATATTGACTTGTATAAATGTATAATATTCAATTTGTGTCACTCTATATGATGTATTTACATGTTGTATTTTGGGCCGGATGCCTATATTACTCAATAAAATATGTCTATGTCTATGTCTTTGTTTATTGACCCGCTGCCTCTCATAAAACGACACTCAGTACTGGTTCTACCTTAGGAAGCGGACTTGAGAGCGGTTCATATAAGCTCTGAGCTTTCATCACAATCGATCTAAAATAAATTAGTATCAACTAAATACAATTTTTCCGAAATGTTGTTAAAAGATCTCTTGTGTGGTTCAACTAATGGCGACCAAATCAGCTTGTGGGCAGCAACAAAAAACAAACATAAGTTTGTTTGAATATTAACGGCCATTTTCATGCTACTGAGGGCTAACAGACAATCAGTTAACTAACTGCCCTTTCCTGGGACCCTGGAAGGTTAACCAGTACTCGATCATGCCAATCTTTGCAAGTAGCTGTTAACTTATGCTTGAATCAGCAGTGAGAGATAATCATATTGAGACAGAATGTCATATATCAATCACCACAGAGATGGTGGCTGAGCGGGAATCTGAATCTGGAATATCTCTCTATTGCTTAATTATAAATATGCATACAGTCAAACCTGTGTATGCAGTCACCTCTAGTATGCAGCCACTTGTCTTAAGCAGCCAAAGTTGGTATTTCCCATTTCTATGGTTTCAGAGTAAATCCATCTGCATTAAGCAACAACCTGTCTTAAAAGGCCACATTTGCTAATTCTCTTGACTGGCTGTTTAAGACAGGTTTGACTGTATTTTGATGTATATTTTCTTACCCAAGAAATCAACAATAGTCAGCCATTTCTCTGTTTTTGACAAAAAGAAGGGAAATAACATGCTTTAATAAATACACCTATTTTATAAACGGAATGGTCTATAAATAGATAAACGGAATGGTCTATAAATAGATAAACGACCGATCTATTACACAAAAATAGAGGAAACACTCTCAGTAGTTATGCTTATACCGTCATGTGCCAACATGAAATAACTTAAATAAATAATGAACATTGTACGCATTACCTGTGTGAAGTTTCTTTGAGCAAGACATTTCATCTACATATGATTAGTACTGGTTCTACCTAGGAAGACTCCAAACATGATTTGTCTATGTTAGGCCATAATAAATAAATTGTTAGATTATCATCCCCACCCGCCTCCTTATATTCATGCCGCCTCGACCCTTTTTATTTTCATAAAAACAAAACAAAAAAAAAACAACAAAAAACTTAAAACATCCAAAATTTTAAAAATAAAATAAAATAATTAAATCCTCCCGCACTCCACATTTTTAAGAAAAATTTGGATGATAATCTAGCAATTAATTTATATTGGCCTTATAAATAAGAACTCATTTTACAATTGAAGTAAAATAAATAAATTCAAATTTATGACAGTAACATGTGAGTGCAGGACTGTTTCTAATTTAATATAGCCAGACCCCGTACACTCAGTAGCATGTCTGACTTTCAATCCAGGGGTAACTAATTCAAATTCAATCACATTCTCCTTGATAATTGATATACTGTATTGTGTATCATTGTCATTTGTCTCTCACTACTGATTCAAATGAAGTGGTGACACCAAGGTTTTCTCTTGTAGTAGACAAAATAGCTGTATACTTTCCTCAATGACCTCCCACCAGAGCTACATCCAAGGTCCCTGACCAGTGTGGTACTGATCCCTGAAGCCCCATGTTACCCATGAACACTACTGCAAATTTACCATGGTGACACCCAGGATTGTCTCTTGTAGTAAACAAAAAAGCTGTATACTGTGACCAATGACCTCCCACAAGAGCTACGTCCTAGGTCCCTGATCAGTGTGATACTGATCCATGGATCCCCATGTTATCCCTGGAAACTACTGCTACTTTACAGTGGTGACACCTAGGATTGCCTCTTGGCTTAAACAGAATAGCTGTAAACTGTCACCCATAACCTCCCACAAGAGCTATGCCCCAGGTCCCTGACCAGTGTGGTATTGATCCCTGGATACCTATGTTACCCCTGAACAGTACTGTCACTTTACAGTGGTGACACCCAGGATTGTCTCTTGGAGTATACACAATAACTGTATACTGTCCCTCATGACCTCCTGCAAGAGCTATGTCCCAGGTCCCAGACCTGTGTAGTATTGATCCCATGATCCCCCTGTAACCCCTGAACACTACTGTCACTTTGCAGTGGTGACACCCAAGATTGTCTCTTGGAGTAGACAAAATAGCTGTATACTGTGCCCCATGACCTCCTGCAAGAGCTACTCCCAGGTCCCAGACCAGTGTAGTATGGATCCCTGGATCCCCATGTTACCCCTGAACACTAATGACAATTTACAGTGGTGACACCCAGGGTTGTCTCTTGTAATAGACAAAATAGCTGTATACTGTCCCCCATGATCTCCCACAAGAGCTATGTCCCAGGTCCCTGACCAGTGTGGTACTGATCCCTAGAGCCCCATGTTACCCTTGGGAACAACTGCCACTTTACAGTGGTGACACCCAGGGTTTTCTCTTGTTGTAGACAAAATAGCTGTATACAGACCCATGACCTCCCACAAGAGCTATGTCCCAGGTTCCAGACCAGTGTGTCATTGATCCCTGGATCCCAATGTTACCCCTGAACACTACTGACACTTTACAATGGTGACACCCAGGGTTGTCTCTTGAAGTAGACAAAATAGCTGTATACTCTCCCCATGACCTCCAAATAGAGCTATGTCCCAGGTCCCAGACCAGTGTGGTATTGATCCCTTGATCCCCATGTTACCCCTGAACACTACACGTACTGTCACTTTACAGTGGTGACACCCAGGATTGTCTCTTGGAGTAGACAAAATAGCTGTATACTGTCCCCCATGACCTCTCAGAAGAGCTATGTCCCAGGTCCCAGACAAGTGTAGTATGGATCCCTGGATCCCCATGTTATCCCTGAACACTACTGACAATTTACAGTGTTGACACCCAGGAGTTGAAGTAGACAAATCAGCTGTACACTGTCTCTCATGACCTCCTGCAAGAGCTGCGTCCCAGGTCCCTGACCAGTGTAGTATTGATCCCTGGAGCCCCATGTTACCCCTGAACACTACTGACACTTTACAGTGGTGACACCCAGGGTTGTCTCTTGTAGTAGACAAAAAAGCTGTATATTGTCCCCATGACCTCCCACAAAAGCTATGTCCAAGGTCCCAGAACAGTGTGGTATTGATCCCTGGATCCCCTTGTTACCCCTGAACACTTCTGACAATTTACAGTGGTGACATCCAGGATTGTCTCTTGAAGTAGACAAAATAACTGTATACTGTCCCCCATGACCTCCCACAAGAGCTATGTCCCAGGTCCCCGACCAGTGAGGTATTGATCCCTGGCTCCCAATGAGCATTACCCCTGGGAACAACTGCCACTTTACCGTGTTGGAACCCAGGATTGTCCCTTGTTGTAGACAAATTAGCTGTATACTGTGCCCCACAACCTCCCACAAGAGCTTCGTCCTAGGTCCCTGACCAGTGTGGTATTAATCCCTGGATCTCAATGTTACCCCTGAACACTACTGATACTTTACAGTGGAAACACCCAGGATTGTCTTTTGGAGTAGGCAAAAAAACTGTATACTGTACCCACTAACCTCCCAGAAGAGCTATGTCCCAGATCAGTGTGGTACTGATCCCTGGATCCCAATGTTACCCCTGAACACTACTGACACTTTACAGTGGTGACACCCAGGGTTGTCTCTTGGAGTAGGCAAAATAACTGTATACTGTGTCCCCTTATCTCCCAGAAGAGCTTCATCCCAGTTCCTTGACCTGTGTGGTTGTGGTATTGATCCCCTGGATCCCCATGTTACCCCTGGAAACTACTGCCATTTAACAGTGGTGACACCCAGGATAGACAAACAGTTATAGAACAGTGAATACTTACTGTACAAGTAGATTCAGCATTGGAGCAAAACTCCCAATCATGTCGGTGAGGAACGGCTTCTAAACTGGTTCAAATATGTACACTGCCATTAGGTATTCCTGTATGTGAATTCCTTCCCTCCAACACACGTTTGGCTAATTAAATCACATCTGGAAAAAAATATTTTAAAAAATTAAAAAAAAAAGCAGTCAACCCATGTTTGTTTCGGATACTAATAGATGTATAGATGTGAAATCTGTGTAACACTCATGAAACAAATAGATTTTTGTTTTGTTTTAGGTTATTTTAGTTGCATTTTGTACTCAGGTGGTAAAATTTGAGCTAGACTAGTATTGTTCAAGGTCAACTATAGGCCCTTCCCCAGGATTTTTTTCAGGCGCTGGCATAAGAATGAGGTGTAGGGTGTGGGAGTGGGTGTAACATTTCCGCTTTGATATTTTTTTATTTTTAACTTAAAATGAAGCTATTTTAGGTGTACATGGGACTAAAAATTGCATAAATAATAAAATAAAACATGCATTGTATCGACATTTTTTGGTCATTTTGCAAACAGTCCAAGTTAGGAAACCCCTTTTCAATATATTATTTAGCATGTTTATATAGATATCCTGTTGATATTGGGAGGTCAATGAGTATATATAGGTATGATATATAGGAAAAAATGTTTATAGCCAATTGCAAAATTTTGAAAAATCCTATTAAATTCCCTTTTAAATGATTGATTTAGAAACAAGTTCTGTTGTCAACCAGATAAACATGGTCAATTATAACCATGTTATAAGGCATCTGTTTCAACAAATTTATTTCAGTTTGACTGCATAGAAACCGGTATATAAACCTTAGTCCATTTCCTGGGTAGACATGGTAGAACCAAAAGCCGAGTGTCTTCTCTGAAAGGCCATTGGGCCATCCTTAAAAACAATATTTGTTTACCGTGCTCCGACCAAGTATTTTTCATGTGTGTAGGTTGGTAGCTAATTTTTTTTGGTGCTAAATTTTGATTTTGCAGAGTAATTTAAAAGAAAAATAGACAGAAATCATGAAAAATAATTTAAACACTTTGAAAGTCAGTAAAAAAGTTTGGGTAGCTGAAATTTTAAGTGAGTATGTAGGAGCACGGCAAACAATTTATTTTTCAAGGAGAGCCTTGGTTATAACCAATGACCGTTAATATGAAAATAAAAAGGGTTGGGGCGGCATGAAAATTAGGGGGTAGGCGGGGATGATAATCTAGCAATTAATTCATTATGGCCTTATGCGATATCTATTGATGGAAACACAAGAACACAGTAATATAACTTTACAATTCTGGCAGAGCCTCACATATATTTTTCGATCTTAGAAGTAAAACTGCATAAAAAATTATTTATAACAAACATCCTATATTAGGCCATCCATAAAAAAATATTAGTCTGCTGTGATCCGACCCAGTATTTTTCATGTGGGTAGGTAGGTAGGAAGCTAATTTATATATTTTTAACAAATTTTGATTTTGCATAGTCATTTTTAAGAAAAATGAATAGAAATCATGAAAAAAAATGCTTTGGAAGTCTATAAAAATGTTTGGGAAGCTGCAATTTTGAGTGAGTAGGCAGGAGCATGGCAAACAATATATTTCTTAAGGATGGCCTTATGGATTTTTTGTTCAATAACTTATATAATATATTGTCACTGTAGCGTAAAATTCTTCCAATTTGCTGACTAAATACTAAACTGTTACCAGTTTTGGCCAGTTTCAGGGTTATGCTAAAACATAGACGCATAAAACGGAAAATGTCAACCAGTGTATGAAAGATTAAGGGAATATATTAGGATTTTTCAATTTGATCCATTTTACACGTAGTAAAACTTATTTCATCTCTGAAAGAGCCTGTATAATGATGTGAAGGTTGTCAAGCAGTACTTAAGTACTGTTTATTTTTAGAATGTGGGTTTCGTTTCAAGTTTACCACTCCAATACTAGATAATTTCAATTAAAAGTGAAGTATGTTCAGGGTGATTGATTGATTACAATTTATTAACTAATAACTATTATGTGAAATGCTGAATATCCTTTAATTGCAATCAAAATATTACAATGTGACTGATTTATTGCATTTAATTGGTTTAACTAACAACTATCATGCTAATTACTGATTATCCTTTAATTGCAATTAAAATATTATAGTGTGACTGATTTATTGCATTTAATTGGTTTAACTAACAACTATCATGCTAATTACTGATTATCCTTTAATTGCAACTAAAATTTATAATCATGCTTAGTATGTTCTGGTAGAGTTCACAAATATCCCCAGGCGATGGAATTTGACACATACAAGGGTTGGCAGCATCGCGGCTGTGGTAATACAGTTAAGTTACTAATTATTTTGCTTTAAAATGACATTGTGTTCGGTTAATATACATTTTATAATTCTCTTCCATAAATAATTTTAAGTATGCTCCGTATATATATATAAATTAATTTTACGTGGTAATAACTCTTTCGTAGATAATTTGCTTTAATTGATTGATTGATTGAATATTTAGCGTCATTTTTATGCCATACAGGGCTAACAGACGATCAGTTAACCTAACCACTGTTTCCTGGGATTAACCAGTACTCGAGCACACCCCGTCTCCGCAAGTAACTGATAACTTTCCCACTTGAATCAGTGGTGAGAGACGAATGATAATGAGACACAACGTCGTATATCATTCATCACAGAGACTGTTGCCAGGTGGGGGAAAATTTGCTTTAAAATGTGCTCTCTAAATTTACTTTTGATTTAATACGTGTTATGATTGTGTATATACAATAATTTGCTTTGAATATTGCTTAACTGCGAGTATTTTATGTCCTCTATCAAGGATTTGTATAGAAGGATAGGAAACTTGCATTTGCTGACTAAATGTTGATGAAACAGTACATGAAGGATTCATAATTTGCAAATTAATCATGATTCATAATTCACAGGCAATTGATTTATTGTACATAAATTGTTGTTGTATGGTGTTTAGTGTCGCTTTCAACAATTTTTCAGATTTTTCAGTCATATCACGTTGGTGTCTACTTGAGACAGCATTCTAAGCACTGTCACACTGGAGTATCATGCCCCAGACACATGGTATGTGGTATGATACCCCACCCAGTCACATACTGACACCGGGCCGACCAGACCTAGGTCTTGATAATAATGTGATAAAATTTAAAAAAGTTGTTAATTTGCTTTGAATTTTGGTTATTTTATGTCCCAATAAAATTGAAAATGTTTGCATGTTGTTGTTTTTTTCTATACCAGAAATTTCATTTTCTTTACAGTAATACTGTGTCCATTAGAACCTCTTTAAAGCTATTGTACTCTATAACTGACCAATAATGTGGTTAGAAATAGTCTACCTACTTCAAGTATATTATTTTTCATTTTAATATGAATTGTTTTATAACACAATTATCAGAAAAATACCATAAACTATTGTTTTTTCATCTTTATAAACAATAATTTCCACCGGTTACGTAATGACCGAAAAAAATGGTTACGAAATGACCAGATCCCGTTCTGAGCCGTCATCAGGTCATAGTCTGTACTGTTACCGTGCGCATGTTTATATTTTCTTTTCGCATCGTTACTGGACTTCGTCCAGGCATGCTCAAGTCCAGGGAAAACGTCCATATTATTGTGTGTGTATCATTTAGATAAACGGGGAGACAAGCTTCAGAGATGTTAAAGTTCTCCAGAGATTAACAAATGGTCAGCTACCACCATTGCGTTTTCCATAGACTTACAGTATAACGTTTGACCAAATTTTCACATTTTCTAACATTGGCGGACCAAACAGTCCTATATCATACTAAGGTATTGTCCTAGACTCAAATAAAAATGTCCCCAAAATGGGGTCAAAAGTACCACTTTTTACCACTTTTTGCCCCCTGAAGTTGGGTACCCCCACTTTCAGCATGAAAAAAAGTAAATTTCCCCCATTTTACTTTCCATGCAGTTTCCTTGATAACATGAATTTAGTCAGTCACAGAAACATAATTCTAATTTTTTATTGACACAAACATAATAAACTTATATTTTATTGTGGTCATTTGCCAGTTTCACATTTTCATCCAACCAGAATAAAGCTTGCTATAAAAAAATATGCCCTGAACATCCCTATACTTTTTTCAGCCAATCAGAGAGCTCGTCTCAATGGTGGTAGCTGACCTAAAAATGAAGTAATCGGATCTTCTTTTTTTTCTGCGGTTCGAACCTAAAGCGTACGGTGAACATACTAATAACTAACTGTTAGAATTACTTCGTGGTGTGACTTTGTGATGAGTAAATGATAATCGCGACAATCTGTAACATAAATGGATGGAAGAAAGCATGAACAGCTGACGGCGGTCATGATGTTTAATTTCGAGACCATCATACAACAGATTGATACAGTGTGCAGGAACTGCTGGAATAGACTACTCAATGTTTATGTTCTAGAGGTAAATTTTGTCGTAGACTGTAACCGGTTTTCGCGTAAACGTAGACAAGCTCTAATTTCATACACTTTGTAAACATCCAGTTATTTCAATAAAGTGCAATTGATAACGCCACGCGTTAATGCAACTGTTTAAATACTACTCAAAATCCGAACTATACAGCTTCAGTAAATATATAAATTATGATTGATTATGGAAAATATGATTATCCTAGTTGAAATTGATTAATTGAATGTTTAGTGTCATTTTTATGCCATCAACATCTAACATATGATTAGCGGTACTTGAATCTCATACTCAAAGAGAGGTTAGCTGGTTAGTGCCTATTTCACTAAGTACTACGATTGAATTTAATGCTCGCGGTGCTTCAATTTCCCCTTTATCACACTTAGAACTAATATGAAATAGGTAAAACCTAAGTGGCGAGCGAATAGGTAGATGTCAAACACAATTTTCCATTAGTTGTTGGTTAGTAACAAAAAAGAGAGAATAAAAATAAGGGGGAAAGATATTGCTATTACTAGGGTAATAATTAAGAATAATACTTACATTGCTGGCAGTTCTTGGTTTACAAATGAGGGTCAAAACATCATGCTCTTACAGTGGGTATATTGTTCATTAGTGTTTGTGTCGGCGTATCGTAAAAAGCGTTGTATGTAATTAAAACAGTCAGATAATGCATAGTTATTAAAGCATATGTTTATATAAATATTTGCCTTATTAATAATAAGAATGAGCAGTTTGACATTTGGATTCCTGCACATAACAGGAGTTGTCGGATCGAAAGAGCAAAAATCTTCTGTATATGTGCATTAAGTTGTACTAAGGCGTACATTTAAGTAACTTATTCTATGGTTTAAAACATATATCATACTGTTAGTTGAAAGGTTAGCGATTGTCATATCACCCACCTAAATTAACAATACAAGTTTGCATTTGACATATGCATGCACAAAGTTATTGATACCGGTAAACAAAGTTATCACGTCCTTTTAAAAGCCCATGTGTCAGCAGACATATCATCATTGTCTTCATGGTCCGATTCCGTAAGTGTAATTTCACAATCTGCAATTTTTGAAACAATTGTGCAACATATAATGTTATACCACTTTGTATTCAACTCTTGTTTTGCATGTACTCCATCATACGTGTTACAGTAGCAAAATTTGGTTATTTTTTTTTATTTTGATCATGTTTTCATCTTTTTTAACTGATGTTTTCATTATGTCCCTATGGAGTCTGACAGTCTTAACACAATGCTCTGTATTAATTTTACATATTTCTTGATTTATAGTCATAATGTCTTTTTCTAAAATTATCTGTTGTATAAAATTTCCACAGTTGTTAAGACTGTTTCTGTAAGTCTGTGTTTAAGAATTTAAAAGGATGCATATTCTTTTAATAGAGGCACTTGGAATTGTTGCAAGAAAAAGTGTTGTTGTGTCATGTCTCAGTTTCCTGGAAATTTCATGTAATTCTGTTATAAATGTTTGTAGTTTATTTGTTGAATTATATGTAATGTATGTTCCATTACTGCAGGTCACTTTTTCTGTCAAATCACAAAGGCCAGCTGCTATCAAAATGACTGTTTGCTCATCAGGATAAGAAGCTATTTTATTTTGAACAACATGATAGACCTGTGATATTTTACCACCAGAAATGACAATCAATGATACATGATAGTGATCAGGAAAATCCGAAATGGGTGAAATTTGTTTATGTGTTAATGCAGATAACTCCCTCTCGAATCTGTTCCAATAATTATATGGTGATTCATGCCGAAATGAGTAAAAAAAGAAAAGAACATACGAATATGCTTTTGATACAACTGACATGGTACCTGGAAATTAAAATATTTGTGTGTGTGTTTATTGGTTCAAAGTGAATGTTAGATGCATTAATGTTTTGATAAGTGCTTGAGGCCGATTTTTCTTGTTCAGTTAAACTTTTGGTTGATTGGTTCAGAGACATGCGTCTTTGTCTCTGATTGGTTTAGCTCGTTTGCTATGCGCATTGGTAACAAAATTTGAAAATGACAATTGTCAATCAACAGATTAATTGGCAATATTTCTTCATTTTCAATTTGTGGTGGTTCATATGTACAAAGTGTAAAAGTTTCTCTTGCAACTTTCAACCAAACTTTAATTTTGCAGTTGTACAGAAGTGGTGCCACCTCAATTTCACAAGCTGTGGCCCATTCATTCAGTTTCAACATTGAGGTCAAATAGGATCTTTCGGTTATTGACAGACTATTAAAAAGTCTTGCTTTTTCTCCCACTGTTCCAGTTAATGTATATATTGCTGCAGATTGCATGTCTGTGCTGCCTTGCGACTCGAAGGGAAATATCCCCACTGTAGACTATATTTAACTGAGACAGTGAAAAAAACAATTTCCATCAACAGGTAAATATTCATGCAACGAACGAGACTCAAATTATTCATTTTTTTTAAACTTAAATTGATTTAACACACACATAGATCTACATAAATAGATATCTCATTATTTTTGTTTTGAAAGCTAAAAGAAAGAAAGACAAAAAGAAAGAAGAAGAATCATTTTGCAACTTGTAGTTTTACTTAAATTTATTGTTTTAGATTTAGATTTACATTATGTTCAATTTTATGGGAAAAAGTGGTGGCTAAAGCATTAACAACCTGCAGAATATGGAGTGAAATACCCTCCAAACAGTTGTGTTGTTCTTTTACTGAAAACAAACAGAGCAGACGGCGTTTGTTTGCTAATTATGCAGTGTCAAATTCCGCTTCGTTTTGATTGGCTCACTTCTGGTCATACTCATTGGCATACGTTCTATTTTGTGTGGTTTCCTGACCTTCTTGATAAATCGACTATTTATTTTGTAGGTCAGGGAATCAGACTAACGTTCTATTTAACTACGTCATTTGGTTAATTTCCCTATAGCAGAAATTTATTTGTGAAATAAATAAATTATTCTAATGTACGTTATGTATATTTTAGTGTTTTTACATATATTATATTTTGTACGTAATTATAAGGAGAGATTTGAAATAACTATTCATGATTCAAGATAAAAAAGTGATTTTGTAAACCCAGATTTTCGTATAGAATTCCTATATTTTATGTAATCAAATTAAAAACAACCTACGTAGCCGAGTGTTCCAAATTACGCATGAAAAAAATCAGAGGGTCATTTCATTTTTCAACGTTAGTATATGTTTGTAAATATATATTTTTCTTTAATCTTACGTGATAGCATAAGAGCTCGCATACTCGCGAATGCACGCTCGATTTAATTTGTGTAAAGTTTACTGCATAAGCTTAAATGCAGAGTACCTAGGCGATCTCCAATACAGTCGCAGTATATACATAGTAAAGTGTGTATTGGTGTGTGTCATCGCATTGTTCAAAAGGTGTTATTGGACTCCACAATGCTTAATTGCTTTCAATAAGTCATTTCGTAACCTGGTTGATTCGTACCCTAGCCCTGGTCAATTCGTAAACTTGATAATTTTCCATACTCATCTATTAATTTTTTTAATTCTAGAACAGTTGATATCAGTATCAGATATGTTATATCAGGTACATATCCCTTGTAAATTAGCGATGTTTGAAATATATTTGAGAGTATAACCCTTCATTTTTATTACCAATAGTTTATAATTTCTAAATTTTACACTGTCAGCATTGATTTTACTAGATATATATTTGTGAATTGAAATTCTTGTTATATTTTTAGTCATCAACCTTCCGGCAACAGTCTTTCTGATGATTTATATAAGATGTTCAGGTTTCTCCACAGGTCATTTAAGTACAGGGGCACCCCAGCATTTAAATAGTATTCACCTAGCACTTACATTCTTTAACAGAATTTGCAAAAGCTTACTTTCTTCTAAATCATGTTTTATTCTTTCCATATATTTTCTCATTGTAAATTTTACTTAAAATGAAAAACATTAATATGATGACTTAACCTGATTAATAAGTTTTATTAGTAAAATATATTTCAATGAATGCCTTTCACAGAGCTTGAAAATGTGTTTAAGTGTTGTTACCCTATTAGGCTAGTGCTTGCATTCCTTCCTGTGGAGAACCCTGACATTATCTATCATTTTCTTTCGTCTCTCACAGCTGATTCAAGTGGGAGAAATCATTGGTTACTTGCGGATATCAAATGCCTTGAAAGATCACAATACCACCCACCCCCAACAAGAGGTCTCTCGACAAGTTATTTTAGTTAAATGACATCAACTGTAAAGTGCAAAAAATGCCCGTGTATGTTGCCAATTGTTCCAAACCAAGACAACAAATAGTTTCCCAAACAGTTACAAACCAGTTGGGACTCAACATTGGTCCCAAAATGTAAATGTAGAAATAAGAAAAGTTAAACATTAGAAAGGAAGCTGATGGAGGTTTGTTTACTAGTATAATCAATGAGTAATATTATTAGTATAATTAATATAATACACTTGCATTCATTCTCCAGTTTGGGCTGTTTCTTTATATGTTCAGCTAAAATTATAACACAATATTTACTTATATACATAATGGTACCTGGTGTTGAATACATCTTTATAGTGTAATGTAGCACACTTTTCTATATGAAAAGAACTCCAGGTTCAAGTCCTGGTGAAGACCTCAACACTTTCAACAATTGACTAACATAAACACTTAATTTTATCAGGCATTACTATTACAAGAATGCTAACAGACATTGAACTTGCCTAAAGTATCTCATCAACTGTCATGAAAACTCAAAATTGTTCTATCCTTCCTGAAATAAACATGCCCCAAATTACAGATCAAAACAATTTCACTGCCTTCATTTCATTAATTCAAAACATATTTGCATTGCATTGTAAGAAGCCTCCAACAGATATCCGTAGTTGGAATTGAACCAACATCTTCCATCTTAAAGATGGATGTACTTCATTGTACTATAAGGATGAACCCTGTTTTCTTTGGCCGCTGAAAAATTATAATTTGTTGAGAAACAATAATTCTGCAAAGGTCATTTGAACTAAGCAGGACCCAAAAGTGATTGCAAAACCAGTACATTCCATTCCTATTGATTTGGGTATAAATAATGCAAGTCCCATTTTATGAATAAATGCTTCATGCACAATAGTCAGGTTACATTTGTATACATTAATATATCTAAAATGAAACTATTGACTACTATTTTAAGGTATTATTATATCATGACTTACCAGTTGTATTCTGTGTAATTTAGTTTTGTTGCACGAAGCCATAATCTGAACAAGAGTTGTCAGAAGACCAACAAAGCTCGCCTCTGGGTGTCAAAGTCCAAAAAGGGCCATAACTGTGGCAAAATGCAATCAAGAGTTATGGTTCTTATCTCTGTGTGTTCTGTTGATGATGGTAGACACACATGCAAAGTTTCATTCATATCCAATGAGTGGTTGCATAGATATCTGAAACGTGTACGCAAAAGTTTAACCTGGGTGACTACAGACGACGACGCCGACGGGGTCATGACAATAGCTCTCCTTGGACTTTGTCCAGGCGAGCTTAAAAATTATCACAGTTTACTTAATTAATAATTTCACATCAAAGTATCTAAAAAAGTTATGGATAATGGATAGTTTTCACAAAAAACATAGTAACAAACAAACAAACAAACATTTTATTAAACATAAAACAGCACTTGCGTGTTTTATACTCATACAACAAATATCAACATAAACATAAAACAAAAAATTAATCATAATATTGTCAATATTCATCCAAATGAACCCAGAGTTGGCCCATGCAGAAAATCATTTTCCTATGATCCTCTCAAGATGATGATTGCTTATCTCTCACTGCTAAGGTTGTAGGTTAGAGTCGTGCTTGCTCCAAAAACTTCATGCGAGAAAGTTGGTCAGTTACTTGCGGAAGTGTTGTAGTTTAACTCCGATTCGTTCTGAGGTCTTCCTCTGCCAATAAAACTGTATATGTCATTATATAAACTGTATATGTCATTATATAAACTGTATATGTCATTATATAAACTGTATATGTCATTATATAAACTGTATATGTCATTATATAAACTGTATGTGTCATTATATAAACTGAATGTGTTGAAAATGGCATTAAAACCCATTAAAAAAACGTATATTTTCTGGAAATACAATCATTTTAAATATTGATAAATATCTAAACATACACAATTATTTTGTGAAACATACCCAAGGTGTTTGTCTATCAAGCCATGGGTTGCAAGTTTGGTCTGATGTTTAGCATTATGGCCTCTCAAAATCATCACCCAATACTCATGGGTGAAAGTGTTCCTGATTATGCCGGATTTCCGGATTTTCTGTCTTTAAAAGGGTTATTTTTGTGAAACGTGTAAATTCGTGGAGATATTTTTAGGGGTGGGGGGGGGGGGGGGGGTACCCTCTGAAATACGGTTGTGAGACTCATAATTTAATCCTATTAATAAATAAAAAGACCGCGAATTCTGTCCTCGTTTCCTATCTTAAATTTTCGTCCAAAAATTTAAGCCAAGTCAGAGCCCTGAAATCCCGCTATAATGAATATCGCCGAGGTATTCCGAAATTCGTAATTTTTCGGTCTGAATCTATTTACCCCGCCAATGTTTACATTTTTAACTGTGATGAGGTTTTTAGACAGAAATTCAGACATTAAACTGTTGGAAACGGGTGTGAAAAACAAATGGAGATGGGAATGGGTAGAAGAGAGAGATACGCATGGTCAGAAATTTGGAGAGTGGTTGAAGAAAATAGATGTAGCTGGAATGGCGTTTTGTGACGTCTGCGGAAAGACAATCAATTATAGATCCAGTGGGAAAAAAGCTTTTCGTGTGCATGCTGAGGATTCAAATCATAAAGCAAAGCTTAGGATTATAAAATCAAACCAGGTAAAGAGTGTTTTTTATCTATCTAGCTGGGAAAAGGGGGTATTATGAACACTGACAATTGTTACGAATGTCAATTTGTAGTGGCCATTATGAGTCGTAATACCGCACTAAACCTTTTTCCATTCTGTCTTTTCCAACTCTTTTAAAAGGTCTGTGATAGGTTATAATTTAAAATGAGCTCGCCCTAGGTGAAGTGCTGCCCATTTTTTTTGTAAATGTGGACTTAGTTTATTTTTGCCAGTTTTTTGCCAGTTTTTTCCCAACTATATTGAATATTTCCTTTGTTTTGATAACACCAGTCATTCAAACACTTGAAGAGATCGAGCTATAGATAGTTGTTTTTAAAAACACAAAAATTATTATGATTCCAGGTACTACCAGGGTCTTCCAAAGCTAAACCAGAGACGGAGTTTATGCAGAGTAGAGTTGCAAAACAGAGAGCAATTACAGCTGCTTTTATTAGTGAACATTGTCTCCCATTCACCCTAGCAGAGAACTTGATCAATTTAGCCATTCTTGTATGAAAATATTTTAAAATTATTATGTTTTTGCAATGATTTGTGTCAAGTAATAACTTGTGTATAAACATATTTCAGAAGCTTCCAAAGGTCTTCAATTTGTTCATTTTCTCTCAGCTTCAAGGGGGGTTTGCCCCCCATGACTCCCCACCTGGGCTTTGCCCTGGACCTAATCAGGGGCCTTGTGGCCCCCTGCTTTTTTTTTCAGGATTTCAATATTTTTATACTTTCACCCATGAATACTGGATCTACCCAGGACATGAACTCAACATTAATTCACACTAACTGTATGATTATTTGACAATCACAGTTGAAGCTGCACTTAAAAACTTGAATACTATAGATGTTGTTTTTTTTTACAAATTTACTTGCATTAATTATATTCATGCTGTGCTGCACTATAATGAGTAAGGCCTTAGTCTTCTAAAGGACCCTTAATAAAGTTCATGCATGGTTAATGATTCCCATGAGTAGGGGTTTGAAGTACAAATCAAGATGCAGGGGTGTAAAGGAGCCACTTAAGGGTACATTACACAGGAATACTTGTGGAAAATAGAAAATATTGTAACCATGTAATAATTCTTATAATATTGAATACTATTTAATATTGTACCGTATTGCTATATTAGAAATTTCTGTAATTAATACAGTTATTAAGATCAGATTAATAATCACTTGTATAATAACAATCCTAAATTTTATCAAAGTGTACAAGTAAATAAGCCTATAGTCATGAGGTGTCACATATGTTGTACATCCTGGGCTGGAAAGGAAATATTAGTGCCAGAATGTTTGCACAGTAGTTGTCAGGAATTGGGCACATCCTGTATAGTGTAAATGATTAGTTGTTTGAGTGATGGGTATTAGTTCAGTAGTTAATGAATGGAACTGACCAATGAAAGAAAGGATTCATTAGTTTGTTAGGGACTTCAAAGACTAAGAGAGTGTGATACTAAATATGGGAGGAGTCTGAGAAGAAAGAGTGTGAAATATGAAAGTATGTAGGTAGTAAGAAAAGGGTGGTTGAAAGGTTAAGTAAGGAAAAAGAGATTGAAGGGTTAAGAGGTGAAAGTAGGTTGAGAAGTGAAGGTTAAGATAGTTAGGAAATAAGGAGAAAGAAAGTTAAATAAAGAACATTTGAAGTGAAGAAGAGTTAAGAAGTTAATGTTCAAGTGAACTGTGAGATATGAATTTGATGATTATATGGAAAATTAAAATGATGTAAATTGAATACAAGTGTTATAGTATTCTCATTTTGTCATTCTTTTCATTTGTGTAAAAAGAAATGTTCAATTTGAACCATTGTGTAATAAAAATTCAAAATAATTAGACTTGGTTCTATAAAGAAGATTATATTCCCATAAATGTCCAGGATGGACCCAAAAAAAGTTAAAAGGTTTAAATGGGAAGGGTGGGTGGTCGTATGACATTATTCTGTGTTTTTTGTACAGAACTTTTTCTTTTAAGATGTTCAATTTATAATTTTCATTATAATCATAGTTTGACATTTGAAAAAAAAATCCAGTGGATTAAAAAAAACACAGAATTTTTTTACTGTTCTAAATATTTAAGTAGACTTTATTGTTTCCATCTATTTTTCTCATACAATTATTATTATTATGAAAAATGCCAATATTTAGTACTTTAAAGTATTGAAAGAACATGAGAAAAAACAAGCAGTTATAGCAGTTTCAGATGATGTTGATGTCTATAAATAAGTAAATGTAACATAAATTCTTTAAATCAAAATAGATAATACTGCATAGTCTTTCTTTGAGATAAATATATAGTAAACAAGTATGTAACATACAACATATATGGTTATGATGAATACTTTAATGAAGTTATCTTATTTAGTTTTTTCAATGTACAGAGGGTGGGTTTCTGTTTCACCAACACCTTCTTTGAATTACTGTATTAACTGATTTAAGAATGGTGGTTTGCCTATTCTGTAACCAGTTGGACAATTGCAATTCTACAGAATCCAGTGCAAAAACACTGTTATCTAGAATATATTTCTGTAAACTTATGTTTCCTTGAGGTACTAGAGCAAATGACCGAGTTTTTGTTGGTGAGGCGGTAGCTTGCTCTCTGCTCATATGGTTTTTGACAGAATTTAAAGAGCAAACATTACTTGCTAGTAAATGTTTTTTCTCTTAATGTTAGAACAAACTGAAACACAATGTTTTGTACAGTTATTGTATAACAAACCGGTATTTGATACAAAATATATAAAAAAAAATCAAAAAAAAATCAGAGGTAATAGATTTACTAAAGAACCTGGAAAGTTTGCTTCTTAATTTGCAAATATGAAAGTGTTATATCAGAAATTTTGTACAGACTACATCATAATTTGTATTTTTTACATTTGATTTTGTTAAATGTTACAAAAAAATAAAAAATTACCAAAAAATAGTTTTATATTGTGAAATTGAAAAAAATCCAATGGTTATTATAAGCAAGTACAGCATTGTTAAACTATCTACTATATATAAGAACTTAGTGAATATCCATATTCATTTAGGTCAAAACAATGCTGTCATCACAATGAAATGGTATATGGCACACTTTATGATCTTGGTCATTGAAAATGATTCAATTACAGCTATATGTTTTGACTGATAGACCGGTTACCATTGTCTTATTATTAATAACTATGACAGGGAGACAATGTGACATTTCCAAGCAAAAGCGAAAGAACAGTACAAAAAGAATGGTGTTTTCTTTGATATAGACTGTTTAAGTAACCCAACGAAAATTCAACTTGATATTCAAGGTGTAGTATTTGGTGTAGAATCCCGGAGACAGCAGGGCTTGATAAGCTCAGTCGTTAGCGCATCTGACTATCAATCCAAGGGTCGTCAGTTTGAATCCCCGCCCAGTCTGAATCTCTGTGATGGTTGATAGTTGACATTGCTTTTCATTATCATTTATCTCTCACTGCTGATTCAAGTGGGAAAGGTATCAGTTACTTGTGGAGATGGGGTGTATTCGAGAGATCCCAAGAAACTGGTTAGGTTAACTAGATATAGAAACATCCATGTAACGAGACAAATATACAGCAAGTCTTGGACTAATTATGTCCTTTTATATGGGTTCAACAATATCATAGACTGCCTGTTGCACAGTAAATGGGCCAATTATGTTAGCATCTAAGTAAAAAAAAAAAAGTTTAAGATATTCATTTGTTTTTGTTTTTTTTAATACATTTATGTTTTAAGTATGTAAAACAACCGAAGAAGAGATAAGTTTCAACTTAAATTTTAAAAAAAATCTTATATTTCTCTAGGCAGGTAGGCAAGAGGACGGACGTTACAGTTTCATGAGTTATGTTGATGTGTGTGCTTGTTTTTAATGTCTAAGTCTTTAAAATGGGTACATGTATTCATCTTGTGTATCTGTAGTAACATATAAGCAACATTTAAAAAAAATATGCTTTTAAGTATTTTTTTTTACATTTTATATATTCTATACGGGCAAAACAAATATAACCATACTTTTATATTTTCTTTAAAAGATGGTTTTACTTGTTTAATCTGTATAAAATTAACATTAAAATAAAGAAGTAACACAAATATAACATACTATGAACATTTATTACAGTCTCTTTTATGTCAGTTTTAATAAATAGCATATGTACAACATAAGGGCTCAGGGGACGGACGTTACAATATAAGGGGACGGACGTTACATTAAATTTGAACATCACTCTAAGAGAGATGCAATTGTTTGAGTTCATACAATTCTTATTTAGTTAAAGTAATGTGTAAAAGAAATGTAGCTACTTATAATTAAAAAAAAAATGCAATTTCAAAATAGTATTTTTATAATATATTTCAATTAAAATATGCTAATTCATGATTTTGTCATGCATTCATTGAAATTATTCCGTTTGAATTATTGGTTATACTTGGTCATACTATTACACAATATTTGATAATAATGGGACTTGTTTTCAGCATCCAATACCCTTTTTGTCCAAGTTTTAGTAATTTTATAGGAACTTAAAATTGTCTATAGCACAAGGGGACGGACGTTACATTTAAAAGAGATGATATTAAAACTACATTTTAAGGAAACCACTACTAAATTCTAAAACTTTTAAACTAATATATAATTAATCCAATAATTTAGATGCAACAATGCTTGTTGTGGATTTTTGTTTCTCTTTTCGGTTTCCTAATTTCTGCTTCAGGGATTCAATGATAGAGAATTGTGTGTTTATTTTTTTCGAGTCACTTTTTGGTTTAACACAGCCTGTACAGAGATACTCTGACTTGACATCTGGCGAGACCGTGGTGTCGTATTTTCAACAAGTTTTTCAATGATTCGCGCCTTCTTAGCTGGAGTTCCAAGCAAAGTTTCTTTAACACGTTTGAATGCTTTAGCCTCACTACTTTTATACCTGTATGTTTTATCACTGTCAACTATCGGGGAATTTGAAACCGATTTCTTACTGTCCTTTGGGTGAACACGGAGTCGAAAATTGTAAGCCTCTTTATTAATCTTTTTCTGGCTGCGTAGTAGTTTCATGTCTTCCCTATGTTGTTCATTCCTTTGTCTTTGGTTTTGGGGGTTCGGGGTTGTAGACATGATGGTCTCATTTTTTTTTGTGTTGTCTTTCCCTGAATTTACGAACACGGTCTGCTGTTGCTGATTTAATTTTCTCTATTAAAGACAGCTTTGAACTTTCTAGGTTGATTTTCAGTAGTGTCCTTCAATTTTTGTCTCTCTGCTTTCTTCCTAGCTACATCTTTTTTCTTAGTTTCTGCATGCTTTTCCTGCAATTATGTTAAAGTAAAATATTACAAAATGAACTAGTGTTTACGATACCTATAATTTGAACAGCATAGATCCGATACTGTTTTTCAATATTTTATTAAATTCAATACTTATGTCTGTCTGTCTGTCTGTCTGTCTGTCTGTCTGTCTCAACTATATACACAATATATGGTATGTATTTACAGACAGTTTAGTTTACTTATTTAAATAATGTTTTTAACTTATTTTACATCAATTGTGAAAAAAGAGTTATTACATCTTAGACAAATCATGTTCGAAGTCTTCTTGGGTAGAACCAGTACTAAGCGTATGCAGATAAAGTGCAGTAATTACAAAGCAAGAATGATTATAAAATATTAAAATAACCTTTAACTAGCAAACATGATTATAACATATCAAAATAACCTCTAACTAGGTAAAAACAACTTAAATGTTTTTTGCGATCTGTGTAGATGTTGACCCAGATCAGCCATCCATGCAATCTGAGCAGGGTCTACACTGTTTGCTACTCAGTCAATAAATTATAAAAAAAACACCCTATAAATCAGGAATAAAGAAGGGTCCATTTATAAACCATGTGATGAATGAAAGGATAATATTAAAACAAAATAATCATACAATTACCTTATTAAGCTTCAATTTTTCTTTGGCGTCTCTTTCTTTCTCGCGTTAGGCTTCTGCATCCATTATTGCACGATAAGAAACGAATGATAAGATTTTTATGTCATACCCTTTTAAAGTAAATTTAGATGAAGCCAAGATGAGCAGTATTTTTTGACATGCCACTTTGTTATTTATACTGTGTATTCTACCTGCCATTTTACCCCCATTTAACATCGTTACCCATTCTAGTTCCCAGGACAAATATAAATTTCTCACCTTTTTAAGAAGTGCCAAATGGAATATAATGTCTACATCTATATTGTAGAAGGTATATGCTACTGTCAATCTACCTGACATCCTACTGTGCTCTCCTAATTTCCCCCAAGGACTACATTCACACCATGTGGTAATATACACTGGAGACATAATGCCCCCCTCTGTCTGCATACTGCACACAGTGCCTCCATAGATCACCCCATGTTTAATAACCCCTGGGTTGATGACAGGATGTATGTAATAATACATCATTTTATGGCCTATTGCTAATTTCAACATTTTCAGTTAAATTAGAGGTTTGTATCAATTGTACATTGCTACTAAAAATCATGTAACGTCCGTCCCCTTTTTGTAACGTCCGTCCCCTATTTTTTAAAGTGAATTTAAACATTCAATTTCAATGCAAATTCTCTTAATTTTTATTTCCTAAACAAACATGTGTATAAGAAATTTAAGAAAGTACTCTTCCATGAGATTGTAGCTATACAATTTTATTAAACACCACAATTCATTGATCTTGCATTATGAATTTATTAAAAAAGTCTATAATATAGTCAATATATATATATATATTGATATTTTTTTTTATTCAAGTCTAAACAGCACACTGCTAACATAATATACTTTTATAAATGGAAAAAAAATGTGAAAAGATGATAAAAACATAGATTTATTATTTGTATATATAGGGGGACGGACGTTACGGGGACGGACGTTACATGTCAATTTTACATTTTAGTGTATATTTTCCTTAAATATGCTCAGACCAAGTTTTATTTAACTTTTTTTTGGATAGTACATGGATATGTATGTCAGCAGGTGAATGTATTATTCTGTTTATCTTTTTGGAAGAATATATGGCGGGGGGACGGACGTTACAGTTTTTTTGTCACAAATTGAAATTTTCTGATGTTAGGTATTTTTTTCACAAATACACTATTTTAACAGTAAAAATAAAACTCTCCTTTTGAATCACATACAATAGCAAAGCATAGGAAGGAAAATAAACATTCATTTAGTACATATTCATATATTTATGAATAAATAAGAGAACAAAGGTTTTAATTTAATTTTTTCCATTACGAAGTAGTGGTATCGTTCAAAAGTCTACATAAGAAAAACGACTTAGTTGATTATGAAAAGCCATACATCAAAATAAAAGTAATTAAAATATCTATTGATAAATTCTAATAAAATGGGTAAATGAGAAACTAAATGAATTTTATGTGTATTTAAATAATGGGTAAATTTTAGATGCTAACACATTACGCCCTAAAACAGTTGTTTTGAGCTATTAAAAGCGCTCTTAAAAAAAAATCATGGATTTTTGCATGAAAAAAAAAAATATACACTTAGGTAATTATGTTATGTTATAGAAATAATGGTTTAATTTAGAATTTAACACATATATATTTTTTTTTATTCATTTACCTGTTTTTTTAAAAAATTGGCCCATTTACTGTGCAACAGGCAATACTAGATATATCCTGCTGATACTAAATACCGGTGACGTAAGCGAATTTTGCTCATTTGCACACACTAATTAACTTAACTATATAATTATAAAATAAATATCACTGATTTTATCTGTTTTTATAGAAAAACAACATTTAGAAATGCAACAAACAATTTACAAACCTTTAAAATCAGCTTTTTAATAAGTAGGTCAAGCCGCCTAATTTGTTGATGTCGGATACTAAATACCGGTGATCGGGTAAATTATGCCTCTGGATGTTGTTTACTGTGCTACTAGGTAAATGTTCTGGTTTTTTTTATGAGAAATTTGTCCACATGCTATTATCATAAGAAAAAAATAGTTGAATATCACTGTCTAAAACAGTCTTATTTACAGCTGTATCATAATGTATTTACAATTTTTTTTCTATATTGAAATAATTTAAATAACTAATTTATATTACAGGGCAGTGGAATGTGGAGCCCCTCCTCAAAACTCTGACTTGAGTACAGAACTTTAAATGTGTCCAGTGCATGCAAATGGCACACTGACCCCACTGAACAAATTCAGTAGTGTAGGCTAGGTCGAGAGCCTCTGGTGACAGTTTCTTGCACACACAACTCTTTTCCGATTCTGGAACTTCACTGTCCATGGTTTGATCATCACTGTCCTCAAACACCAGATTTATTGCCGATGTGCCAGGTTTTGGGGATGGTTTCTGTTTTTCAAATGGCTTTTCAGTGAGTTTTATTGTCAAACTTTTCTTTGTGGAGACTTTGGTTTTCTTTACGGTTTCTGGTTCTGTAGTTAAATGTTTCATTTTTTCTTCTTTGGATGGGGACATCAAATTGCCACATTGTTGGCTGAGATTTTCTTTTTTTTCAACTTTCTACTGCCTTTGTGATTTTTCTGCTCTCAAGAAAGTTAGTTTCAGGTGGTTCATTTTTTGTTTCAATGTTGGTATGATATATTGTGGATGGAGCTGTTTTTATTTCTGGTATTTGTTTCCTTTCAAGAGGGTATATGCCTGTCTTTCTAAATGATGATATCAAGTTCTCGGGTGTAAGTCCTTTGTTGTAGGCCTTGCTGGATATGGCAGCAACATTTCTGCGCCAGGATTCTTTCGAAGAAATGCTTGGCATTCACTGTA
Source organism: Panopea generosa (assembly GCA_029582155.1). Classification (NCBI taxonomy): domain Eukaryota; kingdom Metazoa; phylum Mollusca; class Bivalvia; order Adapedonta; family Hiatellidae; genus Panopea; species Panopea generosa. Next base: position 29,927,765 of record CM055912.1, on the reverse strand, counting down.
ATAGCAGTTCTTAAGTTGTCCAAGAACTTCCTACATCCAGAGGCTGTGTGAGGTGTGAGGTGGGTGGTGGCAAAACAAAGAAGACAACGTTGTGAGCTTTGCCCCACTCTCTCAAAGTAAGGTTGACGTGTGATTTGTGCCCATCAAACAAAATTAATAGAGGGTGCCCATGAATTGGAACAAACTTCAGGAAATTGTTTTGAAGATACTCCATTAATACAGCAGAGTTGGACCATCCAGATTCTGTGACTGTTCCGGATGATCCAGGACATGCTCCTTGCAAAAGATCAGCATTCCACCGTTTTCCTGGAAATATATAAAATGGTGGAACATGTGTTCCAGCAGCACTGCCCATTCCAATGATAGTATCATTCTTTCCCCCTATTGGAGGTTATGACTTGTGGGGTGGTACCTTTGAGACATAACACATTCGTTGGTGTGTGCTCCATGACTATGCCTGTCGACATTCCAAATGTTTTCTGGTCTGTTCTCGAAATCATATTTTTGAAAAACATCTTCCAGTTCATTAAAATAATTATCTAACACACCAGCGGATGTACTTTTGACGCGAGCCAATGACAGTTTCTGCGGCTTTCCTAATGTCAGAGTTGTGTTTCTAGTTTCGAAACTATTATACCACGATTGTGCAAAGGCAGGGTCAGATGATTTTTTCCTATGTATACTTATGGCGAAATCTGTGGCGAGGTTAAGAAACTCTTTGCGCGAATAGCCATATTCTATACCTGCCATATAGACCACATGGTCAGTCAGTTGTTGCTCCTCTTCAATGCTAAAGGTAGGGGTTGGACCAGGGTTGATTTGCCTTCCTTTTCCATCTGAAACGGGTTGCAGCCCCAAGGTCTTATCACGAAGTGTTTTTTCAGGAACACCATAGAGTTTGGCTGCTTTGCAAACAGACATCCCTTTAACCTTAACATATTCATATGCTTTTGAGAGCAAAGTTACATCATAATGCCTCTTTTTGTATTTGCCAATTGTTCGGAGCTGAAATTAAAAAAAAAGATGGGAAATAAAATATGAAAAAAATAAACTAGAAAATAAATTAATAGATCAAAATAATATATAGTTAAAAATATAAAAAAAAAAAAACCCATAAAAAAAAAACAACAGAAGTTTTATTAAATACATTCCTTTGTCCATATAAGGAAATAACGTGACAGGCGACGCCATATTTGTTTACAAACATTAGGCGAACACACCAACAATAATCCAAAGAAACCTAAAAAAGTTCCTGTTGTGTTATTCCCCGGGGAAAATCTAATCACATTTCCAATTTGGTGGATCCTTGGACTACGAGGTCTAATACCGATGGAGACGGAATTGGCCGAGTATGTATTTGCCAGGTACTACTAAAACCCGGCCAGATTCCGGCTGATCCGGTCACTTTTCCGGTCGCAAATATTTTCTTGATATATATGTCAAGGACAGTACATAATTATTGGGGTTAGGGCAGTTTAACATCATAATCACTAGTATACACGTCACATTTGCCTTTTCCCTACGGCCGGAAAAGTGACCGGATCGGCCGGAATCTGGCCGGGTTTGCCAGCACATTTTCACGCGGGTCAAAATAGCCTCGTCTACAGATCTATGGTTAATATGGTCATATATTGGTTTACAAAGTATTAGAGTAAATGTATACATTTCCGACTAACCCTAACCCTTTTTTCTGGATCATGTTTGAATATTAACCATAGCATATATGATATGTTTGATTTATGTGCCAGAGCTGTAGGAATGGGGTTTCTCTAAATAATGATGTAAAATCAGCCCCCTTCTGCTAGGAATATGGTCAGATTAATGTGTGGTACATGGTGAAAAATCATAAAATTTCATATTTGCGACACTTGTATATATATATATAATTCCTTGCCGGTATGAGATTTGTTCGAAAATACTTATTGGAACCTATTAACAAGGAATTATCTATATAATTCCTTGCTATTAATCTGTATATCAGAGTTGAACGAGTAGCCTACCAATAACACCCCGTGCATGTTGGAAGCACATGCGCCACAGTAAAAAGAGTGAAAATCGAATTCTGTGTTTAAGTACCATTTTGGGCCATGTCGTACTTGACCAGTATGAATTTTAAAAATATGTTTTGGTAAAAACAAAAATAAAATATACATGTTGCGATAAAGAATGGTAAAAAAATCAGAGCTCTAGACCAATTAATAAGTCTGGAAAATTATGAAATTTTAATTTTTGAAAAGCCGTGAAAACCTTTGCCATTGGTCAGCCTTTCCTTAGACTGGTTCCCGGCCTTATATAACATAAGATGCGAAGGCACCATCGAGAGCATTTTGGGTCCGAGAACCAGGCTACATTTTTCCCCACCAGGGCTGTGTTCAGTTCGGTCAAACGTTTGATAACGTTAGCTAACATATTTTCCTAGACACTGGCCCAACCTCACACAGTACATGTTAATTTTAGGGAACCAGGCATTAACCGTGTTTGCTGTTTAACGGTGCTGAACGCAGCCCAGGCGCAAATTCAGAATTTACCACGCGAAGGACAAAAGCTGCCGATCCCAGACAGGCCAACTATCTGAGATAGGTAATGATTGACACATTTAAAGCACTTTCCGAATACTTAAAATTATATCGTTGCCATCTGTTCATGCAGAAGTACGATTTGTTGTGATTCTCAATTTTAAAATAAATAAAATAGGAAGGGAAGAAAAGAAGAGAAAAAAACAACTTCGATAGCAATCATGTTATTCGTAATAACTGTATCATCTTATCAAGGGACTTAATGGGTTTTATATTGGCGTTAACTACCAGAGACAGGTTGCTATAAAAATAGAGCCTACATTCTAAATGTGTTTAAACATTCAGTGTAAAGTGTTTTTAAATAGTTTTTTAATGTGTAAATACTTAAAACTGATGATGCTTCAATGATAGCATGCATGCATCACATTATTAAGGGAATAATGTGGTTAAAATTGGCGTTAACTACATGTACCAGAGACATGCTACTATATAAATAGAGCGTATATTCTACATTTGTTTTTGCATTCGATGTTGAATGTGTAAATATCTAAAACTGACGATGCCTTAATGATAGCATGCATGTATCACATTATTAAGGGACACAATGTGGTAAAAATGACGTTAACTATCGGAGACAGGTTACTATATAAATAGAGCGTATATTCTACATTTGTTTATACATTCAATTCAAAGCGTTTTTAAAGTTTTTTAATTATGTAAATACTTAAAACTGACGATGCCTTAATGATATCATGCATGTATCACCTTACAAAGGGATAGAATGTGGTAAAATTGGCGCTAACTACCAGAGCCAGGTTACCATATAAATATAGCATACATTCTACATTTGTTTATACATTCAGTTCAAAGAGATTTTAAATATTTTAAAACGTGCAAATACTTAAAACTGATGATACCTCAATGATATCATGCCTGTATCAAATTACCAAGGGACACATTAGGGTTAAAATTGGCATTAACTGATTAACTGTATATAAAGATCTACTATAGGCAGCACCCTCGGTGTTAGTTTCACATACCGGATGTATATAAAGGTCTACTATAGGCAGCACCCTCGGTGTTAGTTTCACGTATCTGATGTATGTAAAGGTCTACTATAGGCAGCACACTCGGTGTTAGGTTCACATACTGATGCATATGAAGGTCTACTAAAGGCAGCAACCTCGGTGTTAGGTTCACATAGCTGATGCATATAAAGGTCTATTATGGGCAGCACCCTCGGTGTTAGGTTCACATATCTGATGTATATAAAGGTCTACTATAGGCAGCACCCTCGGTGTTAGGTTCACATACAGACCCTAAACCGCTCAAGTACCCCATAATTGCACTCCGTCTGCGCTCAGTTTGCACTCCGTTCGCGCTCCGTTCGCGCTTAGTTCGCGCTCCGTTCGCGCTCCGTTTGCGTGCACTCGATTAAACGCGGTTAATTTAATGCACTCACAAACGCAAGTATTCGCTCACGAGCGCTGTATAGCTAAGTGCTGTATTTAATACTCCTCTTAGCGTTCGCTTCGTTCAGCGTTCACTCAACGTTCAGTTCGCTCAGTTCGGTTTCCGGCCCATAGCCAATCGCAACATCTCAACTCTTTAAACTGATTCTATATTGACTTTTTAATTTAATCTGTTCCAATGGAGCAATTAAATGTATCCATGGGATTTTAGTCAAGGTAAATTAATTCATATTCCGATTGTTTGTCTACAGATTATGTCACCCGCTGGACGATAGGTTGAACAAGTATCGATAGTAGGCATGTTAAACGGAAGTGTCTATGTTTTGATATGTGATCAGTGGTCTTGGTGATCAAAGAATATCGCACGTTATACCGGCTTCTGTTATTCAGACACCGACGTGTGTTTGCGTCAGTATCTTCTTTGATATACCGTAAGCTTTTTGTTACAGGAAATCAATAAAGTTTGTCCACAAAATTTACATATACATCAACATAAACTAAATAAATTGTTATTTATAATTAAATTTAATTAATAATTCCATACTGTTGATACCTCATTGGCCTTATGATAATCCATAAATCTGCTCAGTGTAAGCAGTGACTTAACAACATGTGGATATATCACTGGTTTTGTTAATGTTCAAACTAAAATAAGCTTTATAATCAATAATATGTACTGCATGGGTGATGAAAAATTTATTATAATCTGTGCGATGCAATTCGACAATATAATCAATGATTTTTGAAAAATAATAATCTTGTAGTGTTTTTTCTCGATTTGGGTCCAAATGTGGCTTCACTAAACTTAAAAAAAGATATTCTGATATTTTAAGTTTTTTATAATCATTTTCGTTATCATTATGTATATAAATATACTTGCAATAAACTTTTTTCAGTGGGTTTCTCAAATTATTCTTTTACTGATAGTATGCTTTATGTTAATATATTATTTAAAATGACAAACTATATTTAACTTCTTTGAAACTACACCCACTGTGCTATACCACTAATTATATGACACGCAGCAACACAACCGTGGTGTTAATTACGTTATGTCACATGCCAGTGAGAGCCGTGTCAATTAGGTTATATGCTAAAGCGGTGACTTATCGGTCTATTGACCACGGAAGATATGTATGATTTCATTTTGATTGTAATTCGTGTCAGATGGATGAATTTTAATTGAACATTATGTGATTGAAAAGAAAAAAATAAGAAAGAAAAACTGCCAGCCAATTAACAACAAATAAAAAAATTATTTAAGATATTGGTTATTCGAAGTTTCAGAACGCTTTAGTATGTAAATATTATGATGTTCATATCATTAAATTAACGAACCGAAAACCCCACGCCAGCTCTGAGTGAATGGTAGAAAGTGTGACATACACGTATAAAGGGATGTGTATTCAGGGCTGTCATTTTACCACAGCTGCCATAGCGATTTCGTATAAAAAAAGATCAGAATTGTTAATTTACAAAATAAAACAATCCTACAATTTTAAAACTAATAAAATTAAAGACATGTGTTTAAATCATTCCTTGTAAAAATGTAGTATTTTATTTGTATTATTTTTTACTTTCATTATTTGTTTTATTTTTTTTAAAATATTATTATCATTGGAGCTATTATTATAATATACATATTGACTTATTGATTTGTTTACAGCTTTTATATTGGATACGTGCGTATGTGCATCTGGTCAGTCGTTCACAATTTATATAACAATTAAATTACTATAATGAAGGCAGAGTTGCATGGCAATCATCAAAACAGATACGCATGATGAGAACCACATGTGTGTCAATAAATAGTTAATTGGTGATTTATCGGTCCATTGATCACAACGATCCCTGCCGGTGTGTAATTTTCATTTTGATTATAATTTGTGCAAGATGAATGAATCTTTATTTAACCCGCGGCATGTGATTGAATAATAAATATATAGTCAAAATCATAATTAAATATGCAGATTTTTTATAATTTTATTATTATCATCATTATTATTAATATCTATTGTATATTTTATTATTATTTATTACTATTATTACTAATATTATTGTTATTATTGCTATATTACTTTATTATTATATTATCATATTATTATTATCTGAGTATTTTTTCTTCTTTATTATTATTATTATTATTATTATTATTGTTGTCATTTCTTACTTGTTGCCCCTTTCACAACATTTATAGTGGCTTAATTGTTACGTGCTTACGTGCACGTGATCAGGCGTATCGATTTTGTAGGAAAGCGGGAAAACAATATATTTACTATTTTATAGGCAGTGAAAACATGTTCGTTTTTGTTAATTTAAACCTTCCTCATGATCAAAAGCTGTTCTTTAGTCAATATAAAATCACAACCTCATAAAGGTCACCTAGAAATTTACGTTTGCTAGGTTTTATTTCCTATGTCTAATGTGTTATTTCGGTCTGTCTTGTTAATTTGGCATACATACATTTATTTTACATTAATTTAATTTAGCTTGATTGTCAAGTAAGCTCGGAGCTTATGCATATCTTTCTCCAGTGCATTCCCTTATTAGATCTGGTACTGAATTGTGTTTCGAGAGGTCGGGTAAAGCCTGGGTCAAACTCGCGACCTCTGCCGTCTGAAGCCAGCACCCTATCCGCTGTACTACTGACCCATTTTATATTTTAGAATACAATTAATTTATTATTATTATTTTAATGAGATGTGCACGAGTATAATGTTTCCACTTTAATTGCAATATAACGGTTTACGTAGATTTGTTTACAACTAAGCACAAACTCAGTGTAACTATGTTTGGGGAAAATGTAAAACTAAAGTCCAAATTAAATTGAAAATTGGTAATTTTTATTTTGCCGAAATACCCAAACAAATAGAATCATAATCATATAATTTTACGCATATCTATGTTTTGTTTGATTCACGCATGCTTTGATATTTTTGTATTTGGAGCAGTATACGCTTAAATCGAAATAAAGTACATGTTTTGTATGTTCTATAACTAATTTATATCGAAATAACACGGCAAATTAGCCTTGAAACCTTAGATAACCAATGATGTGTCGTCTATTGTATAATAGGTGTTTTAAACATTATTGTATTGATCAGCTAAATATTGATATTTATGTTATAATTGATAAATTGTTGACCAAAATAAGTTTTATCATGCGTTTTACAGTAAAACATTTATATTAACTACATGGTTTATATTCATTTGAAAGAAAATTTATTTTTATCTCGATTTTAAGTATCGACTTCACGATCAAATAATAAAAAAAAGAGTATATCCGAATGAACGAGTGCACTCAGTAGCGCACGAAAAGTTCTGTTATCAGTTTTCTTACTGTGTCTAGCGTATACAGCGCTTCTGAGTGCACTCAGCGTATCTGAGTGCATTCAGCGTGTCTGAGTGCACTCGATCTATTTCATGCGTTCAGGAGTGCGTTTATTATTCAAAATCCAGCGTTTGCTTACGGTCCATGTCCGCTCCGTCTGCGCTCAATCTGCGCTCCGTTCGCGCTCCGTCTGCGCTACGCTCGCGCTCCGCTTACGCTCTGAGTGCACTCCGTTTGCGTGCAATTGGGGTACTTGAGCGGTTTAGGGTCTGTACCTGATGTATATGAAGGTCTACTATAGGCAGCACCCTCGGTGTTAGGTTCACATACCTGATGTATATAAAGGTCTACTATAGGCAGCACCCATGGTTTTAGGTTCACATATCTGATGTATATAAAGGTCTACTATAGGCAGCACCCTAGGTGTTAGGTTCACATATCTGATGTATATGAAAGTCTACTATAGGTAGCACCCTCGGTGTTAGGTTCACATACCGGATGTATATTAAGGTCTACTATAGGCAGCACCCTCGGTGTTAGGTTCGCGTATCTGATGTATATAAAGGTCTACTATAGGCAGCACACTCGGTGTTAGGTTCACATATCTGATGTACATGAAGGTCTGCTATAGACAGCACCTTCTGTGTTCGGGTCAGATATTGATGTACATAAAGGTCTACCATAGGCAGCATCCTCGGTGTTAGGTTCACATACCTGATGCTTAAAACTACAGAAAGTATACAACAAGTTTGATAATAGAACACATGTTATAAATAAACTGCTCATGTAGCCTATGAACCATATCTGCCCATCTCCGTTTTTCTGCTAAGAAATAACATTAAAATTTAAATGGTTAATGTTTATTAGTCTGATAGCAAGGAATGGTAGAAATGAGAGCGCAATGAGGAGAAAAAAAAATGACTGTAATTGAAAAAATGAACACAATTGTTATTTAAAAAAATCCATATAAATGAGGGGGATGGGGTACAAATTCTACATGTACACACTTCTATCTATAGACAAAAGGACATGGCTACTGTCCAATATTGAGGAAACATATTGTCGAACATGTAAAAAAAATTGTATGAAAATATTGAGTAATACAGGAGATAATTAGTTTTAAAGATCACATATTCTGGACTATTTCACTTATTTTCATGCTACAACATATTCTCATGTACATGTTTAACAGGCAGGCATAGGAAATGCTTTAAAAATGTCAATTTTGGATGTATAGCAAAGGTATTAGTTTGTTTGAAAATACGTATAGAATCAAATGAAACATAAAAAGGTATGAAACAATTAGTTTAGGCCAGCTACCACCATTGGGACCGGGTTCCTGACTTGCTGAAAAAAAGTAAAGGGATGTTAAGAGCATATATATCATGTGTGTAAGCTTGTTTCTGATTTAATATAAATGTCATAATGAATGTTTTTTCTTAATTTGTTAGAATAGGATGTTTGGATCATGAAAAAACAAAACATATTTGCTCATTTTGACTATTTAATGAAGCAAGTTGCACTAGTGGTAAATCTATGGAAATAAAAATGAATTCAGTCCGAGAGTGGGGGTCATGAACTTCAGTGAACCGAAAGTAGTTAACAGTGGTACTTTTGACCTATATTTTGTGTTTTATCATGTGTCTAGGGTAATACTTGAATGCAAGGTAGGTCATTTTCATGAACGAATGTTTTAAAAAACAAACGCTATAATGTAAATAAATGAGAAATGTAATGGTGGTAGCATGCTACTGCAGTAATACAACTACATCTGCAAGAAACATATTTTGACGGGAAACTCCATATCAACATGATCAACATATCAACAAAATCGTCTTGAAGAAACATCTTTAATCGTCATATCATCATATCTACAAGAATCTTCCTAGGATGTCCTGATCCCACATTACATCGTCGGGCTAATCGTCTGGTTGACCGCTTCGGTTTCAAATCGTTTAACACATCAACGCTTTAAACTAAACAGATTGCATTGACCCAGTCAGCAGCAAGTTCAAGCTCGACAATTGGATCTAGCACGGGAGATGGAGCAACATATCGCCAAGAAACCACATAGAAAAAAATCATCTTATCAAGCCAGTGGTGCAGCAATGGGAGGAGTAGTGACTCTGTCGACTGTCCGCTGGATACGTAATCTTCTGTTCTTGCTCGCCAAAAAGCCAAGAGCTAAGTGCGTGGGTAAATAAAAACTTAACGACGACGTTCTCATAGCAAGTGGTATTTCATTTTAATCTCAGTATCACCATAAGTCGCACAATTAGACATGTTTTTTGACCTGTTGTATGCTATATTTGTTTTTAATTTATAACTACTTAATGACATAAATTTGGTACAAATAATTTGTTTATGTCGCAGGGTTTCATTAACGGGGTAAAACGAGCTGTATTGTAAACTACATATATACTGGAGTGATAAATGTTGTTGTAAAGGGTTAAGCTTCACTTTGAACAAAAAAAAATCATATCGCGTTGGTGTCTATTTTAGGTTACTTAACCCTTTACTTCATATAGACCCCTTTGGACACCTCTAATATAGACGCCGTTGGACATCTCTAATATAGAAGGCTTTTGAATTATTGGGTGAATTATGTTTATATTAACTGACCGAGTGGAAAACAGTGCAGGGAGTGTTCAGATTGCTCGTTACGAGCAATCTGAACTCTTCCTGCACTGTTTTCAAAGGCCTTCTGTGATTGGTATCAATGGAGTAAAGGGTTAAGACACTTTTCTAAGCGCTGCCACACATGGCATGGAACCCTTTCAGTCACATTATACTGACACCGGGCCGACAAGACCTAAAACTATCCTATAATTGCTGATTGCCAAGCGATGTAGCTTCTAGTACCATCATTAAAGTCTTTAGTATGACGCGGTCGGTGATCGAACCCACGATTTTTCGCGTGGAAAGTGGACTCTCTAGTACTGCTTGACCAATGCTCCGACCATATATTATCGAACTATTTGGGATACTGACAATATTGCCCCCAAGAGATCTTTAATCGGGCTTTCCTCTGTCTTTATAATATGTAAGACTGTTTCTATTACTTTTACTATAACATATTATTCTTTATTTGTGCTTAAAAATATAACAATGTATTTTTTTATTAAACTTTCTATTAATATTAATTCTATTTTAATAAGATTTTATCTCTCTTGTTCTTTTTACACTTTTTTAAAAGCACTCTTTTATATTAATAATCAGTTCTACTGATCGGCACTTTACGGCAATGATCGTGTCCCATGGATTAAAACTGATGGTCTTTGTTGTTTTTATGACTCCACCCGTAGAGATGACACGGTCATTAATAACATTGTTATTCACGTTTTAAATCATTTTAAAACATATATAAAATGAAATGCTTAAAACTGACGAAAAGTCATTTTAATGATTATCATTGGATCTATACTTGTCATGTATCTAATGAATTTATATATATTAGGAATTTCAAAAGTGGTTATTGTGTAGTTGTTGCAACGATATCTTATGCAGAAATAAGTTATAATAAGATAATTAAAGCACTAATACTATGCAGTATCAAGGAGTCTTTGGAATTATATAGACCGAATGACGTCAGGAGAACGGCAAGCGAAGGCGAGACTGAGGGCGGAAAATCGGACGATGACTAGGAAGCGACCCAAGGCACACCAAATGACAACGAATTAACATATATAAACAGTGAATTTTTTTATGAACATTGTCACGGTGAACATTAAAGGTTAAAATAAATATTGGGGTAATAGTTGTGTAAAGAACTACTTGTATAAATTCGATATTATAGCTTTAGTTGAGACTCCGGAGAATTTTATGGCTTTCTAGAATCTTATACGTATTTTGATTGTGTCCGAAATAAAGCACCAAATGCTCTTAAAAATAGTGGAGGTGAAGGAATGTTTGTTAAAGATTGTCTTATCAAACAAAATCTAGTAAAACGTGTATTTAATCATTTAAATAATTGTGTTATTTTATATATTGAGTTTTAAGATTTTCAAGTTGTGAATGATTATTTTCAAGTTGTGAATGATTATTATGTATTTTGCATATGTGTCACCTGAAGGCTCCAGTATTTAAGATCACTTAGCTGATTCCAATGGTATTTTGCTGTTAGAAAATAACATACTTGAATTGAGATCAATATATCCAGATTGTAATGTATTTTTGGCAGGAGATCTGAATTCTAGAACAAAAGATTTTCGTGATTATATACCTAACGATACTTTAAATTTTGTTTTTGTCAGGATAGGTACCGAGACACTTTTATAGAAAAAATCCGAGGACTTTTTCGTACATCTCGTGATGATATAATGAATTATGTAAACTCTGGTATAAATAAAGCAGCAAATATACAGACAGACACATATAAATTTGCAGCTGAATCAATGCATGGTTAAAATAAACATTATAACCAAAACAGTAACAAACATCCTCCGTGGTTGGATGCAGATTGCAAAACACTAAAACAAAGAAAATACTCATTACTGCGAAAATTCCGAACAACAAGTTTAGAAAATGATCTTATTACGTACAAGAATGAACGAAATGCCTTTAAAAACATGTAAATAAAAAAACGACAATATGAAACAAAAAAACGTCAAGATTTAATAGATTCGCGTACCAATCCCTCTTCTTTTTGGAAAAAAAAAATAAAGAATCAAAACAGTTTTCTCACCAAAAGTGCAATATATCGAATGAAGAATGGATTGACTTTTTCCGTAAACTTATATTGAACTTGATCTACAAGATGATAATGATTTGATGAATGTTGACATCACCGCAGACGTGCTAAATGACCCGATTACAGACACAGACATTATTTCAGGAATCCAGAGATTGAAATCCGGTAAGAGTTCAGGCCCTTCTGGAATCGGAGCAGACTTTTTTTAAAAATACGGAAACTAAAGTTGTCCCATATCTGAATATAATATTTAACAAAATCTTAGATAGCGGTATTTATCCAGATGCTTGGTTAGAAAGTATTTTATGCCCAATACACAAATCCGGATTAAAAGACGACCCAAATAATTACAGAGGAATTTCGCTAATAAGCATTATGTACAAAATATTTTCTAATATTGCTACGCAAATAATTTACAGTTGGGCTGAATGTGAACATAAGATTGATGAGTCGCAAGCAGGCTTCAGATCTGGTTATTTTGCAATAGATAACATCTTCACCTTACAAGCACTTGTGCAAAAATATATTTCAAAGAAAGGAGGGAGTTTTTACTGTCTTTTCGTAGATTTTAGCAAAGCGTTTGACACTTCAATTCATAATAAATTATTTAAAAGTATTGCGCGAAAAGGTATTCATGTTATAACTTTATCTGTATTTAAATCTATGTATATTAAAACTAAATGTTCCATACGTACGCCAAATGGCATTACTGACCCATTCCCATGTAATATTTGAACGAGACAGATAAGTAGTCCTATTTTATTTTTACTTTATATCAATGACCATTGTACATTATTTAGAGAACGCTGTTGTACTGGAATATTTGTCTCTAATGATATACCTGATATCATGTATTTATTATTTGCTGATGATGTAACAAGCGTTGCTGAGACTGCGTCAAAGCTACAGACTCAACTAAATGTATCAAATGATTTTTGCATTTCTCCAGGCATGAACATTAATCTTAAGAAAACTGAAATTATTGTATTTAGAAACAATGGCAGACTTCGCTTATATGAAAAAAATTTCTGTGTCCGAGATATGCGGATCTGAGACTACAATGTTTACCGTGTTGGTATTCCAGTGAAAATAACTTAGAAGATTTTTATCAGTTACTACAACTAAATGACACCTTCAAACTTAGGAAACTTGCTGCATATATCCACTTTATTTTGGTACGAAATGAATCACAATTATAAGACAAAAGAGTAAAATATTTCCGCATAAATTGTATGTCATATTTCATTTCATATTTTGATACTTCTAAACTTTTGTAAATAATAATATGTATTTTGGGCCGGAGTCCTCTATTTACGAAATAAAGGATTTGTATTGTATTGTATTGTTTTAATAAAATAAAACAAATATTTTAAGTTTTAGAATTTTTTTATATATAAGTAAGATATTAATTTCTCTGACTTTGAAATGTCTAACAACTAGCTTAATTGGTTGTTAAGCATTGAATCTACTTAGTGACAAGTCATAAAGTGATACTTATCACCCTATCTTGTTAAGCTGATTAAAGGTTCGCAAGTTTCTTTATTCACTAAATTTTGGAAAAACACGCTTTGCTCAAATCCTTCTGGCTAAGTCTGCGTAAAACCCATACGCACCAAGTTTGTTAAACCCCCAAAATATTCTTATTCCGGGGCCACCTGGTTTTCTCGATTTTGATTGGTTGATACATCATGCCGAGGATAGAGCACAAAACTCCAAAGTTTCCCTTGTACGGCAGTCTTTTTTTAGCATCCATCTGTGCAAGTAGTAAAATAAAGTTTAATATATAAATTTAAACCTGGAGTGCATTATATGTCATCTCTATCCTCAGGTAAATGATAGTTTTACTCACTATGCATATTTGGTTTCTTTGGAAATGATCTTGTTGTATTTTATCATGTATTTCTGTATTTCATTTTCTTCATATTTTTGTGTAATGTTTTCATTACCAGACTATTGAGATCTGATTAACATCATTTAAACTTAACTTTTCCTTTACCAGCGAGTCTGGGTAAAATTCTTTACTTTGACTCGAATTGGTGCTCCTTTAATATAGAATGACAAAAAATGTCCATAGTTAATTCCCTTGAATTACTCTTCAGTTAAAGAGGAGTAACCGCTGGACGTCAAATTCTGAGGTACATTTCGTGCCAACTTAGGCTATTCCATGTCATGTGACTATTTTGGACCTGCCTTGCCCCGCCTTGATTACTTCCAAGATGGCGGCGCCCATTGAACATTCAGGTAGACTTTTTTAACAAATATATTTCATATATATTGATATATTTTTAATTCTTGAATGATATGAAACGATGGAATATTGAGAACTAATACTAGAATATGTAAGACGTGCAAATATAAATACAGCACATGTGCAATACGGGAGTGTCATTGATTTTCGTGACTTCTTGTTTGTGTACGTTTGACTTTCCATTCACAGCCGGTTATCCATATGCATAAATTATCTCTCCTTCTCTCTCTCTCTCTCTCTCTCTCTCTCTCTCTCTCTCTCTCTCCCTCTCTCTCTCTCTCTCTCTCTCTCTCTCTATATATATATATATTTATATATATATATGTCTGTTTGTCTGCTCCCCTCCCCCTCTCTTTATCTGTGTGCCCCCCTCTGTCTGTCTGTCTGTCTGTCTGTCTGTCTGTCTGTCTGTCTGTCTGTCTGTCTGTCTGTCTGTCTGTCTGTCTGTCTGTCTGTCTGTCTGTCTGTCTGTCTGTCTGTCTGTCTGTCTGTCTGTCTGTCTGTCTGTCTGTCTGTCTGTCTGTCTGTCTGTCTGTCTCTCTGTCTGTCTGTCTGTCTGTCTGTCTGTCTGTCTGTCTCTGCCTGCCTGTCCGTTTCTCTCTATCTGTCTGTCTGCCTCTGTCTCTCTCTCTCTCTCTCTCTCTCTCTCTCTCTGCACACATTAGTAACATAGCAGATATAACTTCAATGAGTCATTTAACGTGTACTGGGTATGACTCCCAAAAGGATTGCATGCTTTCTAAATAATGCACTGTGAGAGTGCATTTGATATGCTAGATCTTTAGATAAAGGCCCAATTTCCCCTTAGTTTCACTGTTCTTTCCAAAATCTCGAAGTCTTGGTCTTCTTATTAATTAAGATCTTAATTCAAACAAACACATTACAATAAAATTCTATATTAATGTATGAGTAAGTGACCTTTTACGTTGATTGTGAACTCACATCCACTTAGTTTTCCTTGGTAAGTGTCTTGTTCAAGAACACCCCACATAGCCATGGTGAAGGAAAGAAAACAAATTACATCTATGACTTTATGGGCTAATTTCTCAATCTGCTTATGTGTGTGCTGATGTATATTACTTTCCACTTTTGTAGCATTTGGAATAATGGATAAAGACAACACAAGAAGTGTATGAAGCATCTCCTTGTATTGTTTCTGAGTAGGACCTTTACAAAGCAATACAACAAGCCAAATAATCAAGTAAGTTTGTCATGTTTACATTATCAAATATTAATAGACGATCATTACTCTTTCCACTCTTTCCTGTGATCCTGAAAGGTTAAACAGTACTTCAGCACACCAATCTCTACAAGTAACTTTTAACTTTACCATATGAATCAGTGGTGAGAGACAAGTGGCAGTGTCATTCATCACTGAGACTGTGGTCAGGTAAGTTGAACTCACAGTGAGATACCCTACCTATAGAGCTAACCTGACCCGGCACATCTCACATATAAAATTTACAACTCAATAAGGAGATTATATATAACAACGTATACAATAAAACAGATACTTTATTTCTATCTTATATTATACAATCGTACAAAAAAATTAGTGTTCATACGCATGAATACAGTAAGTATAGTATACTATTCATATTAGAACTATAAGAGAATTAAAATCGAATACCCTTGTCCTTAAATGTGCAAATAGTAAATATCATCCTTTTATTATAATATATATATATATATATTCATTACATAGTTTTGGTTAACAATACAGTATATTATATAATGCTGCTTAATATTTGAATTATCAAAAACATACTAATTTTATACTTATAAAGAATTGGTTTATAATTTATAATGTAAACTTATACACAATGGGTATCAATCGAGCGGCGACAAAGTACAGGTTTTGATTTTGTTATTTATATTCAGAAACAGTTATTGTGAAATGTTTTATAAATGCATAAAAACGTTACAAATTGAATGTAAGCAAATTTTACATAACATATATGCTTAGTAATTAACAGACGACAAACAGTCTGATAACACCAACGTTACGTAAGAAACGAGGAAGCGGTATTCGTTTGTCATATTAGATGAAATAAAAGTTCATTACAAGAAGTAATTATTACATGTGGTTGAGTCAATTAGCCCGAAGCATATTCGAAGATGGTATAAATATAATACCGACTATCTATGAAACAGGAGAGAGATATAAGAAATAATAATATAGGAGTTGTGTTATTTTTTTTAAGATGTGATCATATTTACATTAATCATACAAAATGCATTGTGACGTTGATATTCATAATACCGCATAGACTACAGGACACTTATAGAAGACATGTTACACGGATATATATATATATATATATACGGTTCATCAAACACGAGATAACTTGTTTAGAAATGTCACATTCGATAAAAAATATATTTAATTGTTTCTATTTTTTCTGTTGCATTAACTGCAAATATTAGAATCCTTTATTTTCATTTTTTAAAGAAGAGAATTGGTTCCTAATATTTGCTGATTTATTCTGTACTGAAACATGTGTCATTTGTTATGTTAAATGGAAGGCAGTAAAATTTGGTTTCAACCTAATTGGTTTTATATCCAAATCATTTTCCCATTTAGCAGCGGATTGAGGGATTATATTTTCTTGTATACAAGACTGATAAATTGCCCTACGTCCTTTTGTATCTTTCATTGTTATTGATATTGATAAGGGGCATGTAGGTGCCCCGCAATTACTAGCTTAATGAACAACTGAAAGTTTAAATAAGTTCTTTTTAACAGATGCTAGCAATCCTTCATATTCTATGAAGTTTGTATTTATTTTGTACCTATTAATACAATTAATCATTGAGTAGAAATTACCATTTATATTCATAACATCATTTATCAATAAAACACCCTTAGAGAACCAATGGTTATCAAATATACTTGTGCCTCCGACCTTAATGTTTGGGTTAAACCAAATTGGAATGTGTACCAATTTGCAGGCTTTAGTAGGTTTGAATATATGTGATAACTTATCTTTTCAGAAGGGATTATGTATTCTTATTATGTGTCTACTAATAAAATCTGGGCCATATGCACCAACATTTGACATGAATGGGTACATGGAATTAAATATATCTAGATATTGTTTATTTGATTTTAAAAGGCGTCTTATCCATGTGAGTTTTAATGAGTAAATAAAAAGGTCTATATCAAACATTTTGAGGCCCCCTTTTATGTCAGAGTTGCAAAGAGTAGTTCGTTTCACCTTATCCAGTTGACCATTCCAAATTAATTTAAAAAAAATAAACTTTTAATCTCTTTAATTTTATCTGAGTTAGGGTTTGGAAGAGCCAAGGTAAGCTGATGAATTTTTGATATGGCTAAACTTTTTAAGAATGTTATTTTACCAATTGGTGTTAATATTCGTTTTGACCAATGGATAAGAAGTTGTTTAATACCATGTATTTTATCATCATAAGTTCACATTAATCATGTTGTCTAGATCTACTGAAAATCGAATTCCAAGAAAGATTATATTGTTCACATAACTTAATATTACTATTTTTCCTTGAACCTATCCACACTGCCTTAGTTTTATCAACATTGATATTAAGACCGGAGATACTGTATAGAATTTGAGTGTTCGAAGTGTGTTTACAAGTGATTTTTCTGAACCATCAAGCATGAGTTTTGTGTCATCGGCATATTGTGAATTTAAAAAGTTTGTATTGTCAGTCGGTATTCCTTTTATATTACGGTTATTTCTGATTAGAACGGCGAGGATCTCTGCACATAAAATGAATATATATGGGGATAATGTGTCTCATTGCTTACAGCTTCTCTGTAAGTAGAACCACTCTGACAAGTGTCCATTGACTATTACACATGATTCTATATTTGTATAAAATACTTTGACCCATTTAATAAAGGATGGACGGAAGTTAAAGAAATTAAGAACAGCAAAAATAAAAGCCCCGGCGACCGAGTTGAATGCTTTCTCAAAGTCAGTTAGTAGTAACACGCCTGGTACATGATTCTTTTCTAAATAAAACATCAGATCATACAATAATCGAGTATATTAGCCAATGTATCGGCCTGACGAAAATCCTGTTTGATCCTCATTAATAATAAATGGTAAAATATATTTCATTATTTTGGCTATACATCCAGCTGCTAACTTGTAAGAAACATTTAAAAGTGAAATTGGGCGCCAATTTTTAAAAAAAAAAATATCTTTGTTCCTCTTTGGTTAACATGTTATGACCCCTTGCTTTTGTGAAATTAAAAGTTCTCCCTTAGTATGTCCCTCATTTATAGCACGCTGTAAAAAAATGTCCTACGTCTATCCAAAAGAATTTGTAAAATTCAACCGTATATCCGTCAAAGCTGGGACATTATCATTTGACATATTTTTTTAAAAAGCTAGCAGTTCCTCGTAGGTAATCGGACCCTCAAGTAATGTTTTCTTAATTTCATTCAATTTTGATATACTTAAATTTGAAAAAGTATTATTTAAATGTATATTTTTAATTTACCTAGGTGAATATACTTCTTCATAGAACCTTTTTGTTTCTTCAAGTATTTCATCTTGTGTTTTTAAAATTTGACCATTAGATGCCTGAAGTTTTAACATTGATTTTGATGTAAAGTTCATATTTTCTAAATTGCAAAAATATTGAGAGTTCTTTTCTCTTTCTTGTACCAATTTAGCCCGTGATTTTTTTCTCGTCCCTTCTATTTTTCTCTCTCTTATATCAATTAATTCTTTCTTTTTTGATTCTATTAAAGTATGGTTTAGTAAGATTTCTTTTTCTAGATTTTCAATTTCATTATAAAGTATTGCTTCCGTTTGGTCTTGTTGTCGTTTGATGTAAATGTATATGTAAATATATAGAATACAATATATAAATATATAAATTCTTTGCAACGACTAAGTTCAATTAATCAAGAATTGTGAAAACAAACTAAGCAATAGAATTTTTTATTTTAAATTACTGTATCAGGAAACAAATTATTTAAGTAGACCAGAACAAAGACACTTGATACATTATTTACAATAAACAGTTATCATATCTATTATAGTTTAGTTATATAAGATGTAGGTTAAATATTGGTAGGTATCATGATAATGTTCAAA
Organism: Panopea generosa; assembly: GCA_029582155.1. Taxonomy (NCBI): domain Eukaryota; kingdom Metazoa; phylum Mollusca; class Bivalvia; order Adapedonta; family Hiatellidae; genus Panopea; species Panopea generosa. Next base: position 29,908,418 of record CM055912.1, on the reverse strand, counting down.
TACACAATACGCATGTCAGTTATTATTACGATAGTGTTATGCGGTTATCAATTGATACGAATATTCAACAGTCCAGAACAAGTGCTACACACACTTGTTAATGTTTAAAATCAAGTTATAAAGGGATGTCCCAACTACACAACTGAGTAAGGGACACAGTTGTAGGCACTGAAAATCAGTTTATTAAGGTATTTTCCAAAAATACAGAGGCAAAGTCTAATAAATAGATATTTTGAATAAATCTGCTAGAATTAACATTGTCCAGTCTGGGATAATTAAATGCTTCTTTTGATTTTTTTATTATCTAAGAGTATATTGATGTATCAGTGAGTAACATCTGATATTGTTCATGTTGATTTCTGATCAAAATCAATATATCGTCTCTCGCTATTCAGACAAATGTCCTATTTGTTTGTTTTTATAGTTTTTTAGCAAGAAATATTTTGGTTATAACGGATTGGAGTAATTAATGTTATTTTTAGAATTATGCCATATCCTCTCAAGATGTTTAACTGGACATAAACCTATGATTTAACGAGATTATTTGCCATAGCTTCCACCTAGATATCAGCGTAAGAGACGCACTTTCAGAGTTAGGTATTTTCCGCCATGTTCCACACAGAACACATAATTATCGTGGTCTAAGTTCCACGCAGACATTCAGAAGGTTTACTTGCAGATAAAATAAAGGCAAGTGAGATGGTATATCATAATCCTGAGGGATTCAATCATATTGAATGAGATGTATAAAACATCGTCATTTGTAATTGTGGTTGAGCAATATTTTGAACTCGCGTAGTCCTAGAAGCATGTGTCGCATTGCCTCGCCATATATACGCGGTACTAATACATACATAATCATGTAGACGATATCAATAAGTATGACAAAACATAATGAAATGAACAAAGTAACGTTAAAATGTGAATCCTTATCATATATAATAATGGTTCAGATAGAGGTTTTAAGTAATGTAATAATACTTGAATGGATATACAGACCCTAAACCGTACCCCATAATTGCACTCCGTTTGCGCTCAGTTTGCACTTCGTTCGCGCTCCGTTCGCACTTAGTTCGCGCTCCGTTCGCGCTCCGTTTGCGTGCACTCGACTAAACGCGGTTAATTTAATGCACTCACAAACGCAAGTATTGGCTCACGAGCGCTGTATAGCTGAGTGCTCTATTCAATACTCCTCTTAGCGTTCGCTTCGTTCAGCGTTCACTCAACGTTCAGTTCGCTCAGCTCGGTTTCCGGCCCATAACCAATCGCAACATCTCAACCCTTTAAAATGATTCTATATTGACTTTTTAATTTAATCTGTTCCAATGGAGCAATAAAATGTATCCATGGGATTTAGTCAAGGTAAATTAATTCATAATCCGATTGTTTGTCTACATATTATGTCACCCGCTGTGCGAAAGGTTGAACTAGTATCGATAGTAGGCATGTTTAACGGAAGTGTCTATGTTTTGATATGTGATCAGTGGTCTGGGTGATCAAAGAATATCGCACGTTATACCGGCTTCTGTTATCCAGACCGACATGTGTTTGCGTCAGTATCTTCTTTGATATACCGTAAGCCGTTTGTTACAGGAAATCAATTAAGTTTGTCCACAAAATTTACATAAACATCATCAACATAAACTAAATATATTGTTATTAATAATTAAATTTAATTAATAATGCCATACTGTTGATACCTCGTTGGCCTTATAATAATCCTTAAATCTGCTCAGTGTAAGCAGTGACTTAACAACATGTGGATATATCACTGGTTTTGTTAATGTTCAAACTAAAATAAGCTTTATAATCAATAATATGCTCTGCATGGGTGATGAAAAATGTATTATAATCCGTGCGATGCAATTCGACATTATAATAAATGATTTTTGAAAAATAACAATCTTGTAGTGTTTTTCTCGATTTGGGTCCAAATGTAGCTTCACTAAACTTAAAAAAGATATTCTGATATTTTAAGTTTTATTTTCGTTATCATTATGTATATAAATATACTTGCAATGATTTTTTTTCAGTGGGTTTCTCAAATTATTCTTAACTGATAGTATGCTTTATGTTAATACATTATTTAAAATGACAAACTATATTAAACTTGTTTGAAACTAAACCCACTGTGCTATACCGCTTATTATATGACACGCAGCAACACACCCGTGGTGTTAATTACGTTATGTCACATGCCAGTGAGAGCTGTGTCAATTAATTTATATGCTAAAGCGGTGACTTATCGGTCTATTGACCACGGAAGATATGTATGATTTCATTTTGATTGTAATTCGTGCCAGATGGATGAATCTTAACTGAGCCAACATTATGTGATTGAAAAGAAATGATAAAAAAGAAAAACTGCTAGCCAATTAACAACAAATAAAAAATCATTTAAGATATTGGTTATTCGAAGTTTCAGAACGCTTAAGTATGTAAATATCATGATGTTAATATCATTAAATTAACGAACCGAAAACCCCACGCCAGTTCTGAATGAATGGTAGAAAGTGTGACATACACGTATTAAGGGATGTATATTCAGGGCTGTTATTTTACCACAGCTGCCATAGCGATTTCTTATAAAAAACAGATCAGAATTGTTAATTTACAAAATAAAACAATCCTACAATTTTAAAACTAATAAAAATTAAAGACATGTCTCTAAATAATTCCTTGTAAAAATGTAGTATTTTATTTGTATTATTTTTTACTTTCATTATTTGTTTTATTTTTTTAAATATTATTATCATTGGAGCTATTATTATAATATACATATTGACTCATTGATTTGTCACAGCTTTTATATTGGATACATGCGTACGTGCATCTGGTCAGTCGTTCACAATTAATAAAACAATTTAATTACTATTATGAAGGCAGAGTTGCATGGCAATCATCAAAACAGATACCCATGGTGAGAACCACATGTGTGTCAATAAATAGTTAATTGGTGATTTATCGGTCCATTGATCACGAAGAACCATGCCGGTGTGTAATTTTCATTTTGATTATAATTTGTGCCTGATGAATAAATCTTTATTTAACCCGCGGCATGTGATTGGATAAGAAATATATAGTTACAATCAATACTAAAATATGCAGATTTTTTATAATATTATTATTATCTTCATTATTATTAATAGCTATTATATATTTTAATATTATTTATTACTATTATTAATAATATTATTGTTATAATTGCTATATTACTTTATTATTATATTATTATATTATTATTATCTGAGTATTTTTTCTTCTTTATTATTATTGTTGTCATTTCTTACTTGTTGCGCCTTTCACAGCTTTTATGATGGCTTAATTGTTACGTACTTACGTGCACGGATCAGGCGTATCGATTTTGTAGGAAAGCGGGAAAATGATATATTTACTATTTTATAGGCAGTGAATACATGTTCTTTTTTGTTTATTTAAACCTTCCTCATGATCAAAAGCTGTTCTTTAGTCAATATAAAATCACAACCTCAAAAGGTCACCTAGAAATTTACTTTTACTAGTTTTTATTTCCTGTGTCTAATGTGTTATTTCGGTCTGTCGTGTTAATTTGGCATACATACATTTATTTGACATTAATTTAATTAAGCTTGATTGTGAAGTAAGCTCGGAGCTTATGAATTCTCCAGTGCATTCCCTTATTAGATCTGGTACTGAATTGTGTTTCGAGAGGTCGGGTAGAGCATAGGTCAAACTCGCGACCTCTGCCGTCTGAAGCCAGCACCCTATCCGCTATACTACTGACTCACTTTATATTTTAGAATATAATTAATGTATATACTATTATTTTAATGAGATGTGCACGAGTAAAATGTTTCCACTTTAATTGCAATATAACAGTTTTACGTAGATTTGTTCACAACTAAGCACAAACTCAGTGTAACTATGTTTGGGAAAATATAAAACTAAAGTTCAAATTAAATTGAAAATTGGTAATTTTTATTTTGCCAAAATACCCAAACAAACAGAATCATAATCATATAATTTTCCGCATATCTATGTTTTGTTTGATCAGCTAAATATTGATATTTATGTTATAATTGATAAAGTGTTGACCAAAATAAGTTTTATCATGCGTTTTACAATAAAACATTTATATAAACTACATGGTTTATATTTATGTAAAAAAAAAAGTCTTTGTTATCTCGATTTTAAGTATCGACTTCACGATCCATATAATAAAAAAGAGTGTATCCGAATGAACGAGTGCACTCAGTAGCGCACGAATAGTTCTGTTATCAGTTATCTTACAGTGTCTAGCGTATACTGCATATACTGCGCATCTGAGTGCACTCAGCGTATCTGAGTGCATTCAGCGTGTCTGAGTGTACTCGATCTATTTCATGCGTTCAAGAGTGCGTTTATTATTCAAAATCCAGCGTTTGCTTACGGTCCAGGTCCGTTCCGTCAGCGCTCAATCTGCGCTCCGTTCGCGCTCCGTCTGCGCTACGCTCGCGCTCCGCTTACGCTCTGAGTGCACTCCGTTTGCGTGCAATTAGGGTACTTGAGCGGTTTAGGGTCTGTAAAACAATGATTTTATAAAGGGATTATATCAGGAAAAAGATATTAATGTCTTAAAAAGTAGAATTATTTTAAATAGAAATATAATTCAAATGGTTTGGTATGTCAAATCCACCAAAATGCGACATAATAAATATTTAAATTGGAGGGAAACAATTGCAACGAAATCCCCATTTCTAAATTTAGACAGTCTAAAATACATTAACATCGAAATTCGGTCTCTTTCTAAAATCCAACTGTAACTTTATGATTATGAAAGTTAGGACTACAACGATGTGGTGGTAACTTGCTTTATATCAGTTTGCTCAGACCTCTCCCAGTCTTATTTATTTTAATTGAGATTTTATTATTTTCTTTTTCATGAGTACTATCTTGCCTTTAGTTTATATCACGTATGTACAGTAGGGCTTTGTGGACACGAACACGGATTGCTCGAACACCACATATAGCCTGAATTATTTATCTTGGCCGATGTATGTACACGTATGGTACATGTATGATGTTAAATAATACACTACTTGGCTCAAACAACCCTCAACTCGAACTGTTTTGTCCAGTCTCGTCTTGCTCGAGCCATGGGAGTTCAACTGTATCTCATGAATTCTATTTTTCTGTGTTGCAGGAGTTAATGAATTTACATTGTTTGATGAGGCTGACAAATATATGAATGAAACTGAGATGAACACCTGGAAAAAATAGAAACCTCTATTTGAGTGGTAAGTATCAATAAAAGCTTTTTAAAAGGATTTTTCTTTCATTTTTAAATTCCATAAATTTACAAGACAATATCAAATGTCAAGGAAATGTAAGCTTTCATAGATGCAATATTTCAATATAATTATTGTTACAAGCATACTTGGAATTGTATTTACAAAATGATATTTTGAAGTTAACAAATATTTTTCCTTTGTTATGGTTCTGTTTGACTGTTTAATTGTACATGGGTTATGTACCACTTTAAGAAAATTTTGTCTATTAGACGTTTGCTTAATAACAAGTAATAGTTTCAAATAGTTAATATTAAATGTTTCGCACATTGATATTGTTTTAGAGTAGTCTGGTGCGCTCTCCTTCCTATCACTTTTGTTAACATTATCTTGCAGGAATATTTCATCCTAACATATATTTTCCTTAATTTCAAACACTTTTACATTCATATATTTATAATTGATTTTTCAGGATGGTCAGCTAATAATTAGTGTTGGTCCTTCATAACCTATCAGGGAATTACTTGTAAGACTGATATGAGAGGAGTATGGCATTCTTTATGAAAAATTTTTCTGGTACCAAAACAGATTTAGCAGATATGTCGAAAAGAAGTAAGAAAGCAACTGGTTTATCTGCTGCTTGATGAAGTTATGTCTGTGAACCATCAGAGTACCATTTTCAATTTTCACAACTTTCAGATGAAAAGTAAGGGAAGTGAAACATGTGAGAATAATAAGTTTTTCAAATCGTGATTACAAGTAACTTCATACAGAAATTTAAACTGGAAAGAATGTTACGAAATCAGCTTTATTTACATATGATTGTGTATGATAACTACTTTAAGTAACTACTTTTTAAATACGAACTGGCAGAGGAATGCAGGAGAATATCTACACAAGAGGACGTATGCTGCCACTCTGTTTATTTACATGACCATGTTGAGGATGCTTATCTTAACTATAAAAGTGCTATTTATACTTTCAGAAGACTGCATAGAAAGGCAGTAGATAATTTTCTACTTCAAGGCTAAGACGTTTGATGTGTCTGCATGTTTCTGCAGGGATATAGTTCAATTTAGGATAAAATTCATTTTTTTTCTGTTTTTTTATGCATGTGTAAAGAATGTCGTATCACGCACAAATCTTGATGCTTATCCTTATAATTATATTTATCTTGATTTGTGCGTGATTTGTGCGTGATTTGACATTCTTTACACATGCATAAAAAAACAGAAAAAATGAATCTTATCCTAAATTGAACTATACATCTCAATTGTGAACATTTTATGACCTACTTTATTGTTTCTCAAAACAGCTTATGGTCTGATTGTGACGCCTGGTTGAATCGCTGAACCAAAGAAATATATAAAACAATTAACTAATGAAAACAGCTAAGACCTTTTGTTGTATTTTATTATTAAAATAAGCGTGGAACCGTAGTGAACGTCATTTAAGTTCGTATATTGCTCAACCGACCATCAAAATGTCGATGCTTCTTTGTTTACGCGAGAAACGTTAAAGTAGTCCGGTTCCAGGCTTTTATCGAAAAATAAAAGTTTAAAAAATTGACGTTGCCCAATGAAAATGATTAAATACATATATGGTAATGGGATTTGAATTATTCGTTTGTAAATAAATTTGTGTGATACCAAGTAATAGTTACACTACCATAAAAAATAAGCGCGTGGTCCGCTGGTAGAGCACCGAACCTATGATCGAAGGGTCGTGGGTTCGGTCTTCCGCCACGGATATGTATGATGTCCTTGAGCACGTCACTTCTCTACATATGCTCAGTAATGGTTCTTACCAGGAATACATCGAGCATAATTTGCCTGTGTTGTAAAAACTTGTTACACAATCAAAGTAAAATAAATAAGTTTAAACTAAAATGAACCCTCACAAGGCTGTTTAGAACATCTGTGCTTCTACTTATTTTCATTTCGTCAGTATGTTTTGTGTATGATGGCACAGTTGATGTATCAAATATAAATATATATAATTATATATAACGACAATGTCTCTCTTTCAACAATGACATTAAATTGGTGTCTAGATTTGTATACTTGTTCGCTGCTGTTAATATTTGAATTGATTTTTTATAAAACAACATTCTTTCTTTAGGTCAACTGAGACTGTCTCAAGGGACCTTTTGCAATCGCCTTTTGTCTGTTATTGTGCGTCGTCAGGCGTCCGTCCATAAAAAAATGACCTTTTAAAACTTTTTCTCAAAAACTTAAGCACATTCGTATTGAATTGTTGTATGCAGCTTTGCTAATTGTGAATGGTCCCGGCTCCTCCCTGGGGTCTGGGAGTGGGGAGGGGCCAAAAGAGTCAATTTCAAGGTAAACTTTAAAAAATCTTCTTAATATAGGAAGCACTGGGAAACAAATGGTGATCATGATTATGGACGTATATGGGTCCTTTATAAATATTGTGAATTGCATGTCCCTGTATCTCACGGTTTAGCCCTGTGGGTGGGGCCTTAAAAAAAATCCATAAACAATTTCCATTTTCGACTTTTTCTCAAAAACCGTAAGGTCATTCGTAACTGAACAGACTTTTGTGAAGTCATCACATTATAAATGTGTTATGTGATCATATGTTGTTCTTGTAATCGTTAAGACCGCGGCGTGGTCTAGTGGTAGAGCGTCCGCCTCGCATGCGGAAGGTCGTGGATTCAATCCCCGGCCGGGTCATACCAAAGACTTTAAAAATGGTACTAGAAGCTTCCTCGCTTGACGCGCAGCATTTAGAGGAGAATTCTAGGCCTGGTCGGCCCGGTGTCAGTATAATGTGACTGGGTGGGGTATCATACCATTTGTCTGCGGCATGATACTCCAGTGTGACAGCGCTTAGAATACTGTCTCAAGTAGACACCGTCGCGATATGACTGAAAAATGTTGAAAACGACGCTAAACACCATACAACAACATTATAATCGTGAATCTAGATAAATATTAACAGTTATGGCTCATTCACAATATAAAAAGGGATATATGTATATTAAAACAGTAACACCTGTTATAGGACATATCTGGATAATATGGGTTGGGGTAAATATAATATTGCCACTGTAACGTGACCCCCTACAATTTTGCTTTAAAGATTATAACTGTTTGGATGGATATCTTATAAGTTCTCATTCAAAATAAACGGATATAAGGATAATAAAATACTAAAACTTCTATAGATTATATCTAGATGCTAGGGTTGGTAAGGAGAAGTTAATTATCTTCTCAAACACTGAGCAGCCAAATCTGTTCATGTTTGGCATAGAGTATCTCAAGTTTGTTCTAATAAGGTTGCTTTCGTCCATTATGACCCAGTAAGAAACTTATTTTTACAAGGAAATACTGCAGAAAAAAACAAAGTTACTTTAGTTTAATATGTTATTTATCTAGCCTGGCATTGCATTGATAATTAGACTTCATCATAGCGTCATTTATCAGCCTCACTTTGGGATAAAGTGATATAGGCGAACATGTCATCCAGCAAAATTCTCATTTTTTATATATCCCTTGTATACCTAATACCACGATATACCTTTAACTGCGAATGCCCGTATTATAACAATATCCCAGACATGTGCAAAGCTTTCACTTCCTTAAGAGTCGGCATTTGTTTACTTTTCGCCCGCAACTGTTTATTACTCACCAAACTTAAGTAACTTTATTACTTTTTGTTATTGATGCCATTATTTACATGGTTGACAAAGTTTTAAACTCGCAGATATAACCAGTATACATACAAATATTAAATATTTCTTGTTTTAAAAGTAAATATACAGATTTAGAAAGCATTTTTATTTTAGTATGGTCGACATGACAGTAATGTTATCAACGTTCAGAAAATACCGTCTCATCTGAAAATAACACCTCAGGTTAATAATGAAGCTGTCAGTCTCAACAAAATTTATTACTTGTCTATAGCCAAACCAATCTTAAGTCGACAGCCAATGTCACACCATGTACGGAGGTAGTGATTAAAGAATTTCTATATCTTAATATATAATTCCATAACTTGCTTAACCGTATATTGGTTGATTCAGCCCAGCCATTAAGTCTACATGTTCAACAATCTTAACTTTCCAAGAACCCCGCTGTTTCTCTTAACCCTACTAACCGCCACTCCTAACCCACATACTAAACTCTAAAACTTGAGAGCTGCATCACTTTCTTAGAACTCTACTACTAGAAACTGAACTCGGAACTAGAACTGCCTAAGAACTCCTCCTCTGACAGAGTAACATGTACTTTTATATCTCATCTCAGAGTTGCAGGACGAATCATCATAACGCAACAGCGATCTAACCTTTACTATCCATTTAGGTAATTCGCCTGGCGGTTATTAACCTATGATTGGCCGTTCTATTAACAGGCCTTACCCATTGAGATACACTGGATCAGGTAATATAATCATGAACGCTCTGTACCTAGTTATGTATGTGTTTTTATACACATTTTCTCGTTCTATACATGTTTATACTAATATATATTGATTATAATATTTTGTAATCATTGAAATAGTGATGTAGATCATGTTGACTACGAGACTACTAGTATATGGCAACTCCGTTTTCACTACTCAGCATTGAGTATGGTTCTAGGGAATATTGTGGTTAGGAAATGCCAGGATATTCATTATAGAATTACGCAATACTACTTTAAAAATATAATATGACCAACTTCAGAATCTGCTAGTCAGTTCTCAGCAGATCTGAGAGCTTTTTACAATATTTTTTAAATAATGCGCTTTTAGGTACGAGCAATCTGCCGGGAGCTTTTTTTTTTACTAATATCACAATTTAATTTAAAGAGCTATGCAAGATAATTAACTTAAATATACTTATAAACTAAACACAGTTCATTTAAATATGGGATAGCTGTGGAGATACAATCAATTTAAGTCGCACATACAATACCAGCAACAATAATAATATTGTTGAGGGTTTTACGGCATATTCTAGTTCGTTGATATTCTTATATTGACAATTACTTATGGTATTTGGTATGCTAACGATATTGTCTTACAAATAAAACTTTACCATAGGAACCTAGCACAATAAGTGTGCACAGATATACAATCAAAAGAAATCATTTCTGTTGAATGTCTAGATTGAGCAAGATAATTTTGATACCACCTGCAAATGTATTTGTGCTATAATTAAAGTGTTTGACTTAACACATAGGTATAACATATAGTAAATAACCAGTCATATTAATGTACACATAACCGTTGTTCTTTTTATCACTTGACTGCACAAGGTAGAGAAATTTTATTTAAATCATCTATTTATATCATATATTGTATCTGCATTAATAGTAGTAATTAAAATAATAATCACCCGATATACTAGTTAAAGGTTAGAACTACTAAACTTCAAAGTTAATAATCTTCATTCCTAATCATAATCATCATAATAAACTACATATATATATATATATATATATATATATATATATATATATATATATATATATATATATATATATATATATATATATACATTAATCATCTTTTATTTTCTAATAATCATCTGATACATTCGCCAAAATGACATGGTTCAAAGCGCGAGGATAAATACAAACTTATACATACATGGATCAGGTATTCGGTGGTAATGAGAGGCGTAACACCTGAGGTGTTACACAAAAGGATGGAGTCAAAGACGCCTTTTAAAAAGAGGACGATGCTTAGTAAAGGTTAATTTACTCAAACGCATAGCAATGGTAAATAAAAAATGTTGCTGCTTAAGAAAAGTGGCTGCTTAATAGAGGTGGTCTCTTACATAGGTTTCACTGTGCTCGACAAAAGTCATTACTTGTTCATGATTCATCTGTTATTACATTGACGTGTGTGTTCCATCAAAAATAAAAGACAATATTTGAACGTTCTGTTTCACAATTATGCTAATCCCATTTTCAGGACGATTGAATACAATACAGGGTTAGTGTGGTCAATTGGTCAAAGTTGTTGACCAGGTGAATCTTCACAACTCACCTCAATAAGTTATCTCAAACCCCAATAAAGTCACAACTCTTATTTGTATGTTATGTTATGAAACAACAGTTTCTGGCAGAAAGTCGGGTTTTCCCCCGAATTGTGTTCCAGATAGCGATACAATTCATTTCCATTTTTTAGTGACTCATTATTCAGATAAGCATCAGATGAGCATCCCTAATTTACTTCATACCCATTGATTTTACCTTGATTGCAAAGTAAACTCAGAGCTTATTTTGACCGCTTTCGAGTCCGCTTATTTTGAATGGTCAGTGGGTTGAGCTAGGAATTGAGCTCGCAATATCTAGCGTAAGCAGCCAATAATAACCATTGCCCACATCCCTTCTTGTTTAACAAAAACATTATGCAGCACTGGTATACTACAAATTGTATGTCACTAGAATAATGTACTCTTTCTTTCATCATTCCATTGTTAAAAGAACTCTAAGGCATACAGAAAAGTCCCATGTTCGAACTTTAGCAGTTGACATCGGCTTGTGTATCACCGAGCCCCCTATAAAGGCCGTAACGTTGTGATTCCGTTCAGGTAATATCATTTCAACAGTTTAAGACTTAAACTATTTCAATATTGTTAATTCAAAAAAAAAATCATTAAAATCCCGTGTTCGAACTTCATCGGTTGACATAGGATTGTGTCACCGAGTCCCCTATCAAGCCGAAACGTTGTGATTCCGTTCAGGTAATATTATTTCAACATTTTAAGACTTAGATTTTTCAATATTGCTAAATTCAAATAAACAAGATGTTGCCACTTACGTGGTCATATCCCCTTCTAAACACTTGACCTTAAGTTATGATCTTGACCTTTGACAAATAGAACCAGGTCATTCGCATGACACATCGTCTTGTCTTAGTGAACGTTTGTGCCATCATGATATTTAAAATTCCAATCGCAACTCAAGAAAATACGGTCCGGACAGTACGAAACACAGTGTATACATTGGATTTCAAACACTTGACCTTGAATTTGACCTAGACCTTTGACGAACAGACCAATTCATTCACATGACACATCGACTTGTCCTAGTGAACATTTATGCCAAGTTATTTAAAATCCCGATGACAACTGAAGGAGATACGGTTCTAACTGCAGGGGAAGCACACACGGACGGACGGAAGGACGGACACAAGCCCCCTATAAAGCCCGAAACGTTGTGATTCCGTTCAGGTGATATCATTTCAACAATTTAAGAGATAAACTATTTCCATATTGTTTAATTCAAATAAAAAGTGAAAAATACATATTCTATTTAAATCCCCTGTTCGAACGTCAGAGGTTGACGTCGACCTGTGTCTTACAGAGCGCCATATAAAGCCCAAAACGTTGTGATTCCGTTCAGGTAATATTATTTCAACATTTTAAGACTTAAACTATTTCAATATAGCTAAATTCCAAACAAAAAAAAGAGATTTTTTTCATTAGAATCCCGTATTCGAACTTCAGCGGTTGACGTCTCACCGAGCACCATATAAAGTCCCAAACGTTGTGATTCACTTCATGTGATATCATTTCAACAATTTAAGATTGAAACCATTTCAATATTGCTGAATTCATAAAAAAAGTGGAAAATATTATTTTTACTATTAAAATCCCGTGTTCAAACTTCAGCGGTTGACGTCAAATTGTGTCACACCGAGTCCCCTACAAAACCCAACACGTTGTCAGGTAACATCATTTCAATATTTAAAGTAATGAGTTAAAATAGAGCAATTAATCACATGTTTCTGATATTCGAACTTCAGCAGTTGTTGTCAATTTCTGAAACACCGAGCCCCTTATTCAATAACTATTCTTTAGGATTCCGTTCTGCTTATGCCATTTTATATTTAGAACATTAAACATGTTGATATTTTTAAAAAATAAAAATAAATGTTCACCGTCGGAAACGGTTAGGATGCAAGTACTGTCTTAGAACATGTTTCTCTTTTATTTCAATCAACTCATTTTGTCCATTATTGGTATTTACATCCATTACAACTACGTTAGGTTCAAAATAACTTTAACGGTCAATCAATGTCTATAGATGAAACAGGCGGTGCTTGTATGCATGGGCGGGAAGTACTTCAAGCTTTGACAAAATGACTGATTCCCGTTTGGCATTCGGATCCAACGCAGAGGGGCAAATTATTATCGTAAGAATATAATTGAAAATTAATCCATTTTGGACTCAGAATTCATGAGCTTCACGCACCAAAATATAAGACAAAGACTCATTTGAGTTGTAGGAATAACTAGATCTTAGAAATAATTGATCACTTTTAAAATTCATGGTATTTAAAAATATCCGAACCTGTTTACTATCCGAATTACAGCGGATATGAAAACTATTTAAATGATATCTATGTTTGGTTCTAAAGTCTAAAACAAGTAGAAATCTTTTATATTTTGTATTTTGGAAACTGATTGATATTATGTTTAATATATGAAGTGTATGGTGATGCATGTATGTATGATTTAACTGAATGATTTAATGGTACAAAAACCTATATCTTAAAGGGACACATTTATGTATATTTTGAATAACGCAGGACAACATCTGAAATATGCTATTCGACTTATTATAAATTGTTGTAAAATCGTTACTATTTACATTCCTTTGGAATTTTCGATATTCTGCATGTTACATTTTTAAGTTTAAAATTATGGATCGACCTGTTACTGATTGACGGTCACTAGCAATACAAAAAGTTTTATTGTCTGATTTTAATTTTTATTTCAAGAGTATATATATAATTATATATGTGTTAAGAACGTAAGAAGTAAAATGCTGAGTTAATCTATTACTCTGTCATTAGTATTTTCATATACTTATATATTCTGAATGATATCGTCTTTGTCCTGTGTGTGGAGAGTGAGTCTAGAATGTTTGTTTTTATTACTGGTATAACTTTTGAGTTTG